>BGNK01000287.1:102244-119735 GCA_003297005.1 Symbiodinium sp. clade A Y106 | reverse complement strand
TGAGCAATTCTGGGAATGTTTGTTATTTTAAAGAATGGTATTTCTCAATCTTAGGTCTCTTAATAGAGAATAATCCAGGAGTCTGTTTGGGGTTCCGGAGTCTGTTTCCAAAAATCCTGGAATATATCTACTCTACAGTCTCAGATCGTACTCTTGCTGTTTGGGACGTTCGTGGACTTGACCTGAGAGCAGCGACGCTGGTGAGTGGGCGTAGCATCCCACGGCTCGGGCTTCAGGTGCTTTGGCTCTGGGACTTTTTTCTTTTTTGGGTTGCTTTAGGGTTTGGGGATTGAGGGTTTTGGGGTCTTACGGTCTAGGTCTAGGGTTCCGGGTGTTGCGCAACACGTTCGGTGGTCTTAGGTTGCCGAGGTGACTCACTGGGTTTTTCAGGCTACATTCAGGTGTCTACTCTCCTGCTGGATGTCGTCAGGTTCAGAACACCTTGGCATTCCTTCTGTCCGTCAGCCGAGCAGAGTGTCTTGACCGCAGAACTTGGAGAAGATCAGCCGATTGCAAGCATGATTGTACATGGCTAGGAAAGCCCATCCCGAGGAAAACCCACCATACCCACACCACCCGTGTCGAATCTAATGTTTTGCGCCTTTGGCGATGGCAAGTCGATTTTGAGCGACTCGGCCCTGGCGACACGTCACGCGTCCCATGCAGAGAGGGCTCCGGCACTTCTGTGTGTGTTTGTCACTCAAGCATGCAACCACCATTACAACCATCGAGGAACCCTGCGTCATCCTGCGTCCTTCTTCTAGCTTGAGCTTCCAGAGCCCCTTCATGTACATAGTCGTCCGTCCCACCGGTGCAAGATTCCTGGGTACCCTCGCAGCTTTGCAGCTTCTGGTGCACAACGGTGCTGTGGGATTGGCACAGCTGTTGATGTGTCAGGGCTGCTTTCTGACCTGTTCCGATTGAATTCCTCGGTTTCTTGGAAACACACTGTTCCTATAGGTAGGCTATGTTGCACGGAGATCCGACCCTGAAGTGGCATCATCCGCTGTAGCCCGTTTCACGATTTCGGCAATGAGGGTCTTTCGGCCAGCGCAGGCATCCGAGCTGCAACGCCGAAGGGCTCAGCGAAGGCCGGGGACGCCTTGGTCCCGTAACCCGGTGCTCGACCAACAACCCACCGGATCCGGTCCATGACAGGCATACGTAGTCGAGTCGATGGTCCCTGTCATAAGCTCGACGCAGCATCCTCATTCCCCGACCTCCTCACACCTGGCTGCAGCCATGCCCCAAAGAGCCCTAAATCTTCGCAGCTACATCTGGAGGAAGAGGGCACCCATCCCCGCTCCATGGATCCAATGGGTGCTGTTTGCATCGTGTGCAGGTGGGCGGCCCGTGTTCTCGGAACGGACCCTGCGACAGCTGCAGGCAGGGCTTTGGTAGTGCAGTGGTGCAGTTGGAGCTTGATCTTGTGGTTCACTGTCAGGTACTTGGTGTAATCGGAGCTAGAAATTCTTGGTACCATGAGTCATCTGAACCAGGAATCTAAAACTACACAGCTCATGTTCGATTCTGGCAAGGGGGTTCAACATCCGGAGTTCTGGTCTCTGTCCTGCTTCGGCTTTGTAGGAAGCGCATGCCAGTCTGTTGCTCGTGGAAGTTTCCCGGTGGCCCGGAGGACGCCTGGCCGAGGCTGCGCAGCTCCCTGCAATCTGTGGCCGGGAGTCCCGAGGGCTGCTCAGGGAGGGGTGTGAAGAAATAGGCCTCTCGCGATTCCACCGTCCGGTGAGGCCAGGACGGTGCTACAAAATATTGTTGGGGGGTGGTACATTGAGAACGTTCTTCGTGGGAGTGGCGTATCTGTCTAGAGCCAGGGGCAACAGTCCATTTCTCGCGAAGCGGACTCCCACATTGGGGTAGTCCTTCCGCCCCAAGCACAAGCAAGATTCAATCTGCTGGTAAGGTCCTTCGAAACTGACCGTACTGTCCCACTTCAACTTAACAAACAGCAGTATCAAACCGCATCCCCTCGAGGTTAACGACCGCAGCGCCCTGACCATCCTTGGCCGTTGGCTTGACTCAGTGAGGTCGGGGTGCCCAGTGCCAAACGCAGCCCTCAACCAGAAGCGCTGGCCAAACGAAAGTGCGATCAACAGGTTGCAAAGAAAGTCCCAGCATACTGTCAGAATACCCTTGACCCGGGGCGTTGTTGATAGTCATGTTCTGGGTTAAGCATGGTTAAGCCACAAGTATCGATCGATGGAATACGGATTGCTTTCCATGTCTTCGGTCTTGAAAAAAATTACATGCACTTTCTCAGCATCGGCCTGGTGAGGACGGACTTTGGTCAACAGTTCGCGGAGGTGCGGAGGGTCCACGGCCAGAGAGTGACTGTTGCATTCCCTGCATGCTGACCAGTATAGCTATTACTTTATATTCCTGTTCCTGCTGTTCTCATTATCCTTGTAGCTCTTGTCGTCAATCTTATGCCTTTTCTCACCTTGTGTTGTGGATGATGTTTTCCTCTCTGTGTAGCACTGGGGTTGATACAAGGTATTGCTGCCCTGCTTGCCCGGGTATTTCTTGTCAATCCAGTTCTGCCGTTCGTGCATTGAGTCGAGGGTCAACTTACTGACCAATTTTGCGAGCGTGCTTTTTTGCCTCCTACTGCAGACGAGGTGCCGCTGAAGATGACGATAATGTTCTATAGTGGTCATGAAGACCCTGATAGCCATGAGGACGCTGACGACTGGGGTAGTTCTGCCGGTGATGCTGATGCTGATGATGATGACGATGGTTTTGGGGAAAGCTTTTGATCGGTTCCTTTCCGGTACCTTTTAACTCCGAGAATTATCGCCGTTAGGGGCTTTTAGCCTCGGTCCGGTCTCGGCCTTCGGCAGGAGGAGGAGGAGAAGAAGAAGAGCAAAGGCTCCGAGGAGGCGCTTCCCGTGTTGGGTGCCGTCTCTGGCGTGTGATTTTCATCTAAGAATCTTCGTGTCTCTGAGTCGGAGCGATGTCGGCGCACCAGGGTGCAATTGGCGTTGGTGGTTGCCACGTGTTTTGGAAACCCCCGAATAGGCCTCGCAAGAAGCCCTTTCGACAAGGCCCTGTACCTGTTAGGCCTGCTTGCGTTGACCGACGGCTTGATGCAGCAGACATGTCGGCTCTCTGCTTTCGCTATACCCACTCGGCCCACTCGGCACTCAGATTCGTCCAACCAGCCTAGTGACGTCTTCATTGCAATGCGCTAGATTGCAATGGTCTTGCATTTGCTCCTGCCGTTCCCCTTTGCTGCACATCTTCTGCCAGGAGCAGACTCCAGACATCCTCGTGTCTGGCGCCGGCGAGGACGCTAGCGACGGTTGTAGCTTCGCGCCTTGCTGCTTTAGTGGATGTAGCCTCATGCCGGCTGGGCTCTGAGCCGTATCGGCCGCATCCTCCACGGTATCTTCTGAGGGTCAGGTAGCACATCTACAACATGTTTGTGTGTCTGCTGCGACTCCGGGACATGTTCTGGCCAGTAGTGCCCAACTTCAACCATGCTCCTTTTCTCATCTCGTGGTGATGGCCCGTGTCGACTTCAGCCGGACACTCTGACAGGGGGGAGCGCTACATGTTTTCTGCCTAGGATGTAAGTTCTGGACTGTTGAGCCCAAATTCTTTGAAGGAGCGTGTCAATGGTGAGTACTGCCTTGCCTTCCGTGGAAGCGATTCATGCTTCTATCAGAAAATTGGCGACGTGTCCTGGCAACAACCATCTGCACGCACATCTTTGCTTTGAGATGCAGCTAGCATCTGTGCTTTCGCAGAATGTGGTGGTTAGTGAATGTATATACGTTTGTGTATGTATATGTATACAGGCCTATGCATACGAGTATGCATGTGAGTATGTTTTTGTGCAGATCTGCATGTTTGCTTATATATACAGCACCGGATATAAGGGGTGTCATGCATACCATGTACTCCTTGCAACATACGTACGATGCACAGTTCTGGCATGGAAGGAGCGACGGAGACATGTAGGTATGTGTAGAGCTCTATGGTTGCATACATGCACTGTGATGCGTATGTCTGGGCGGGTTCCTGCGACGTTGAAGATGTTGTCAAGATTGTGTCTTCCAATCGTTGTCGAGGATGGAGTTTTCATCGATTGCTTCATGTCCTCCTGGGTGATCTACATGCGCTACACAGGCCGCACCATGAACATGCGCAACTAGTTGAGTGGAGGTGTTCCTGCGGGGCGTTCTGGCTGGAAGAAGCTTGTTTGGGAGCAAAGTCATTCAACGAGCTTTGTGCGGTCGGCCTCCTTGCATTGCATCTTACTGAGAGGATGCAGATGGATGCAGTGCCAAGAAGCAGTGTGTCGGGTCTTGCAGAGTCTTGCAGAGTCGGCTGATTCATAGTTCAGCTCGAACATATCTCACGTCACACAAGCCATGGGCCGCGTAGCCCACAAAGCAGCTGACAGGTTGCGTCTACGAGGCGTCGGGCCACCACAGCAGCCTTCCGAAAATGTGGAAGGCCAGGCAACAACCACAAGCAGGATCACAGGCATTGTAGTCGCAGTAGCGGTAGTAGCAGAGCAGCTAGAAATTGTCATGGTCGTATCGGGTTCGTCGTCGTCCACCTACCCATTACCGCGGTTCCACCACCACGACTACAACAGCAACAACAACTACTACTACTGCTGCTACTGCTATTACTACTACTACTACTGCTACTGCTGCTACTACTACTACTACTACTACTACTACTACTACTAACTATAACTACTACTACTACTACGACGACAACAACTACTACTACTGCTACTACTACTACTACTTCTGCTACCTCTACTTCCACTACCACTCCTCCACCTCCCCTGCTGTTGCTGTAGTGCTCCTGCTCCTGCTACTGCTGTTGGCTGTTCCTACAGACGCAGCTAAGGAGGACGGCGAGACTTATTTATTAACAGTCATAGTCTTGCATGAAGCGTGCAAGAACTTACGGGAAGCAGCATCAACGCTACACTTGTTGTAGCAACAACGTCAACCCCGAGAAAAAGTCCGCCAACCCGGGGCTGTATACTTTGTAATTGTAATGTTTGCCCTGGTTTCAAGTAAGTAGGGGTAACGGGGTCATCCGTGGCAAGTGCACCCCGAACCTCCTCCGGCCCCTGTCCCCGGCAATGACATGATCCGGATCCTTGGGCCTAATATAGGGGCCTTATTGTAATTATAATTATAGTATAAACAGTATACACCAAAACCCTATTCTAACTATTAAAGCCCCTATATCAGGGTTCAGTGCTGCGGCTGAGATCCAGAGTTCCATGCTCCATCGCGTTGAGGCCATCCGCGGCAAGGCTCCCTTGCCCAAGGTGGAGTCTGTGGTGGACAGGGAGCCCGATGCCCAGAGCAACTTCATAGTTTGAGAACCGTCAAAGCAACACGGTTGAGGGAACACGTGACTGCTGGAACAATGCTACTAAACACTCTACACTGTTCCTTGGGCTCTCGCAGATGCACCTGCAGCAGGTTAAACATACACCCCTTGCCTTGTAATGAACTGTCGGGGTTCTTGGGTGAGGACCTAGCGGCCTTATGTTGTCGGGTAGCTGCTTTGTTTTAGTGTTCAAATTTCAGAGGGTGCATGGCGCTTTCGGGATCTCTTTGTGGTCGTCATGGCTGTACCGTTTAGATTGGTCTTAGTCCTAGATCCGCAACCCTGCTTGAACCGTCACTGAGAAAACCCCAGCAAGAAGTCAAGGTAGAGCGGTGATTGCACAAGTGAAGAAATTGACGGCGTGTTTTCGATGCCGGGTTCAGGATTCGTGAACTTGGCATCATCATCGACCCATGAATATAACCATCACTCTGGCCATCATCGTCATCGTCGCCATCATCATCCTCAGCATCACCATCGCCATCATCCACATCATAATCATCATCATGACCATCATCTTCATCTTCATATTGATCTAAATCTTGGTCTTCATCTTCATCTTCATCATCGTCATCACCATCACCAGCCTCATCGCCCTCACCGTCATCATCATCGTCGTCATCATATGCATCATCATCATCACCGCCACCACCACCATCGCCATCATCATCATCATCGTCATCAAAGCATGACTACCTACATATTCACTGGGGCCACTATGTAACCTGAACGTTACCCTGATCCCTGGCCTCTACACCCGAAACGGCGAAACCCAACTTCCAACACATCCCGGCGCCCCCAAGCCCAAAGTCTTTCGCGTGGGTCCAGTGAAAGTGCGATCACCAACTCTGTGCAATGGCTATTCTGAGTTGATGATTACCACGATGATTGTTGTGATTATTGTCATGACCGAATGGTATTACTACAGGACCCACTTGGCCTGCCAACTCCATGGCCACCGGGTGCTTCTCCTTCGAAACCTCCGAGCGGAGGAAGGGCACAGCGGTCAGGTGATGAGGGCTTGCGGGTCTTGATAGCATGTCGTTGCAATGGTTACTGTATACTCCCATGGTTTTTGTAGAGTTAACACTTATCATTGGTGTGAGTCTGGTTCTTGTTTTCCGACTTGACGGATACATGGTATGTAAGGTTCAGACTCCAAAGATCGCGCCTGGGCTAGGAGCTTAGGGTACCTCCTGGTAGTTTGAAAATGGCTTGGGGGCCTCCCGCCATCCCGAGACTATCAAGACTTGAATCTGAGCCAGCTAAACACGGGGAGGATACACGACTTAGACAGTTTGAATGTTCGAAAAATGTACATGCAACCTGGGTTTATTCCTCGTGCTTGCTTGTCACTGCTTGTCTGTACGTATCACCACGTCTCTCTCTCTCTCTCGCTGTGTCTCTGTCCAAAACCTTTGTGCATGTATGTGCAGCAGCAACAGAGTGTGACATGAACGGCCTGAAGAATATCAGTAAGTAGTAAACAACATATTTGCTACCAAACCATCGTTAGCGTTGGCGGCAAGATCCTCATCACCATCACCACCGTCATCCTCGCCCTTTACATCCTCGCACGTTATTCACATCCTCGTCGTCTTCGTTGTCGTTCCCTCCGCCACGTCCTCCCACATACCCTCCTCCTCTTCCTCGTCCCCCGCCTCCGCAGCGTTTATCATAAAACTCATGATCGCCATCAGGAGCTGACGGTTGACCTCGTGGAGCGGCTGCTCTGCTCTTTTGTCTTCCTCACCTCGCGGCACACGTGGAATGAGGATCCGCATGTTGGGCTTTAGGCCTGCAGCAGGCCCGACAGCTGTATCAGAATTCAGAGTTCTGATGCATTGTTAGCATTTGTTACATAGTAGTTTTGGAGTCCAATGCATAGAGACCATCCCTTTCTATGAGAGCCCTGCCCTCAGTTCGCGGTCCGCCTTATCCCTTGCGCGAGTGGTACATAGACATTTTCAGGGACACCTGGACAGAGAAGAAGTCATCCTGGCCTTTGACCTGCGCAGATACTTGCTACGGCGCGCGCGGCGCAAACCTACGTTTGCAACAATCGCGTGGCACTGTGAGGGCGAACCGGACAAGCCACGCATACGTATCCCGATGCCCGGAAGCATCCATCACACTGCACTTCCCCAAACTACTCTCGAGCCTAGAATCCAAAAGACTCTGCACCCCCAACCTGACACAGGCTGACACCCTTGAATCCTCATCCATAACTTAAAACGCGTACTTAATGCTGCTTACCCAAACCTGCCAGGACACCCTTGGAATGCCGGAACCGGAGTTGTTCGAGGCTCGAAGCTGCTCCGTTTCTTCCTGCTGCTTGTTGGATCCTAGGGTTTCATTTGAAGGGCTTCCTTGTGGTAGCATCAGGTCTTATACGGCTAGTTCGGTGCAGTATGTGTTGTATGGGGGGTTTTGTCGACGGCGCACATCTATCTACGGGAGTTTACTATTTGCAATGCTTGGAAGAGCCCCCCAAGATGAGGACCAGGGCCAGGCGAGCATTCTGCCTCAGAGGATTGGAGGGGAGAAGGGGAGTAGTAACTATCTCCGCAGAACTTGGAAACTTTGACGCTCTCACACAAATTCTGATTCTGGCCTCGTCATCCCAGCTAGTATAGGGGCCCCTAATAATTATTATAAATATAGTCTAATGGGCCCCAAAACCCTATTCTAATCATTAAGGTCCGTATATTAGCAAATCCGAAGTCATAGACTTGCCGATCGCTGGGCTGTTGAGTCGGGTGTGCCCATATCGTGCACAGGTCACATTACCAGCCATCAGTGCAGATCATCCCGAAATCAAGAAATAATGCTTATACCCTCAGCAGCCTCGTCATCTTCAACTTTCACAGAGATCGGCAGGTGATCTTTGCCAAGCGCTTGGAGCTCATCGGGTGGTTGGAAGAGGTGGGACCGACCTATGCAAGTATCAGGCAAAGGGTGATAGCCGGCGGAACCGTAAGGATACTGGCGCTGTCAAGTGGGTTTCGGCTATTAGCGCAGCCAAAGTCGGAGTAGCAACGACCGCGGCAACACTAGGAAAGAGCGGAGCGAGAGTCATCTTGGCACTGCTCGCAATCAGCAATACAAGTGAGCTCGCATGAAGGACTTGTATGTAAGCAGCTCCGTCTCAGCGGCTCTCTCTTTGCTGGGAGTATTTGCAGACGTTCAAGTAATTAGATTTACTAGCTCGCTGTGCCCGAGCACAATCGCAGTACGAGAAAGGCACCCTACGCGGATGCTTGCCGGGTGCTGAATGCGGTCTTGATTCTTGACTGCCTCGGTACTTGAGAAGATGACAATCGCCATAGCCAGAATGGCTACAGGTAGTAAGTTTAACTAGGAAGGTTAGCAATGGTGATCCTTGGGCCGCCAAGGCTTAAGGTTTCGGATTTCGGAACCCCAAAACCCCAAACCTGAAACTAAACCCTAAATCCGGCTAACCTCGCGCGAGTTGGGTATGGGCCCGCAACAAATTAAATCGAGCACAAGCTAAATCTTAATCCCTAAGCCCTAACTTAAACCCCACACACCCCGAAATTAGAGCATGGAGTTTTCAGCAACTTGCTTCCGAGGAAGACCGCCACCGGTATCGAGAAGGGGCCTCCGGGATGGGCTATTTGGCCAGAGGCCACAGCGTTTGGGGGCTTGGGGGTTTGGGGTTTGGGGTTTAGGGGCTTACGGTGCATGGGTTTAGGCTTTAGGATGTGGGGTTGCAGGGAGCACTGTCTTTCCCTCTTATCCGCGCGTTGCAGGGGGCACCAGGGTGCAATTGGCAAAAGTCCGCAGAGATGCTAACTGATAGTTTGCGGCGCACTAGCCACGGAAAAGCCTTGAATGGCCCTGAAGCTTGTTTTCTCATGATTCGTGCAACAGCTAGCAGAGCAGCATGTGCTTATTGTGGGCCTGTCGACAGAATTAGTTTGTGCGATTTTGCTGTTTGCATTGCTCTCCATCCTTGGGATCGCCCACTCTGCACGTCAGGCAGCGAACAGGGGGAGATACATGGCCTTGGGCCATCCTCAGGCCAGGATTGGTTAAAGTCTTGGGGTGGCCAGTCCACCACTGCTGACTGCACGGCTAGTCTCCGTTTTGTTTATGGTGTGCCTTGGCACTACGGTGTCACAAAGCTCTTCAGTTGCGGTGTTATCATGGCGGAGAGCAGGCAGACATTGTAGACCTTGAGCCATCAGACCTGGGATATGCGTATTTCCAGAAAACAGGCAAACCCAAGCCGAGTACCGGAACTCGCGCTTGGCACTAAGCCAACTTGTCATCCTGCATATTTTATACATCCTGATGCCTTATACACGCGAACAGTACTGCTATCTTTTGCTTACCGTGTTGACTCTTGTGTCGATACGTTTCTGGTTTTCATGTGGTGCTGCTGATAAAAATCTCAGACAGGGATGAGGATATCATGATGCTGGCCGTTGCTGCACTCATGACAACAACAACATCAGCAGCAGCAGCAGTGCTCACACCAGAAGCAGAAACAGTCCGTCAGAGAGAATGGAACGGTTCGCTGCTGTCAACTCTCTTGCCCGGGGGTCCTCCATGAAAGCAGGCCTCAACAGACGGTCGTCTACCAATGGCGGGCTCCTTCGGTGACACGGTTCCGGCTGCTGAGGCGGGGTCATCGTCTAGTTTAGAGTGTTGACGATCAGCATCGGTATGACTTGTGGTTCAGCTGCGGTTTGTTTGATGAGTATTGCCTTGGGGGGTCTGGGGAGCATACGTCTGGGCAGCTTCTGAGCTCCCGGGTCTCGGCTGTGGCTGGGCCACGGACAGGATCGGCCATGATTTGAACGGCTTTGGAATCGAAGTGTTCGGAATGTACTGGTGGATGAGAGTGTGGGCGAGGGCTGACGTCGCTTGTTGAGTCTGATGATGGCGAGTCTGATGATGGCGGTTGTTCTTACTCACCATCAGCCCAATCATTTCCCAGATGCATGATGTACCCAACTGAGCCCGGCCGTCCTGCAATACTGGCCAGCGTAACCTTTAGATATGCATCTGAAGATGGCCTAAACCCTTAATAACCCCTTTTGCGGCTGAAGGCCGTAATCCTAAAGCCCCAAAGCCCCAGAACCCAGGTGAATCTGCAGAGCTTAGCCTTCCGCGTGGAGGGGCAGCAGATGCAGGCCTTAGACGAGCGCGCGGCACAGGAGCCGGGGATTCGGTTCGAGCCCGAGGTTTGGTTTAGGGCTTTGGGTTGTGTTGTTACTGCGGTCCTGTCTCTTGCTTCTGTTTTTTCATATTTCTGGTCTTGAGGCAGCAGTAATTGGCCGTAGCTACCCTGCTAGCTACGATTCTTTGCTCTTGTCAGCCTTGTGCTTCTTACAAGCATCAGCCGCGTTTGTTCGGCTAACCCTGTTCCTCCTCTTACTTTGCCGTTCTGGCTCCGAGTCTCACGTTCGCCTTACTTAGTCTTGGGAAGCACTCTCGGGTTTTCGGGTGCCTCAACGGGCATGCTGCCAAAGAGGCCTGCCTTTTCTGTACTTTGTGGGTCCACTACTTCGGTCCTCTTGGCGTTCTCTGAGCCTCAGTGAGGCGAGCTGTTCGCGTCGCTTTGGACTTGGCCGCTCAGATGTTTCCCCAGGATCCCGATGTGCTCCATGTCTTCGGTTCGTCTGCTGGGAGCTCGGTTTCAGCTGACCTGCGTGTTCAACAGAAGCCGAACATAGACAGCAACGACATACATGCAAAACAAACGGCAGGCCTTCAAATCACCGTTCTATTTTGCTATATTCAGATACCTGAAATTGTCTTGTTTCTTCAATACCCTGTAAAAAGCCAGCCTTCAGTATTTCACGTATGGTCCATAGGCTTTACATTGAAGTGCTAGCTACACTTGGATGAATGTGTAGTACGCTCGAAGAGGCACAAAAGCATCAGCCACCAAGGCTTAAACACTTGTTCCCCAGTCATGTTCCTCTTTTGAAAGGGTATCAGTGAACAGGGTTCTTCGACGGACAGGCTAATCTACGCTCTAAAGCTTCGAATGGGGAAGGAGGATGTAACTTTGCAGCAATTTCGGCAAGCACAAGGCGGAAGATGCCCTTTCCGACGGTCTGCGTTCAACTCTGGAAATGCTTGTCAGCAGCATGATGAAGAGTGTTTTGAGCGTCAATTGAGGGTACACCCCACCTCTCCCGGCTTCCCTGGGCATAGCTTATCCTGAACATTAAACCCTACGCCCTACAGAGGATCAAGCTTCTTGTTGAACCCAACTGCAAATGGAATGCCGGTGCTGTTGTTGGGGGTGCTGGTGGTGGTGGTAGTGGTGGTGGTGATGGTGGTGGTGGTGGTGGTGGTTCTTGTAACATTGACATCATTGTTGTCACTGACACCAGTGCGGTCCGCCCATCTCAGGCCAAGACGATGCAATGCGTGTCGCTTGGCGACTTCGAGCACCGCCAGGATCGCAAGGTCGTTGGAACCGATTATGTGCCGCACTGAGCTGCTGAGAGGTGTAGGGTGTAGGGTTTAGGTAGCATGAGTAGGAGCCACGATTGAAGCCGCAGCAAAGTAACAGAAATGGTTGGCTCTCAATAGACATGGCGAGAGGCTCGTCGTGGATCGAGAGTTTGACATATTGGGCAGAAGATTGCTGACATCGGCTTCGTGCTACCAGTAACAACAGAGAGAACCGTGAACTTTGTACCAACATGATGCTCTGCTCAACCGCATTGATCCCGAGGTTAGGAGCAGCTAGGCAGCTAGTAGTAACCACTAGAACTACCATAACCATTGGAACCACTCGAAGTATCTGCATAGTTTGTTTCAGTTCAAACTTAGAGTTTAGGGTTGTTCAAACCCAGGTCATCAGCATGTGGGACAAGGAGACAGGTGGCCTTCCGGAGATCGGCCTGTGCGACCGGCTTTATGTGCACTGGCCGCAATCGTATTAGAGTTTCAGCGCTTCCGGGGTTCAGGGTTGGCGGTTTTAGGGCTTAGGGAGTTCGGGTTTTGAGGTTTTTTGCATGCTCATGTTTGCTCCGCGGAGTATCGCCGGAAGCTGTGGTTCGGAGAGGTTTCAGGACGCGCTCAAGCAGTTAGCTGCTTGTGACACAGGCCTTGCATTCTCGAGGTTTCAAAAGAAGTTCCGAGGGTTTGCAGATAAGTCACGGCCTGAACGCTCAGGCTTCGGGGCTCAGCACTTAGGGCAGGGGGGAGGGTGCTTCACAGCCAAGAGGCTTGGATCTTGGCGCTCAGGGTTTGGACTTGAACTATTGGAATAGGTTTTTCATCGAAGAATGGGTCCCTGGCCGAACTCAAGATCCTAACAGTCTGAGCGCCGGAACATCCTCCGTAAATTGAATCCTGCGCCCTTCACTGACCTGCTAAACCCTAATCTCTCGACTCTAGACCCTAGAATTCCTGCATCCCGAGCCTACTCCCGAAACCGCAACAAGCCTCTGGCCCAAAGCAACAAGGATCCAGACGACCTGGCGACGGAAGAGTTTCTCGGAGCTCTCCAGCAGGTTGTCAGATTTCCCTGAGCGGTTGGTTTCCAGCAATTCGTGTCGGATCGGAGATGGAGGGCGCAGAGAGCAGGGCCTTCCTCATTCGTGTCCTTCTTCCTACTTCTCTCAAGCATGGCCGAAGTCCTAGCAACGTTGAGAATGGTTGAGAAAGCAGATAGGGGTAGACCTGTTCGTCATAGTCGTCATAGTCGTCATCGTCGCCACCGTAGTCGTTGATTGGTATTGGCAGTAGCAGTTGGTTGTTAAGCTTCTGAGCAGTTGCATGACAGTGGTTTTCATAGCTCGGGAAGCAGAGCCAGCAGGAATTGTAGCTCTCGCCTTTTCTCGCATTCTTGGCAGTACTGCTGCTTGTCGTCATGGTAGTAGCAGCAGTAGTAGCAGAAGTGGGAGCAGTTAGAAAGCTCTGATAAACACAGTATCTCGGATAATACTAACTAACTGCAACTCCCATGAGCAACAACAGCAATGCCGTAATAGGAACAATAGTACTACTTGTAATCGTAATCATCGTAATAGCAATTTCAGCGTAATGGCCATCTTCGTGATGAGGCAGTGGATCGCCGACTTCTTCGAGCCCATCCGAAAGAAGTACTTCGTGAAGCTGGGGTTTCCGCCAGCTGAAGCCCGGAGAATTCAGCGGAGCTCCAGGGCTAAAGGGCTTTGGGCGGGGATTGGAATGGATGCATTGAGGCAATGTCATACCCACAGGATGCTTCCTGGGTCGATGCTGCGAATCCAGAGCTGCGCACAATTTTCCCGCATCATGATCCGTGGGCTCATGATCATATCACGGCACTCCGCATGAAGACAGATTTGCAACCCGAGTGCGGTTTTTGTCAAGGATGTCCAGTTCTATTTGCCGGAGAACACCGTCCCCGAAGACTCCCACGTGGTCATCCTGGCAGGTGGCCACCCCAAGAAATCGTCCACGATCTGGAGCCTGGGCGTGAGAAAAGTGTTTTTTTTAATACAGGGGTCACTGATTTGCCGGGGCAATCAATGTTCACGAGGGAAAGCAGACAGATCAAGTCGAGATTCACACTGCATGTAGTGTTCAGGGTTTCGACTTCTGCACTTCCTGTGCCTGCTCATCTCAACAAACACCCAGGAAGGAAGTTGTGATCTACAAGGACGGTCCGTTTCGGGGTTCGCTTGTTCGGGCGATTGCGGAGAGTGTCGGGCCGTGGCAAGTTGGAATGTTTATGCAAAAAGGCCGAAGATGTCGAGACATACCTGGTGCGTGCATACGTAGCGGTGCAGATGCATCATGCCAGCATTTGCACATTTACAATGTGCACACTTCATTTCTCCCATTGTGCTAACATAGAAAAGCATAAACAGCTTCGTAACAGCCTATATGACTTGCGTGTGACAGTACCGGATGAGCCAGCCACCCCTTCGTTTCCGCTCACACCTTGTGTCTATGTGCGTGTACGTACATCCAACAACGCAACGAAGGAACCACCAAATCCACCATCCGCAAAACGAGGCAAGGGGCAAGACGCCATGCATGCCGATTCTCCTGGGCAACAAGGAACATCTGTCAATCCACGGGAACGTGTGCTTGCGCCTCATCGCGTGCACGTGCAGCTGCAGCCATAAATCTGTTTAGCGTGTATGCACGCACGCGGTCGAATTTTGCACGTGCGCGCATGCCGTGTGCATTTCAGCACCTTTGCTGTGAAGTGCAGCATAAGGTCCTGTAAGTCGTCCGGATCTCGGGCTGGAAATCAGCATTCGAGAACTCCGAACGAAACGAAGAGACTCGTGAAAGGATTTCGGCTGCTGCCACGTGTTTGCGATCGAAGCTTGTGGCCGGCGGAAGTATCGTGTGCTCGAAATGCATCTGTGCTACGATCAGGTTTTAGGGATCAGGATGTGGGCCCAAGGTTCAGGGTCCACTTGGGAAACCTTGGGCACGTCGTCTTTAAGTTGGGACTACAGATGATTATCATAGACTATCATAGTCTTATGGTTATGTTAATAAGTACAACTGATACATTCGGTGCCACCAGTGGAGCAACCTCAAGAAGTCCCTTCGCTCTTTGAGGAGGTTTGCTTGATCTTTGTCGTGATGAACCCTCCCATCTATACAGCTCACCTTCAGAGTGGCTGTGTTCGCTTCTTCTCAACCGTATGCATAACTCTCCTGGAGCTGAGGATTGAAACCACAATGCCCAGGAACCAAGAGATAGAAATCCGCAATGCTGATGCCAGCGGGAAGCATAGACTAAGCCCTCTTTCGAAGTTTTCAGCTCCACTACAGTCGCCTCTACCCAAAACCCCAAATCCTAAACCCCAAACCCAAGCCCCAAACCCTGCACCCGAAACCCTGTGCCCGAAAAAACAAGCGAGGTCGACTGATGCTCGCTTCTGCCATTGGGAGATGCAGCCGGTGCAGCCCCGAGCTAGTGGGGGAAAACCTGAGGCAATCTTTCAAGAGATACGGATAGATAATAGTAGATACTACCGGCTTATGTAGGGTTCAGGAGTAAGGGAGGGTGGGAGGGTGGCTTAGTTTGGAGTTCGGACGGGTTTGTGGAAATTGATATTATGGTCTACGTGCCTGTCTGTCTGCCCGCCAATCAATCCATCGACTTCCGTCATCCACATATCTATCATCTAGCTATCTGACTGTCCATCATGCATTCGAGAGATGCGTCTGCACATGCGTAAATGCACAGAGAAGCACAGGCAGGCCCGCTGACGGGTAGAGAGACGGAGACTGACTCATAGACGTGCACGGCTACACCCTTGTATCATTGTACAAGGTCGGGTTCGTACATGCACACAAAGCGCAAGAAGCCAAGCACTTGTGGACAGAGGTGCATCCGTGCGTCCGTATGTTTATGAAAGCATGCATGCAAGAGTGCAGTGCATGCAAGCAAGCAAGGACTTGCAGATTAGTTGCAATGGTATACATGGATAAATGCTTATCTATGTATTTGACTTCTTCATCTCCGTTCTTTATTGACGGCACGGGGAGCTTGTCCCTATCTCCCGAAGATGGTTCGTTTGAGTGAAGCTGCGTAGCTCAGCCATTCGAGAGTTCAGCCTCGTCCGAAGTACGAAACCCTGCTCCCCTTCGAACCCCTTCGCCTGCCTAGGAGTCCAGCTTGGTGAATTATGGGGACCAGATGCAGGTGGACAACCGTCCACGTGATCCGTGGCCAGTGGCTTTGCGGCAAGATGTTGGGTCGTGAGAAGACCAGGCTGTCAGGGGTGAGATGGCAAGGTTTAGGGATTCTAAGTTAGGGCTGGGATGGAGGGCTTCCATTCTTGGTGCTGTGCTTTTCGGTTAATTCAACCTCGGCTACCTAGGGTGGCTCTCATTCTGCCCGGAGCAATACCAACACTACGCAGAGTCCTAACCGAATGACCGTGACAGCAGAGCGCAGCAGGAAGTAAACAACAAGTAAGCAGTAAATGTTCATGATGTGCACACACCAAGGGCAAACATTTAAGCACGGCAATGGGGGGTTGGTCTTCACGAAATGCAAAAACAAGCAATTTCGCAAACAATTCACCCCTCGCGTCAGAACATGCAGGGACGCCGAGCTTCGAGCTGCAGGAATGCCCACACAAACTCTCTACTAGGACTCAGAAAGCTCCAACTCCCCCGGCCAGCTACATGAATGCTGGGCAAGGAGATCCGTCCAGCATAGGTTCCTGTCGAAGCGGCATTCAAAGGCTGCCATGCCCCTCGCTGCCCTCAGCAGACCTGCATCGACAGACCTTCATAGACAGACTTCAATCAACACCCACTAAACGCCCACATCCTCTAAGATCCGACAGCAACCCGTGGTTTGTGGATACTCACTAGCGGTCGCCAGGAGGATTTTCTCGTCCTTTGCACTGGGCACCAATATCAACATTTACAGCATTAATGTTCAGCTCTACTGTTACTTATGTGTCTATAAAAGGTCATATAGGTCATGTATATATCATATATATATATATATATATGTATATATGTATTTATGTATGTACGTATGTATAATATATAGATATATAATAATAATAATCTAATCTAATCTAACATAATATAATATAATATAATGTAATATATATATTTATATAGAATATAAATAGAATATATATGTATATACATATACATATATATATATATGTATAATGAATAACTGTATATCTGTGTGTGCATCAGTGTGTATATGTGTGTACGTGTACATGTGTATGCATACGGACATGTACCTGTACACGTACATGCACATGTACATGAACATGCATATACATATGTATATGTATACGTATATGCATATGCATATGTATATGCATATGTATATGTATATATATATATATGTATATGTATACTTGTGTATGTGTATGTATATGTTTATGTATATGTACATGTACGTGTATATGTATGTGTATATGTACATGTATATTCATGTCATTATGTGTATGTGTATATGTATGTGTACATGCACATGCATATGTGTATGTATATGTATACGTGTGTGTATATATATATATATATGAGAGAGATCCCTCTAGGGTCTATTTGACGCCCTATTTCTTCTACTCTAAAGGAAAGATAATTTAAATAATTGAAATAATTGAAATCAGCAAGGCCGATT
>BGNK01000287.1:56226-101032 GCA_003297005.1 Symbiodinium sp. clade A Y106 | reverse complement strand
TAACTCTTTGTAAAGTATCGTTTATATTAAATACATTAGCAAAACCTAGTACCCTGATCCATCACCTGAAACCACATAAGAATCGAATAATAACAGACCCCACCTGCACCCCACCCCTCCCCCATCTTCTTCATCATCCTCATCATCTTCATCATCTCCATCATCTTCATCATCTTCATCATCTCCATCATCTTCATCATCTTTCATCATCTTGAGCGGTGTCTTGATTTCAAAATAACCGCTCACAAATCAATCGCAGCAAATTTTGCCCAAGAATCGGCTGGCGAAATTTGCTNCATCTTTCATCATCTTGAGCGGTGTCTTGATTTCAAAATAACCGCTCACAAATCAATCGCAGCAAATTTTGCCCAAGAATCGGCTGGCGAAATTTGCTGCGATTGGCTGCTTCCTGATTTTACTATAACCACGAACAAGTCAATCGCAGCAAATGTTGCCCAATAATAGGGCGGCAAAATTTGCTGCGATGGGCTACTACCAATCTTATGGATTGCAGTTGATGCTACTGTTGTTGCTGTTGTTGGTTGTGGTTGTTGTTGGTTGTGGTTGTTGTTGTTGTTGCTACTGTTGTTGTTGTTGATGTGGTTGTTGTTTTTTTTGTTGCTCCTGTGTTGAATGAATGGCAAATTCCAATGAGGGGGACACTGCTTGGAGTGCACGACTCTATGTTCTTCGTCATCATACCCCTTCCCCTTCATTCAGTNGAGGGGGACACTGCTTGGAGTGCACGACTCTATGTTCTTCGTCATCATACCCCTTCCCCTTCATTCAGTCAGTATGTTCTACCTCCCCGTCCTCTCCCAAGAACAGCTAACCTCACCATTTTTAGGCTTTCTCGTGTCATCTTCATCGTCAACATCTTCACTGCCTCCATCATATGACTCTGTGATTGTTGTTGTTCTTGTTGATCATGTTGGTGTTGATGTTGTTGAAAAGTGTAGTCCGACTCACACTAAAACATAGGCTACAAGCACACCTAAGGGGGTACTGCTCTCGATTGACAGTTTCAACAGCATGAACACCAAGAAACAAGAAGGGAACACTGCTTTCGACTGAAGAGGTGAAAAGGATCGTCACCAGAAGCTCCAACACTCAATTTGTCTCGTCTCATTGTCTTCATCAACATCTTCAATACCTCCATCAGCCGACTGACACGAAAACATAAAATGCCCAAACAGATACGGACGACACTGCCTGCGACAGAGCATGCCGCATCCCCTTCCTTTGATCTTTATGACCTACCTCCCCATCNAAACAAACTAACCTGACAATGTTCGAACCATCTCATCTCGTACTCGTCTCTACCATATTCATCATATGTTTCTGCGGGTGTTGCTGTTGTCGTTGTTGTTGTTGTTGGTGTTGTTGGTGGTGGTGTTGTTAACTCGTTGACCCCCGGGCTTACAAATGGGCTGGGGGTTTAGGGTTGCTGTTATACCTGAAAAGCCGGAAGGAAAACAAGNTGTTGTTAACTCGTTGACCCCCGGGCTTACAAATGGGCTGGGGGTTTAGGGTTGCTGTTATACCTGAAAAGCCGGAAGGAAAACAAGTGGACCTAGTATAGCTGCTAGTGGTGATACATAATGACCAGAATTCATGCCGGTATAGCGTTCGTTGGGATTTTGACGGTTGCTGCTTGTCGTTCGGATATCTGAATATACAACGGCTGCTGTCTTTGCTTCATTCTGATGGCAAAATCCAATGAGGGACTGTGCTTGGAATTCACCACTCTATCTTCTTCGTCAGCATACCCCTTCCCCTTCATCCAACCATTATCCTCCCCCCCCAAAGAACAGGTAACCTCTCCATCTTCAAGCTTTCTCGTCTCAGCTTCATCTCAACATCATTACCTCCATCTTGTGATCCTTTGGCTGTTGTTGTTGTGATAGTTGCTGTCTANATCTCAACATCATTACCTCCATCTTGTGATCCTTTGGCTGTTGTTGTTGTGATAGTTGCTGTCTATGTTGTTGCTGCTGCTATTGAAATAGCAAGTAGACTACATGAACAGATAAGAGGTACACTGTTTGTGATCGAGGGTTCCCAGAGGCTCATCGCTGGAAAAGGTGAGGGGGAGGGGGACAAAATTTGCGATGACTCGTTTAGGGTCCTGCCTGGATTGTGATTGATTGTAATACAGCTTTAGTCCTGGTAATGTCTCGTTTGTGGTCATGGCTGGATTGCGCTTAGCTGTATTATAACCTTAGTGCTGGAAATGCTTCGTTCAGGGTCCNCAACTTTAGTATTGGAAATGTATCGTTTGGGGTCATGGCTGGATGGTGCTGGTAACACAACATAGTACAACTTTAATACTGGAAATGTCTCGTTTCAGGTTCTGGCTGGATTATGCTGGGTTGTAGTATAACCATAGTACAACTTTAATATGGAACTGCTTCGTCTAGCAATGCCAACCGCCTTCAAAAACAAACAACTGTGGATCAATACGTCGAATGTAAACGTGATGTCATGTATGNATGGAGGTGGAAGATGTTTGCAGATTATGAATTAAATCCTATACGTGAGTTAGACCGAAACTTTTTGGATTTGGCTTGTGTGATACACACTATGGCTATGTATTATTTAGCTAGGCTTGCAGTATTGTAAGTATAAAAAGCTAGCTAAATAGACCCTAAAGGTATCGGGCTCATATATATATATATATATATACACACTACATATATGATCACCTATACACATATACATATACATATACATATACATATACATATATATATGTGTGTGTATAAACAACATCCCAAAAGAGGCAAAACTCTGCACAACTCGAACAACACCTTATCAAAATCGAAGTAAACCCAACCCTGTCAAAATGCTTGCAAAACCACCTATAATCTGATGCAAAGCATCTATAACAGCAAACATATTATGTATGGCTATATGAAAACCCCTATATGAGCCTGGCCGACGCCCGAGCCGATGGCAGCAAGTCCGATGGCGAAGCCGGCGCCGATGGCAGAGAGCGCCGGGATCCACACAGCGCCATCCTTCGGAGAGTTCGGGGCTTACTTCGAGGTTCATGGGTAGTTATAAGTGGGGTTATAAGTAGGGTAACTATAGTTATAGCCAATATTAAGGGACCCATGAACCTCCAAGTAAGGTTCAAGGCAAGGGGTGCGGGGTTTATGGGGCTCAGGGCTTTAGGGCTTCAGGGCTTTAGGGTTTCAGGAGCTTCGGCTTTGAGTGTTTGAAGATGTGTGTTGGGGCTTTGGGGGTTTAAGCCCTGAGTATTCCCAGACCCCCCAACTACCCTCTAATATACCCTAAATAGCCCCTTTTAAGGGCCATAAGGGCTCTACTAAGGGCACTTGGGTTGTCCTGGTTGAGGGCTCTAAGGTTTTGGGTCTTCGTTGAAGGCTTCGGATTTCGGGTTGCTGGGATCTTCTGGGATCTTCTGTAGGGTTGAGTGTTTAGGGGTTTAGGGTTTAGGGTTTAGGGGTTTAGGGTTTAGGGTTTAGGGGTTTAGGGTGTAGGGTTAATACGGGAAGACAGCGAATTACAGGCTCCTCGCTCTTGGGGAGCTTAAGTTGTCAGTCCAGTCGCCAAAACTTATTGCAAACGACAGGCCTCGGCATAGGCTGCCTGAGGAGCCACCAAGGTCACAGCGCCTTGCGAGACGCTGTGAGAGGGATCTACGAAGGTTTATATAGGGGTTTAGGACTTAAGGGTTTACCTAGAGTCTCCATTGTAGTTCCTTTTTGGGGGTTAGCCAGTTTTTATGGTTAGGATCCTATAATAGAGCTTCTGGTTAACCAAAAAAAGGAATTACAATATGGAGACTCTAGGTAGAGTTCAGGGTTCAGGTCTTCGGTTTCTGTTTGCTAAGGGGCCCTTTTCTGAGGGCTCGGCTCTCTATTACAAGGCTTGTAGGCCACGGTTTAGGGTTTAGGGCTTAGGGCCTAGGGCTTAGGGCTTAGGGTTTAGGGCTTAGGGTTTAGGGTTTGGGGCTTAGGGCTTAGGGTTTAGGGTTTAGTAGGAATTGACCGGGGGAAGCCAACAACCCCTCTGCCTTGAGCTTCATAGCAATTCAGAGCACTGAAAGAACGGGTTCCCAGAGACTCCAATATCCCTTAATTAAGGAATATACCTTAAATTATAGTAGGATCCTTTATATGATTTAAGGCATGTTCCTTAATTAAGGGATATTGGAGTCTCCGGGGCTCCCTGGCCATAGTTACTTTACAGTCACGCCGGTGCTACTCCCTGGTGCCACACATGGACGTTTTCAGAACAAAGGGGGCAACATGGGTGGTTCCGTACAATATGCGTAATTACTAAACTTTGAAACATCAAAACCCCACAAACACACACACACAGGAACTTCGAGAATCACCCACCTCAAAACCTTAAACCATGAACACTTCAACCCCAACCACTACACCCTAAGCAATTCCAGCTCAGACAGGGCACTCAGGGCTGCCGCAGTTGCATGGGGCGCGGTTGGGGCCGGGGCAGCCTTGGGGGCGGCCACGAAGGCGGTGAAGAGGGCACCTTGGTCTTATTGTGGAGGTTGCTAGTCTTCTTTAGGGTTAAAGGTGCTACTAGTGTTGGGGTGTACAGGGTACTAAACTACAAGGGTTCAGGACACTATACTACAGGACACTATACTACTATACTATGGCACCTTCCGATGATGTTCTGCGTACGGTTGA
This sequence comes from Symbiodinium sp. clade A Y106, assembly GCA_003297005.1. Lineage (NCBI taxonomy): Eukaryota > Dinophyceae > Suessiales > Symbiodiniaceae > Symbiodinium > Symbiodinium sp. clade A. The sequence goes on along the minus strand of BGNK01000287.1, from coordinate 96,347 downwards.
TTCTAGAACGGTTTTGGGGTTCAGGCTGCGGACCTCAAGGATTCTAGAGGGTTGAGGTGAAGGGCTGTGAGCTTCAGGCTTAGGATTGGTTTCGGGCTCCAAAATCCCCTCATAAAGGCAGCATCTAAGGTTTCAGGGCCTGGGGTTTGCGAATTTAGGGTATACTGGCAGCGCAAAACCTTACAAACAAGTACGTAGGTCGCAACTCAGCTAACATACATAGTGTGGATTTTTGACTCGCAGGTACTTCTTCTCCCACCGCTTGCAGTTTAGAGTCATGTGCTCATAGTGCTTAGGGCTTGAGATTTAATTTAAGACTTTGTGACTATAGTGTTTAGGGTTTTGAGATGGAATAGGGAAGACTGGGGGTTGAAGGTTTCAGTGCTTGGGGCTTAGGAGTGCGGTAGTCGGTGCAGCAGAAAACCTCCAGGTCAGAACGGCAAAAGTTCCCACGCCACCCCAAACTGCAAAACCCAAAACCCTACTACTTTAGGCCGTAACATGGGTCGTATATCTATTGTAGACATGTTAGGTGTTAGGGAACCCGGAGGAATACTATGTCTGCAATCAAATCTTCAGGCCCCTATAGCCCCTATATTTAAACCCTGAGGCCGAAAAAGCCAGAACACCTTGAATGATCAACCCTACAGCCGACATTCAAGACTACGATGACTAGATACTAAACAATTTATGAGGGATAACCCTAAACCCTAAACCCCAAACTCTAAACCCTAAACCCTAATTCAATCATTTCGGAGTCACTTGGCACCTGGAGCTCTAGTTTCGGGTGCCGAGGCCCGGGCCGCTGCAAAGGAGCACAGCACCGGTCAGGACGAGAAATCGGGCCATCCTTTAGGGCTCTTCGGGGTTTAGGGTTTAGGGTTCTTAAAGTCCTTTGGGTTTAGGGGTTCAGGGGTTTAGGGGTTCAGGGGTTCAGGGGTTTAGGGGTTTAGGGTTTAGGTTCGTAGGTTTTGGGGACTTTATTTTCCTTTATGGGTTCTTTTGTGGGTTCCAGTAAGTGTTCTATAGGGGTTGGGGACTTGAGGGACTTAGGGCATTTAGGTTCAAGGGTTTAGGGGTTCAGGGGTCAGGGAGTTTGGAGTTTAGGGGTTTACTTGGAGGCTCATGGGTAGCTATAAGGGCTCCTTGAAGGGGTCCCTTTAAAGGGGTCGAAAGGGATTCTATAAGGGTAAAGGGTTTAGGGCCTACTTGGAGGTTCATGGGTAGCTATAAGCAGGATTTTAGGTAGGGTAGCTATATTTACAAACCATACTAGGGACGTGTAGCAACACTTATTATATACTACCCATACACCTCCAAGTAGGCCTTAAACCCTATACCCTTATAGAATCCCTATAGATCCCTTTAAAGGGACCCTTAAAGGAGCCCTTATTACTACCCATGAACCTCCAAGTAGGGGTGCCCATAAAGGATGCCCTTGAAGGGCTCCCTTTAAGGCTCTTCACAAAGGCTCCTCTAAGACCTACTTGTCGGGTATCATGGGGAAGCAAAGGTTAACCTTTTTCATAATATAAGGAGTCTATAGGGATTATACTACCCCAAAAGGCTAAAGGTTACCTACTCTACTACTAGAAAGAGATGGAGGGAACCCTAAACCCTAAACCCCTAAACCCTAAACCGTCAGAGTTCAGGGTCTTTCATAAGGGCTCGGGGCTGCAGGCTTTAGGGTTCAAGGCTTGAGGCCTGTAGAGTTTCAAGGTTCAGAGTTTGGGTTCCTTTCAGGGATCTATAAAAATAAGGATACCAATCTGCTTTAGGGTTTTTAGGGTTTTAGGGTTTAGGTTTCAGGGTGTGGGGTTTGGGGCAAGGAGTTTCGGGTTGATGGTGAAGGCCTTGCCTCTGCGCCTACGATTTACGTGATTGTCGTCGGTATCGGCCTCCTGCCCCGGAACCGTCTCAGGTAGCCTAAACTCAAACCCTACCTGTGGCCGAAAAGACCTACCTTTTTTTAAGGAACTATATATAGAAACCATAATAAGGAACCCTAAAAAGGTAGGTCTTTTCGGCTACAGGTAAGCCCTAAACCCCGAATTCTACGAGAGAGCTTCCCACTAGGAGGTAGGTAAGGAGACTTCGCAATTAACCTGTATGGGTCTCTCGACACAGACAACCACTGCGATGCAAGTGGCTAAACCTTAAGCCCAAAGCCCAACCCTTGAACACCAGAAACCCTAAACACGAAAACTGGAAAACCGTGAAGTTTTACGCCAGAAGCCCCAAAATGTGCCGCAGAGCTTCTTCAGAGGATTCCGGCAAAAGCTCGGGATACTGCAGCAAGCTGTCGGGCAAAAACTGATATTGAGCCGCGCGGCCGTGAGCCCATGTCATGTGTGAAGATATTAACCGACAATTAATCAAATATAAGTTATATATATATATGATATATATACACATATATATTTATTTGTTTATGTTTATATTTATATTTATATTTATATTTAGTTATACGCAGATATGATCAAAAGCTAAATGTGCACTTCCATATACGTACATATTTACTTACACATGCACATACACGAGAATGTGCGTAGGTGCCGTAGGTAGGCGCACCTACACATCCAAACAGCGTAGATGCTACATGCTCACGATCGGCCTGACGCGCAAGCAAATTCCAGCTTCATCATACACTATACACATACGATCCTGGCATTTGCAGATTAGCTGTTCGAACCTGGAGTGTTGGGGGAGTGAAGCTACAGGAGCCTCTGCAGCAGGCACATCTTGCACGGCTTTCTCACATAGCACGGCGGTCCGAATAACTAGTAGTGGCATTTCCTTAAATCCAAACCCCCCACAAGAATCCGATGAGAATTGCTAAGGCCTCTCCATTACATGATGTGGTCTGCGGATCGCAGAGCGGGCAGCATATGAACCAATCGACTCCTCACTCCTCTCTTGCTGGTTACTGCTTACGATTTAGGGTGGTTTACTGTGCCCTCAGTAAAGGAAAGATAATATATTAAACATACTGTCTAACATACTTTCAGCCACAAGAAGAAGCCAAACTAACACTGAGGTTTACTCTCGAACCCAGGCGTATGGCTGTCTTTTGGAGAACATGTAGCAGAAAGAGTGTTTGAGGCTCAGGAATTTAGGGACCCCTCCCTCCCCCCCCGCCCCCCNCCCCACCCCGCAACTACATAAATCCTAACCCCGAAAGTCTGTACGTGCGATGTGCCAAGCGCCTTTTTGCCGGAGCTCGAGCTCAACTTGCTAACAGATAGGCTACAGTAGCCTAGTTTTGGGGTTGCGGGGTAAGGGTCGGGGCTGGGGCTTCTGGCGGAAACGGGAATAGGGTTTAGGGTTTAGGGTAGCTTCTGCTGGAAAAACTTGCTTCCGGTTGCCGTCATGTTGCTCACTTGATCAGGGGATTCGCGAACAGGAGCACCTCGGAGAAAGAACCAGCACCAAAGAAGCCTCCTAAACGGCCCTACAGCAACCCACCTGGGCTCCGAATTACAGGAGAATAGGCCTTTGATGTTTATTTGGGGTAGACCCTGCTAGAATTACATAGCGACTATAACACCAGAGATCTTGCTTCGAATAATTCAGACCCCTATACTACTCTAGCACAATCCACGGACTGTCACAAGCTACTTGCTACGTCCGTCCGGCAAAGCATGAGGAACCTCGCAGTGAGGGGAGGAACATGGTGGGGATGAGAATAATACTCTAAACCCCAAACCTAGGGTGTAGGGTTAGGGTAATAACCAAGATGATGACAATGGCAGTGCTTGTGATGACGGTCGCCATGATGACCAAGGTGCGGAGGAGGATGACGATTGTTGCGATTGTTCTGAAACTCGAAGCTGCATGTGATAGCTACTGTGTGGCTGCGAACCCCACTGCACTACAGTTTCGATTCTTGCCAACCCCATCTTCATTGTTGCTGTGACGAAGAATGATTCCAGCTTGTTGTGGCTTTGCTGTGGGTATTCTCCTTACTGTGGGGGGGGGGGGAAACTCTTGCAAGCACGCAATAAAGCCGAACCGCAATCAAACCAAATTCCCTACGCTCTGACCAAAACGAGAAGTTTGCACCAAGATTTCAAGAAATCCCAGGCCCTCTATTGTAAGGGCTGGAATGAAACGGACTAGAGTTTGGGTGCTTTTTCATACAGTAGTGCAAGTACTCATAAATCTGATAATGAGACGGACTAGAGTTTGGGTGCTTTTTTCATACAGTAGTGCAAGTACTCATAAATATGATAAGGATCCCCGAGGACGAAGGTTAAAGAACCTGCTCAAAATCCAGGCCCCCCCAGAGGAACCCCGAAAAACTCCTCAGTAGGAATCTGAATCCCTTAAAGGAGACTTTTTAAGGAGACCTTAAAACAGGGCCTTTCTAGAAACCCTGATGGGGACCCGTATGATATGGGATTCCTCTAAGTAATCCATAGGGGTTCCTTGAAGTTTGAGGGTTACTATAAGGGTTCCTTTAAGGGTTACTATAAGGGTCCCTTTGAGGATTACTTTACAAGGGCTCCTTCAACGGATCCCTTTAAAGGTTTCCTTTGAGGGTTCCTTTCTGGGCTTGGCAGCTCGACCCGGCAGTTGAGGCCGGCACCAGCGCAATCACGAGGCCGTAGATGGTCAGGGACTCCATGAAAGCCAGGGAGAGCAACCTCAGTTAGGGGTTTAGGATTTAGGTTTTAGAGTTTAGGGTTTGTTACTATAATTAGGATAAGAATTACTATAATCATAGGCTTAATTTTGGATTACTATAAGGATTACTTACTCCATGAAGGCCAGGGAGAGCAGCCTTGGGATCGGGCTTCTAATTAGGATAAGAATTACTATAATTATTGGTTTAAGCTGGATTACTTTAAGGATTGCCTTGGGTTACTATATAACTAAGATTACTAGAGGCTTAACTAAGGATTACTATAAGCATCATCTTGGGTTACTATAATTAGGGCTACTCTACTTGTAAGGGTTACAGGAAGGTTTCTCTCACGGCTACTAGAAGGGATGCGATCCGAGGGCTGCTAGAATTCTATAAGATACATGTCTTGAGCACTTGGGTTGTGCGGGAGGCAACTGACTGTCAAGACTCTGGGTCTGTAGGCCTTCGAGCAAACGCCTAAGGCTCACAGACTGCTAGAAGTAGGTTCAGGCTGTAAGGTTGCTTTGACCTGGGTTTCGGGGCGCCAATACATACCAAAATTCACCAAGCACCAGCATTTTGCAGTTGCATTCCCAAGCTTGGTACAGGAGCCATCACTTTGATAGTTCCTGCTGCTAGCAGGAGCAGAGTCTTGTTGGCAATCAGCATCCCGATGTAGTCCATCACTGTCGTCACTATCACATCAATGTCAAGTACGGCGTGAGATTCTCAGCCAGTGTTACTCCGATCCTGGACGCCCAAAATAGCCTCTCGACCGCAGCCAAGCATCAGCACACCACGAAGGTCATCGGCAACCTTCAGGCAGTGGTGCGGTAGGTGATCAGTTCGCAAACCGGCCGAAACCAATGCGACTGCATGTCCTCGTCAGTGGGTTTTGCCAAAGCTTCGACTAATTTATGTTGGTTCTTTCCGCCTAGTTGGAGTGACTAGCTAGGTTGTTGGAAAGCGCCACGAACCGATGCACAAGTAAACCAAAGTGCGGCTGCATCATGCAGCCCCAACGGTCAGGCAACTTCAGGCGCAGATAAACCTGCAATTGCAGTCCATGGCCTCTGGCTGGCGAGAGATTCCATCAATGCACCGGCCACTGGCAATGCCCTGAGAACAGGCTTGAAGTTTGAGAGGAGGAACCAGGATGCCAATTAAAGTCCTAGGCGCTGTCAGCTTCCTTGTTGAAGTAACGCGTATAATTGCCCATCTCACCCGTACAAGACACTACAAGTACCATGTCGAGTCGAAGTTTTCCGTGAGACATGGGACATGCATGCAACACTCGAGTTGAAGTATCCAACATGCTGCTCGCGGCCTGGCCGACGCCCGAGCCGATGGCAGCAAGGCCAATCGCGAAGCCGGCACCGATGGCGGAGAGCGCCGGGATCCACACGGCGCCGTCCTGCAAAGAGTATCGCGCATACAAAGGCAGGCATGTGACATGTGCCGGCAGAGCGAGATTCATCCTTGCATGATGTTTGTTTGCTGGTGGCTGTTTTGCCTTAGGACAGCTTCGATGTGCGATGTTTGCATGAGCAACGGCACACGCCCACCAGAAGCATCCCAGCACGCGAACTAGATCAAACGCATTGCTGATGAAGCTACGAGAAACGCAGGAGCAGCCGACATACTCAAACATTGCTGAAAGGTAATCATGGCCGAGGGCGATGCATCTTGACTGAACATATGGATCTGATTCTGCAGATGCGAAAAAGACGGACACATAAACTTGAACATTGCTCCTCGGCTTTCAGAGAGAGAGAGACAGAAACCGACAGACGTATTATTAACTTCACCAGAAGGCAAACTTCTCAAAGACACTCCGAGACAAGCATCAGCATGGGAAATCCTGACTACTGGCAAGGCTGCATCCACACTAGTGTCCCACTCACGGCAGCAACAGCCAGCAACAACGATGACTCTGTCAATGGGGCTTCATGTGAAAATGGGAGCTCGTCAGCTAGACAGACCTTGTAGCCGTAGCTCCAATATCCCAAGTTTCCACTGTCCAAGTAACATTAGACAGCAGACTGCGCTGTGGCCATATTATGTCGGGAATCTAGAGCACTTGAGTAGTTTCAGAAGATTGGGGACCCTAACATAGAACCTGAATCAATCAGTCCCTGATTAAAAGATATCCCAAAACGTGGTTTCCTAGTACAAGTCCTACAAGGCTCGTAAAGCTCGTAGAAGAGAGCTACTGCTAATATAAATCGGCATTACCTGAAGGACCCTGAACTATGGGAGTTATGGTATATTCCTTATTCTGGGCAATGCAGGATTTATGTCATCAACCGTAGTTTAGAATATGGGAGCCCTTCTTGAAGTCTCTGTTGCCTCGGCATGGGCCGCTTGAGGGGCCACCAGTGTCACGGCACCTCGGTCGCCCGAACCCTGCACAACGAACCCTTCCCCAAACTGATCAAAGGATGTGAAAAAACGAAAGGGAAGACGGCCTACTATAGGGGCCTAAATAATGATCCATACTATTTTTTTGGGGGGGGTTCCTTCTTATAGTTATAGTATAACGGGCCCCAAGACCCATGGCCTTCAAGGGCACTAAACCCTAAACCACGTTACAAGGGCCATGAAGGGACAAAGAAACTACGCTCGCCGCAGCTTCGAGGAGCTCAACCCTGGGGACTTGAGGGACTTAGCGCGTTTAGGTTTTAGGGCTTTAGGGGTTCAGGGTTTAGGGTTTGAGGCTTTTGGGGTTAGGGTCTGAGGCTTTTGGGTTTAGGGTTTGAGGCTTTTGGGTTTAGGGTCTGAGGCTTTAGGGTTTAGGGTTTGAGGCTTTTGGCTTTAGGGTTTAGGGTTTAAGGACTTGAGAGATGACCAAGGGGAGGGGCCCGAATTAGAATAGGGTGAGGGGGTTACTTTAAAGGGGTCTATATTAAGGGATCCATAGTAGGGTTCGAAATTAGGCTGTAGCGTTGAGGATTTACAGTTTGGGGACCAGATCAACTGAGATAGGATTTGGGGGTCGGCCGAGCTATGTCTCTGGTAATGCGGGGATTAATTTTCTACAAAGTTGGCACAAAGTAAGTAACCATACAAGGTTAGCACACTACAACTACGACTACGAACGGCTGAGACTTGTCTTTCATTCTAGATCCAGCAGCAAGTTCAACCGGGAGAGCGGATGCGGTCTGTTGAGGCTTCAGACAGGCTGGCACAACCTTTTGGACGCCTCGATGTGAAAGGGCTTCGCGAAATTGGGATAAAACCTCAAAAAGCGCTTGTTGTCGGCTCGTTGCTATGGTCTCCGGCATCGAAACTTGGGCACAGAGATCATGGCTGTCGAAGCTTTCAGCAGTCCAATCGAGATTCCAATCAACTAACAAGGCTGAGACTCCGGGACCCCAACACACACATCCCTGGGCTAAGGATTTGGGATTTTAGGGTGAGGGGTTAGCCAGGTTTAGGGTTTAGGGGTTTAGGGCTTAGGGTATATATATATATATTTATATTTATTTATATTTATTTATAATTTATATTTATATATGTCTTAGATACGTACTATAATACAGTCTAACTTAACATAATATACTTTGCAGCCCCGGGGCTCAGGGCTGCAGTGGTGGCGTGCGGCGCGGCAGGGTGCGGAGCGGCACGAGGCGCAGCAACAAAGGCAGTGAACACCGCACCTTCGCCGGGCTCTGGGTTAAGGGTATATAGGGGTTTCGGGTTTAGGGTTTCGGGGTTTGGGGGTTTGGGGTTTGAGGGTTTAGGGCGTAGGGGTTGCAGGGGTTTAGCGTTTTGGGTTTAGGGGTTTAGGGGCTTCGGAGACCAGGACGAAGAGAATCGGCTTACCGAGAAGCAGTCTAGCATCTATCTACCCAAACCCTACATTCGAAACATATATGCACCCATGGGTAGTTCTCTGAATTAGAGTTCCTTTTAGGGTCCGTTTAATAATAAGGGTGCCGTACTTTCTTGGGGACCTAAAAGGGGACTCTAATTTGGTGAACTACCCGTGCGCGCCTTCGAGCACAAGCTTCGGAAATTTAGCGTAGATTCTCATTGTGGATTGTCTGTAAGGGTGACGGTTGTTGTCGGTTTTGTTGCCAATGTGGCATACCCTAAACCCAGCCTTAGACCAGACCGTAAACGCCCTAAACCCTTAAACCCTGAACCCTTATGTAAACCTCTAAAAACCCTTATATAAGCCCTCAACCTAGACCCTGAAACTCTCAACCCTTACACCCTAGCCCTAATCCCTTATAACACCCTAAATCCTTTACCCTTAAACCCTAAGCCGTTTACCCTCAAACAAAAAAGTCATAATACAGATTCAAGGCACGCGACTTCGGAGTCTTGAAGAACTAGGTTTAGGGCTCAGCACTAGATGAGTTTAGGTTAGGGTTACATGGGTTTAGGGTTGTGGGACCCATGGTATTATATACCACGCCCGAAAAACAAAAGCTGGCAGAAACCCTTGATCGCGCCCTCTGATCTCGGTTCGGATGTTTCACGTCGAACGGTCTCTGTTTGCCTGTATTGTGCACCTTGCACAAGAAGAGGTTGCGGAAAGAGCGGGACCCTGCAACCGAAAAAAATCTCAAGCCCGGACTGTGAGTCCTACATGAAATCCGAAGCCCAAGCCCTAAACCGAACCCTTGACTCGAAACCGCGAACCTTGTATGAGCCTTTTCCGATTTCCCCGAATCCCTTCAAGTCCCTAAACCCGACAGCCACCCTGGGCCCACGATGGTTTAAGTTTAGGTGTAGGGTGAATAATCGGTTCCGTGCTCATACACAAAAACGATCAACAACTGTCAGGTCCTGTTGGGGATAAACTTCTTAAGCTTCGTAATTATCCCGCGGGGTTCTGTTTCAGTAGTGAATCACAATTCCGAAGGGTATCCCGGTCCCTGCAGACATGCACCCAACACGTCCAAAGTACCTACACAATACAATAATCTCTAGTCTCCAGATTCAGACTTACTTAATAAGCCTGGGAAATCAAAGGTTAAACTTTCGGATTACTACTAAAATATATAAACCCCAAAAGTTTAAAGGTTGGGTATTGGCAGAGAACTAAGATTATTACGCTAAACCCATGCAGGGACTGACCTCGGATCCTTTGGGGTCTTGGGACATCGTCTAATAGGGACCCCCAAAGGCACACAAGCATAAGCATTTTATACCGATATCCGTGCCTTATAGGGCTTCGTTATAAGGGGGGTTTATATGGGATATCCCTATCCTTCTTTTTGCTTACGTGCTTTTTGGGGGCCCCAGTCTAGGATCCCGGGCCACTGCAGAGAAGTACGGCGCCAGTCAACACGAGGAAGCGGGCCATCCTTGATTTTCAGGATTGCTTTTGGGGTTCAGGGTTTGGGGCGTTTGGAGAGACCCTAGACCTTATAACTTCGGGTGTTGAGGTGTCTGGGGGCTTGGGTGCTGCGGCTTAGGTTGTAAGTCTTGGCCTGTCAAATTTAAAGTTAAGTGCTTGGGGTTTTTAGGGTTTACGGTTTGAAACCTGTAGGCCCTAAACCCTAACCTCAACAGTACAAATGCCGACAAGCGGATTCTACGCACTCGCGAGCTCCAGAAGGAAAACCCCGAACAGCTGATTCCGCGAAGCCTAATGTTCTTCGCAACAGGCCAGGGCTGTAAGCTCGTGCGGGGAGGCGTTAGGCTATGGTTCAGGGTCTAAAGGCTTTCTGGAAGTGATGGATGATGGTATGGCCGCTACGTTCTTAGTTTAGTTCCTGTCTCATTAAGTATCACTGAGTAACGATCACGAAGGATTTGTCAGTGAGCTGATTCAGCCAGGTCTCTTGATATGCTTCGGGTGTAGAGGCAGGATGCTGGAGCAACGTGGCGGGAAAAACTGAAGCTGAACCAAAAAGCAGCGGGTGTCTGCGTGATAAACAATTGTTAGAGTGGTTATGGCTTGCGTGCGCTGCGCTCAGTGGTCACTACTGATACATGACACAGTCATCTGGCACGGTTGAAGATGCAAAAAGACTACACGTTATCGAGATGCCGCGCTGGCAGGCGCGTCAGAATCCGCTGGCGTCTCGCAGACCTTGCGTCCTTTCTTGACCTCTGCTTGGAGGTTCATGAGCCGTTATAAGTGGGGTTACAAGTCCCCTAATATTGATTATGAGTGTAGTTGCCCAACATATAGCCCCGCTTACTATAACTACCCATAAATCTCCAAGTCGACTTTACAAAGGTTGTGAAGCAACCAGTGGTCAGAGGGGAAATTGGAATTGTTGTTCAGACCCGAGATCGATGTAGCCGTAGACCCTAAAATCTAGGAACCTTAGTATAGGGGACCCAAGTCCCAAGCAACGTACCGAAGATTTTGTGAATTTCCGCGTACTTACACAAAGTTAGTAAGGAGCCAGTTACTTATATGGTGGGTTACGGCTCCTTAGACCCGATATAACCTCGCAGTACCGACCATACTTCGCGGCTTTCTTTGCACGTGGCTCTCCTTCTCGAGATCTGTCAAGCCGAGATCATGGTACCCGTCTTGAATGTGGGCTGTAGGGCAGGACCATGCAATAAACTCTGAGGCTCCGATCAATGATTCGAAGATCTACGGCCGCGGAGTATTTTCGGATGTTGGGCAAACAGCGCTCGCTAGAGACTGCTGGTTTCCTTTCACCCTAATTAAACCGTAAAACGTGGACAGTCCAGGGCGATCGAAGGGGGTGGGATTTAGGAATGCATTTCCCAGTGCCTCCAAAGCCCCATAATTAAGGAATATACCTTAAATTATAATAGGATCCCTTATATGATTTAAGGTATATTCCTTAGTTAAGGGGTTTTGGAGGCTCTGGGTTCTCAGCCCAATCCCTTCATCCTCAAGCCGTCTTTCTTTGAGCACGAGCTCCGCGGCATCTCTTCAATGTGTGCTCTCATCTAGCCAGTGGGCGGCCGGAGGTGTCTGAACTGACCTTGAATTAACCGCTAGACTATAGGGTTAGGGTTTAGGGCTTGTGGCTTGGAATCTCCTTCCTTACCGAATGAATGCTGCATCAGCTAGATCCACCCGGCTTCTAACTGCTCATGCTGGAGAACTTCCTGCGCATCGCCCTGCTCACTTGATCAATGGGTTGGCGAAGAGGAGCACCTGTGCATGCTGCTGCTTTTTTTGCGGTGAAGCTCGCATATCTGAAAGCGTCAGCACAAGGTAGCATAAGACCGTAATTGTCAACGAAGGTGGCTTGCAGATCACTACTCATCGATCGTATGACGGACATGCTCTGCACTCAGGTGCACACCGGCCCAGAGTCAAACTCTGCAGTCTCTAATGTGTCCGTCAAATGCTCGTCAAAGCCAGCCAAAACCACATCTCACTGTCATGCTAAGGCTGGCACCAAGGCACTCACAAGACCATAAGAACCCTAAGCCCACAAGAACCCTAAACCCCAAAACCAAAGCTTTATAAGAACCCTAAGCCCTCAACCCTATGAGGATCGCACCAGAGCAATCACAAGACCATAGATAGTCAAGGACTCCATGAAGGCCAGGGATAGCAGCCTCGGATCGAAACTCCCACACCCCGAAATCTCAAGACCCTCATGTAGGAGCCTTAATAATTAGAATAGGGGTTTGGGTATATGACCTACTACCCCAAACCCTGAGACCCAAAAACTGGGACCTGAAACCCTTAACTTACCTAGAACCCTAAGCCTAAACCTAAAACTTTAAACGTAAAGCCCCAAACCTAAACCCGATACCCAAAACCCTAAGATAAAAAAACAGAACCCGACAGCTACGGAACCCTCAGTTCGATAGCTTCCTTCATCCAAGAGCCCACAAGAGGAGGAGTTGAGGTATTTTGTCGATTTCAGCGGTCCCCAAAGTTGTTTCAAACTAGTAGTTCATACAACAATACGGGATATGAACATGTATCCCAAATCAATACCTAATGTCAGCTTCCTTTTCACAGTTTATATATACCACAATCGCACAGGAACTCTACTTAGGGTGGAGGGCATGTAGTATCTGGGGTTCCTGAGTCTGGTTTCAGGTTCGGATGGATATACATGGGGCTCATAGGCCCCCCCCCAAAAGCACATAAGCAAAAATAAGGATAGGGATACCCCATTTAAATCCCCCTATAATGAAGCCCAATAAGGTAGGGATATCCCTATAACATGCTTATGCTTATGTGCTTTCTGGGTCCCTAAATTCAGACGCAAGGCTCGAATCTGTGCGGCAGAAGGGTTGGAGGCACGAGGGCCCTTCGTTACGTAATATACGGGCCTTAATAAGTAGAATGCGGTTTGGTACCATCAAAAAAGGAAACCCCAAAATAGTATAGGTAATTATTAAGGCCCCTATAGCCTGCAGAACAAACTGCTTAAACCATGAAGGAAGAGGTGGGCGTAACGAACCCAAGCCCTGAGACCCAGAATACTCGACCGTAAATCATAAGCATCTAAAGTGTAGAACTAAAATCCTGCACCCTGGAGCCACGCAGTGGCGGAAGAAGTGCTGGCATCAATGCCACAAGCTGAAGGTAAAGCTCCCAACCCGAACAACACCATCTCTCAGCTTATTAAGCCCCGAAAGCCCAAAGCATAATAACCCTCTTCCAAACTACTGGAGCTCGTGCTTGAGAGCTTCGGTAGATTTCAGGGTTCGTGGTTTGAAGATGCCAAGATGCAGCTGAGCTCTTCAGGTTTGATGTTTGCGGATTTAGCATTGCAGGAATGTGTGAGTTTCAGAGATAAGGACAAGTTGCCAGGCCCCGGGTCCCTAAACGGTCCCCTTTTGGTCCATGTACCCAAATAGTATATACTTTGGGGCCAATGTACCTATAGGGAGTATTTTAAGGCCAAAGCATTTCCTGTTTGGGTACATGGGCAATCAGCGGTTTCCTATATTAGGGCTCCAAAAAAAGAACCCAAACATAAACTTTTCAGTGGGATATCCCTACCTCATTGCTTTGCTTATACAGGGGCTGATGGGATCTCCCAATCTTCTGGTTTTTGTTAAGGTAGCCTTTTGGGTCCCTATATATATAATATAATATAATATAATGTAATGTAATGTAATGTAATATATATATGTATATGGTACCTGGAGGTTGAGAACCGCTGCATTTGCGACTCTCGACAATGTAAACTGTCCAGCCAAGCTGTGGCCATGAAACAACACGCCTCGGAGGTCATCTGCGACCTGGGGCAACTTGCAGGACCCGTGAAAAGATGGGAATTTCGGGTCTCGTGTTCAGGGTTTAGGAGTTTCGGGGGTGGGCTTTCAGATCCCGCGTTCCGGTCGGTGCGAACAGATGCCATTACATTTCCGAAGAGAGTGTAGCTACAGTCCAACCGTAGAGAGTCCAGCTGCAAGCTAGCCAATGCATCTAGTGGACCCGCCACACCAACACCGTGCTGAAGTCAAGGATGACAGTTGGCTCTCCATGCTGCTGAACCGCGCCTGCGCTTCGGAACCGTAAACACCATATAAAGCCTTCAGTCACCAAGTCGTTCTGGCCTCTGGCTGACGGGAGATTCCGTCAATGCAGCGGCCGCTGGCAATGCCCTGCGGGAAAAGGTGGGATCAGGCAGCTGATCAACAGACTCTAAGCCAAGCCCTGCAAGACATCCAGATCCTATGGCGGATGCCGTAGCCCTGATGTGAAAGCACTAAGAAGTGCAAAGCGAAAGCGTAGCATGAGGAAAAACACGAAATAATGAAGTATTACTGTAGTACCGCAGAGTATTTAAAATTAAAGCCCTCTCTGTCGCAGGGTAATGGCCGCAGTGCTACTCCCTACAGCCTCTATGCCCTGCATCCCGAATGTTTCGGGGCTAGCCTGACCCACGCCCGAGCCGATAGCGGCGAGGCCGATCGCGAAGCCGGCGCCGATGGCGGAGAGCGCAGGGATCCACACGGCGCCACCCTTTCAAGGTGCTGGAGTGTAGGGTTTAGGGTTTATAAGGTGCGGGGTTGATGGGTTTAGGATTTCCCTAAGCCCATTCTAAACAACAGTTCAGGCTGGAAGTTAGGTTTTGACGGATCATCGAAATCTCTTCTTTGACTGATGCCTGGCTCTGGTTTAGGAAACGGTCGGATCCTTCTTGAGAAGGTCCCAAACCGGGTACGACTGACTAGAAGAATCTCGTCTCTCCTAAATTCCCTAAACCCTTGAACGAACCCACATACAGTGAACCTAATCACTTAAACAATCGGATCCTTGCATGGACCGCAAGTAAGGCGCCTCGTTCCAAGACGTCCTGCGCGCAACAAAACTCGAATATGAAGATCCTCATATGAAGGGCGAACCCTGATCCTTCTTAGAACCGCTGTAGAATTCTCTACTCCATGTATATATATATATATAGAACCCTTATACAACCCGTATTGCAATTGGAAACCTTATGGTAACCATCACTGATTTCCAAAACAAAACAACTCTCGAAAGAACCCCTGAAGGAGCCCTAAACGAGGTACCCTAGTGACTGAAACTGTCACGTGCCTCCGCGTGGGCGGCCTGAGGTGCCACCAAAGTGACAGCACCTTTCACAGCATGTATTGTTTGTTGGCTTGGAGGAGAGTGCGGCCAGGGTTTACGGCTTGTTCAGGGCTTATGTTAAGGGTGTTGAAACCAACCGCAGTGCACAAACCTTAAACACAATCCCCTGACAAACCTTAAACCCTAAACCCTACACCCAAAACCCAAAACCCTAAACCCTAAACCCTACGGTGCTCGCCTTTGCTTCTTCGAAGTCGAAGCCAACTCCCAGAAGTCTCAAGAATTCCCTCCGCACCAGATGTTTCGTAATTTCCCGCAACCAGGAGCCCGAAAGCCCACCCAAACAAGGGTTTAGGGTTTAGGGTTTAGGGTGTAACATAGGGGCCTTAATAATTCGATTAGGGTTTTGGGGTCCATTATACTATAACTATAATGAGGAACTCCCAAAACAGTATAGGTAATTATTTAGGCCCCTATAGTACAGTCGTCAAGCAAAGATCCCTTTAACGGGATCGGTTTCTAAAGCTTATGTTTATGTACTGCTGGGGACCCTAAGCTGACAGTACCAGCTCGCACAAAGCATCAGTGTCTAGTGTACATAAGAAGCCTGATATGTCAAATCAGGGGTTGACTGGAGCTGAACCCGAGAAATCAAGAAATAAAGACCAGGCAAAACAACACACATTCTGGACTCTCAGTCGTTGCCCCCAAGCCCAACCCGTGGCTAAACCATAAACCCCAAACCCCAAACCCTAAACCCCGGAAGCCGAATCAAACCCTATAAACGCTAAAAGCCCCGAAAGGTAAGCCCTTAACCAAAAAGTCTCACACCCGCAAGAAGAGCCTACAATGACACTCTAGTATACTATAAACTATAAACATACTTTGCAGCCCGCGGAGCTCAAGGCTGCGGTGGCAGCGTGGGGCGCAACCGGCGCGGGTGCGGCACGAGGTGCAGCCACGAATGCCGTGAAGAGTGCGCCTGGGAATGTAATCCCTAAACTCGTAATCTTGAAGCCTTACAAACCACAATCCCAAAGTTTAGGAACTTTAGGGTGAAGGGTTTCAGGGTCTAAGTATTTCAAACTTTCGGGTAAAGCTTTCTGAGATACGGTTTCAGGGTGTACGTAGGGTTTGAGTGTAGAGGCCCTTGGGTTTAGGATTTTAGGTTTTTGGGCTTGAGGGATTACCGTGTGCGGTTCTGGCATGTTTCTGGTGGTGAAGAAAGTTGTGGACTGCAAGTACAGTTCGGGATGTAGTATGGATTGAATGATACTGTGGGGGGGTCCTTCAAAGTTGAGCTCGATGCTTGTCTGCCTGTGCGTTCATGCGCATGTGAGATGCACGGATAGTGCATACTTAGTCCTAAATTCAAACTCCTGAAGCTTTTCGCTCTCCAAGGAGAAGTCATAGAATTCCAGTAGTTGAGCTGCAAACTCGACCCCAAACAGAACCCGTGCAGTATCAAGAAAAATAGCCCCAAGAATCCCAACTGTCTGAGGACCTTGCCGCTGCAGAGAAGCACAGCACCGGTCAAAACCAGGGAGCGGGCCATCCTAAGCTCACTTAAGGTCAATAGGATTTAGCATTTAGAGCCTAGGGTATGGGGGTTCAAATGTTTAGGGTTTAGGGTTTTAAGACTGAGCTCTTCTGGCTTAGGGTTTAGGGTTTAGGGTTTCGGGTTTCGGGTTTAGGGTTTAGGGTTACTGTTTACTATTCCATGGTCCAATGGTTGGGACAGTATATGGAAGTTCGGATTTCTATTCCGTATTGGGTTGGAGTGCCCATCAAAATGCAAAATGCTACCCAACTGTGACATGGGTTTGGGGGTTTAGAGGTTTGGGGCTGCTCGCAGTCTACAACCAGCGGTATACCCTCTCCCTTCATTCCCAGAAGTACATCTAAGGTCTCACCATGCGGTCTCCCCGAAGCCCAAGTACTACTCGAATTCGAAAATCCCCCGGTCTCCAAGGTTCTCACCCTAAAACCGATTACAAGTTCCAGATTTCTATCTCCAGCCAAGCAATGTCAATGTAGAAGTTCAGAACGTGGGGCGCGGTTGAGTGAGGGGGGTCGGGGGGGCAGCTCAGATTTTTCAGTCAGCTAGCTAGGCAGCAAGCAAACAGGCAGGCACAAAGCAATTTGTGCATAATGTGTGCATGCGTGTTTGAATGCATGATGGATTGTAGGGATGGATCGATGCATGGTTGGAGCGAGGGATGGAGGGATCAATGGAGGCATCGGGGGATGGGTGGATGGGTGGTGGGTGGGTGGGTAGATGGATGGATGGATGGATGGATGGATGGATTACACACAGGTATACAACCGTATTTATTATATACACATACGTATACCGATATACATACACACAGTCACATGAATTTCGCAGGCCCAGCAAGGAACGTTCTTCTAAAGCCATGCAACTGAGGCCTTATAATCTTGTTACTGGGGGCTCAGGCTACACATCATAAATGGTGATTTAGGCAACCACAATGTCGCGGCATGGGGTCTTACAGTCTCAGCCGACTCATACGATCAAGCCTTTGGACAAGAGCGATACATACATAGCTTGGAGTACAGGCACATAGCATTAACTAGCTAAAGAGATCTGGCCTGATCATGCAGGAAGCTGACTGAGAAGCACCTGGTTCCTACTAGAGCTCTCTATGCTGTGCTGTAAAATGCCGACCCCTGATTGAAAAAAGGTACGGATGCACTAGTCAGGGTCCACATTTCAGTTGGAACGAGGAGCTCTTACGCCGACAAGAGTTGCACCAGGTTCCCCTAAGGCTCCATGTACCCAAAAAGTATATACTTTGGGTCCAATGCACCTATATAGAGAGTATTTTAAGGCCAAAGTATATACTGTTTGGGTACATGGACCCATAGGGTTTACTACCGCAACCCCAAACTCTCCAAGGAAGTAGGTTCTGACCCTGAACCCAAGTAGGGTAACTATAACTACCACCCATATTAGAGGTCTTATAACCCCACTTATAACTATCCCTACTCTAAAACCAAAGAAATTGAAACATTCAACATGACCCACAACAACTGTAATACCCACATCAGGCCGTGCATCTTTAGATGCTTCGGGCGTGGGTGCTTGGTGCTGGAGCAGCGTGGCAGGAGAAACTCTTGGGCCAAAAGGGCACACAGAGAGCTCAGGGTTTATAGGGTTTTAGTATAGTACAGTTTGTAGTATAGGGTTGTAGTTGTAGTTGTATAGTATAGTATAGTATAGTATAGGGGTATAGGGCTATAGTATAGGGTCATAGTATCAGTGCATCGGCTGAGAGCAGAAACTTCCTGGTACAGGGGTCCAGGTTCAATTCAGTGGTCCACAAGCGGCAATTATGGGAGTTTCCGAAAATTAGGGGTACCTTATTTGGAGTCCGTATAATGAGGATTCTACTATTTAGGGTACTATATGAGGGTCCCCCTATTTTCGGAAACTCCCTTATCACCGATCAGGACCTAAACGCAAGCTCCACGTCTCATGGCCATTCAAGAAGGACGCGAAAACCCTATGGCGCCCTTAGCAGACGTAAGCGACCCGTTTAATACACCTGTCACCAAACAACGAAAACAAAGCAGCCAAAACCTCTCGACACTGGCGTTCCGAAAGCTCCAGAGACGAAAGCACGTAACATCGGCGAATACGCATTTTTCTGAGCACGAGCTCTGTCAGCTTCCTCTTACAGCCATCCTTGCCTCGCCAATGGCGAGGCTGGCCCTTTAGGGTCTAGGGCCCACGGTTTCCTGAAAGCAACAATGGTACAAGAGAACAGCCAGAAGACAAACATTATCAGATGCACAGACTATACTGAAGGTATGCTAGTAGAAGTTGGAAAAACTTTAACAAAATCGCCGACGTCTTGCTCACTTGATGAGCGGGTTCGCGAAGAGGAGCACCTGTACAGGCACAGGCAGACAAGCATCATCATTATGATCACTAGTATCATTGATATCTTCATTAGTACATTACGATTGTTTGTGTTGCTAGTACTTTTGTTAAATTGTAAGTCCTGTTGTTGTTGTGATCATGATTATTATTGCTATTATTCCATATCATTATTTTCATGGTTATTACTGTATTTTTACCATTGTAACTATCAGTATCAGGAAAAGAGGAAAACTATATTGTCAACAAAAAAGAGCTTACAAAGATACGGGCCTTGCCTGGGTTTGTTGGAGTGTAGGGTTCAGCGATTCTGGGCTCGCGTCTACAAAACGGGAGCTTCAAATTTACCGTCTGCCTCACCCATGGTTCATACCCAAAACCCTCAACCCAATATCAGACCCTCAGCCCTCAGCCCAATATCATACCCTAACACCCTAAACCCGATATCATAACCTAAACACAAAACCCAATATTGCACTAAATCCTCAAGCCCAATACCATACCCTTAACCCTCAGACCCAATATCATATCCTCAACCCCCAAACCCAACATCATGATCTAAATCCTAAACCATTCATATCCAGGCCCTCAACCCTAAACCCAACATCATAATCCCTCATCTCCTCGAAACCCTAAAACCCACTAAACTCAATATCATACCCTGAAGCCTAAACCTGCCATGAGGCCTGGTGAGCTGAGACAGGCACCGCAGCAATCACAAGACCGTAGATAACTCCCTCTGAAGGCCCTTAAAGGAGCAGCTTCGAGAAGACCAAAGAAGGACCCTCATAGAAACCCGCAGCTCTTTATAATATATCATATTATAGAGACCGCTTAAAGGAGCTCTTGAAGAAGACCAAAAAAAGGCCCTTATAGAAACCCTGAAAGGAACCCGTATGGGCTTTCTAGGTTGACTCGGCAGTTGAGGCCGGCACCAGCGCAATCACGAGACCATAGATGGTCAGGGACTCCATGAAGGCCAGGGAGAGCAGCCTTGGGGTTGGTATATATATAATTAGGATATAAGGAGTATAGGCTTAATTAAGGGTTATTATAAGCCTCAGGTTACTATAATTAGGATAAGAATTACTATAATCATAGGCTTAAATTTTGGATTACTATAAGGATTGCTTTGAGTTACTGTATATAATTAGGGTTACAGCCTTAGGTTACTATAACTATGACTACTAAACTGAAGGATTACTATGACGATTAGAAAAAGGGTTGCCTGAAGGGCTTCGCTCAGGCCTACTAGAAGAGCCTTAGGTAAGTACAATTGGGGCGAATATAAGCTAGGGTTAGGGTGTAGGACGGGTTTAGGGCAAGGTGAATATGAGGGTTTCTACAAGGGCTACTTACTAAAACTACTAGTAATTAAGGCCTCGGATGGACACCCACCGATTCAGGATCTATGGTATGACTTGGTGCCCAGAGGCTGAGTACACCCAAGATAGTCTCAAATTTTCTCCTGGTGGGAAATTACGAAGTGATATGCCCCAAGAGGTTACAGGCCACCGACCTTGGCCCCAAAGTGATCTCTAGTGTTCTCTGGCAGGCTTTAGGGGCTCAAACCCTCCACCCCCATCCTGAGCCCTCAAACCACCAACGAAAGATCCCTAGCAACACACGAAAACCCAAACACATCCAGTTGTAAGTCGAAAGACAACCAAAACGTAAGCCCAAACCCCAATCCGCATACAACAACAAATCGACCCGGCGAGGATCAGGACTCCGCGAAGGTCATCCGCAACCTCCAGCTTAGGGCTTGGAGGTATAGGGTGTTTTTAGATGTCTCCCTCCTTTCAGAGTTTTATGTGGAGCTGTTGGGCGTTTGTGTGGGCTCTAGCAAGGCATCATGGGATTGATACACCGTGAGGTTTGTCAGTTTGTGGCTTGTCGGTCTCTGCCTTGTGGTCATAGAGTTTACGCTGCAGGCTTTACTCTGTTCAGGATCCTGCTTATGGTGGAGAGAGGGGCGATGGGGGGCGGCGGTGTGGAGGCTGTGTGGGACTGGGAAAAAGGCGTCATAGGCAAGGCACCTGATGCTACTGCAGGTCTGCTTTACCCTACTGACGACTAGCCGTGAAGCTGCAAGTCGGGCTACGCAGCCGAAGACCCAAGCAAATATGGCCTGCCTCTTAGGCCTAGAACCCAAGCCGTCTCAAGCATGCGTAAATTCGGCGACAACATCGACGGGCACAAGAAGCAGAACCAAGACGAATAGCACATGCAAGAACGACGACCACGACAATGCGACAACGACAAAAAACACAAGAACCAGATGTCCTCAGCTCACTTGTGAAGTCGCACGGCCTAACTAGGGCACCCTAGCGGCCCTAGCACCTCTCGGCTTTACACCATTTCCACAACCTGACCCTGGAACCTTTGACTCCCATGAAG
The DNA here is from genome assembly GCA_003297005.1 of Symbiodinium sp. clade A Y106. Classification (NCBI taxonomy): domain Eukaryota; class Dinophyceae; order Suessiales; family Symbiodiniaceae; genus Symbiodinium; species Symbiodinium sp. clade A. Next base: position 74,954 of record BGNK01000287.1, on the reverse strand, counting down.
CCTACGACCCTCCCGAGAATTCCTTTATGCAGAAACTGTATTGTTAACGTTTCTGTGCTCATCAGTACCGCTGTGTACTGCTAACCTCACAGCAAGTAAATAATAGAAATATGCTACCACAAACTGCAGCTGCTACTACTACTACTACCACTACTGCTACTGCTACTATGACTACGACTACGACTACTGCTACAGCTACTGCTACTGCTGCTGCTGCTGCTGCTACTACTACTACTACTGCTACTAATACTGCTAGTAATATTTCAAGAAAATGCCTTATATCTTGCAGTCTAAGCTTTGCTCCATGTGTCCAGTATAAAGCCTGCATAGGGACTTGGCGTAGGGCTTTGGGGTGTAACAAACTAGACGGACATTAAGGGACTATGTACTTCTGCTATTGGCATCAGTTTTGAGACGTCTACTTAGCCTACTGGGAGGTTCATGGGTAGTTAAAAGTAGGGTTATAAGCAGGGCAACTATAGTTATAGTTTATACTAAGGGACTTTTGACACCACTTGTAACTACCCATGAACCTCCGATTCTAAACTCTAAACCCATCAAGTACATCCTAAATGCCGTGATGGCCTCGGGCTGACGAGAGATGCCGTCAATGCAGCGGCCGCTGGCAATGCCCTGTGAAGCCACGCGTAGTGTTGGATGGCGTTCAAAGGCTCAAGCTTGGGGTCTAGGGTTTAGGGAAGTGTTAGGGTTTAGGGCTAATGTTCCGCTAGAACTTTAGGGTTCAAGGTTTTGGATTTAAGCTTCTTCGGCCCAGGGACACTTATGTACATAACCACCCGCATTGATCTACAATCACACCACCTATCATACAGGGCACAGGGTCGGGCTCAATACTCTCTTCCACTTGCACTTGACTGATGCGGTCACGATGCTGGGAGGAAAATTTTGAAGCTCTTCACTGTCGTTCAGGCATGCACTTGAACACCATGCGATGCCTGCTTGCCCTTGCGAGCTTTACCGTGCCACCAAACATTCCGACCTGTGTCGGGCTGGATGAACGTTGTCAGTGCGGAACGACCGGGCACCGTGAAGTTTGGCATGTGCATAAGTTGCATGGCCATATCAACTTGTCGACTTGCGTCCCGGCTGGATGCTTGACCACTGTGCTGAGAAAGCCAACGTGCTGTACAATGGTGCAACACAGCCAGTCTTGAGCAAACCTCCATCATTCTAGTTGTGTGTACGTGTAGTAAAGATGCAGAAGCTGCATGCACAAGGAGAAAATGGCTGAGAAGTCAAACCCTAAATCCTAAACCTTAAACCCCAAACCCTAAACCCTCTAAGAGACTGCATCCAGCCGCCACAAATACGGGCAACACATCATCAGCCCCGGCCCCGCGAAGCCTGTATCGATCAACGCGGGCCCTTGTAGGAGCACTTACATAACCCCTTGAGTGTTACGATAGGATTCTATAACTTGGTTCCTTTGACGGGTAGGATGGGGTTCCATAATAGCGCTCCCTCTACATTGGAGCCCTTCTTAACGGGAACCCTCAGTGCATCTCGGTCAAGGACACTTAAGACTTCCTCAATTCGGAAATTCAAAGCATCGGGATCCGACATGCATCATCTTTTGAGCGGAAAACTAGGTCCTAGGTACTTCTTCAGGTTTCAGGCTTAGGGTTCGTGGTTTAGGGTTTAGGCGTTTAGGGCTTATGTATGGCTTTAGGGTATGGGTTTTTGAGGGTCGGGTAAGTTACCTCAACTGGATGTATTTTGGTTGCTTGAACTAAACCCCCTGGACAAGAACCCAGCAAAAAGCTGCTCCGAAGCTTGATAGAATCCACCAGCAGCACATTCCGAAAGAACTTGAGGCACTTCAAGCAATGAGATACCCGACACCGGATTGAACCATACCACAGGTCGACCCCATGAACCCCTATGAACACCATGGCAGCAGGTCTGGAAAATATAGAGACCTTCATAGCTAGAAGAGGATTCCTTAAGGGTTCCTGCAAGCCCTATAAGGGCTACTAGAAGGTTCTAACATAGGGGGTTTCAGGCCGCCTAATCTGTCTTGGCCTTGAGCCCTTTCCGAAGCCACCTAGCCGTCGCCGGAGCCGATGGCAGCAAGGCCGATCCCACCCATCTACGCCACCGCAGCATGCTGCAGCCAGAAGGTTCTCCGCCTCCACCTTCCAGTCCTGCTCAATGGCGGACCCAGGTCTGGTAAGTCGGCCCACTCTGGCCCGACGAAGTTCCTCACAATCCGTGTTGCGATCCCAAATCGCGCGCCAAAAGTCCCCAATTCCAAGGGCGGCGGCGAGCAGGCTCGTTGGAGCCAGTGCTTGCGAGCTAACTGAGCAGCCTTAGCCTCACGTCTGCAGTCAGCGACGTTTTTTCTCTGCTTGCTCACCGGCTTGCTGCAAAGGCAGCCCTAGCGGCAGATCACCTGGCCATGTCTGTCGAATCTTGCCCTCAAGCTTGCGACCTGGCCCCTCTCGCGTTGGAAGGCGGCTTCACGCAGTCTACCCAAAATCTTGCAAACTGAACGAAGCCGGAACATATGTAATTTATCTAATCATATGCAAACCATATATGCAAAACCCCTGTATGAGCCTGGCCGACGCCCGAGCCGATAGCGGCAAGGCCAATCGCGAAGCCGGCGCCGATGGCGGAGAGCGCAGGGATCCAGACGGCGCCACCCTGCTGAGGCTCAAAGGGATCGCTTCAAAGCACGACGGGCTTCTAATTGCGAATAGTATCCCTTTATAGTTCCCATTACAATGGTATGCTATACCTCAGAACCCTACTCTTATTCCTACCTACTTAACTGTCGAGTTGAGGATTCTAGCCTAGGATTTCTACGTACATGGTATTCGCCCGATGCCATCCTCGGAGTCAGAAAGTTTAGGGTTCAGGGTTTAGGGCCAAAGTTTAGGGTTTAGGGCCTAAAGTTTATGGAGCGCAGGGTTTCTACTATGAAAGAGAAACCCTACATCCCTAAACCCTAAAAAAGAAACCCTAAACCCTAAAAAAGAAACCCGAAAACCCTAAATCCCTAAACCCTAAACAAGAAACCCAAAAACCCTAAATTTAAATCCCTAAACCCTCAAAAAGAAACCCTAAAACCCTAAATCCCTAAACCCTAAAAAAATCCTGAAACCCTAGCTAAACCCTAAAAAAGAAACCCTAAACCCTAAAAAAGAAACCCTCAACCCGAAACCTTAATTGGGAGCTGGTTGAAGCTCCTACACGCGTTCTCAAGGCGTGGGTTGCTTGGCGAGTTTAGGGTTTTGGGTTGTTGGGCTTGCCGCTTTCAGGCCGTAGCAAGACCTCGTAAGTCCCTCCTCATACCCCCCTTAGAACCTTAATAAAAACAATTCCTAAGGAGACGATAGCTCCAGTGTAAAGATGAGATATGAGGCAAAAGCCAAGATGTAGTCATGGCTCGCCGAAGATCCTAGTCCTAAGTGAATCTGCCCGTCTCCTGTTGCAGTGTTAGGGGCTTGCAGCTTAAGGCTAAGGCCGCGTGTACCGTCCTCTTTCGGGCTTGCTCTGTCACGAAACTTTAAGAATCAAGTCGTACCCAGCGAAAGCTACAACATCGCTCACGGGTCGGGAACGACTACCTAGATCATGATGCGCCAACTCGTAAAGGATTCCGCGGTGCTGAAAGCATAGGTCGAAGTATTGGTTGGAAATGTGGCAGGCATTGAGCACAACACTCAAGCAGATGGGTTCCGAAGTACAAACAAACAGGGCCCACGACGACTGCCCTAAACCCTAAACCGTCATTTCACCAACGAGAATTGCAAGCAAAAGATGCCTCGGCATGGGCTGCCTCAGGAGCCATCAGTGCCGCAGCACCTCGCGGTCTCAGGACTGAAAGCTCTGGAGCCCTACATTGTAAAAGCCCAAAACCACCAAAAAAAACTAAACTTCAACTAAACTTCCTAAACCCACGGTTCTGCAGGTCGGAGTAGGCTTAAGTATTAAGAGCTCCCATGCTGCGACACTGCTATCCACAATCTGTCACACGAACAATCATGGGTAGTATCGACATTGAACGTATACGCACTATACATCTGTCGAGGTTCTGAGGGTCAGGTTGTGGGGATTGGGAAGTTTTGGGTGCAGCTCGGGAAATTGGAAATGGAAAGGGCTCTCAAATGCTCAGCACTATCGAGCTCTTGACCATGTCAGCTTTACTACCGGCTATCGTTCCGAAACCCCAAACCCCCCTGAAGCCCCAAATCTAAGTTCCCCTTTAGCCCCTTGATAATAAGGGTACCCTTTTTCCTACTATTCGGCTTTAATAAGGGGACCCAAAAAGAAAAAGGGTAAAAGGGTACTACTGGGGCACCTAGTTATAAACCCTAAACCCCCATGCCCAAACCATCCCAAACCCTCAACCCCGAACTTCCATCTGCCCAAACCCTACAGCGTAGACACCCGAATATAGGGGTCGGAATCATTCCTAATTGTAGGCCCTTAGAGCCTTTAAGATGACTGCAGCAGAATATCACCCAAGCCCTATTCTTATTCTGAAGAACCCTTATAGCTATTGTAGAACCCTTATATAGAACCCTATTCTAATGATTAAGGCCATGGTGCTGAGGGCTGCGGTGGCCGCATGAGGGGCCGATGGGGCAGGGCTTGCACGGGGTGCGGCCACGAAGGCCGTGAAGAGAGCACCTTGCATCGTTCAGGTTTGGGACTTGTACCTATGTATCAGGATGCTTTGTAGTCGAAGAAGAAATAGTGCTGGCAGGCTGGCAGTAGCACTAGCACTAGCAGTTGCAGCAGTACTAGTACTAGTGTCAAAGAGCAACAGCAGCAGGAGACGTTCGGTTGTAACCATCACCAGCATTTCTGAACTGCCCTTCTCTGAACAACAATGAAGCAGCAACTAGCACAGTTGCAAAAGGACAGAAGTCTTTTGACTTGCAAGGGTCCGTTCCTGGGCCCCAAACCCTAAACCCCAAAACCCCGAAACCCTAAACCTTAAACCCCGAAACCCTAAACCCTAAACCGTAAACCCCAAAACCCTAAACTCTAAACCCTAAACCCCAAAGCCCCAAAACCCTTCTGAAACTCTAAGCTCGTCTCAAGGAAAGTAAGTCCCTGGCCACTGCAGAAGAGCACAGCGCCGCTGAGAACCAGGGAGCGGACCATCCTAGGAACTTAGGGTTTTGAGCTTAGGGTTTAGGGTTTAGGGTTTAAGGTTTTGAGCTGAGGGCTTTGGGTTTCTTTTTGTTAAGCTCCTTTCTGTTGTCTGCCAGCATCTGACATTCACTAAGGCCTGTAGGCCAGGAGGTCAGGGCACATACGACCCCGAAAACAAACCCTCTCAGTGCCATCTGGTAGATCTCGCCATTCATGACTTGTCACAGCCCAGCCCTCAAGCCGCTTCTTCTGTCTGGTTCTTAGTAGGGAATGGGGGAATGGATTTGGAGACTATTATTGGGAATTATTTAGGGGCTACTATAAGGGATCCATTCCCCCATTCCCTGCCAAGCACCAAACAGTCTTGTTTAGGGTTTAGGGTTTGGGGAGGGGTGTAGAATCCAAACCCTAAACCGTAAGTGCTCCCTGGACAGCAAGTAACATAGCTTACGAGGAAATCATAGCAGTGAACCCTAAAAGAAGGAAGGTTTGACAGGGTCCATGTAGGATTTGGGATGTACGGCGGGTTTTGACGCTTCTGATTTCTGGCTTTAGGGCGAGCTAGACAGTGAACATCTCAGCCAAGCTGCTTGAGACGATTTTTCGTGCAGCCGGATGCTGGAGCGACGTAGGCAGGAAAAAGCTGAGCCAAGATGTGCCGACAGCCGAAGCGATATAGGGGCCTCAAAAGTTAGATTATGGTTTTGTATACTGTAACCACAACAAGCAACCCCGACAATAGTATTGGTAATTGTTTTGGCCCCTACATTACATGCTCTTCCGACCTCCCCCACTTAGATGTCATTCAGGTGGGATCTGTCCTGCTTCCTTCGTGCACGTAATGCTCTACCAGGTCAATAAACCCCTGACCTCAAAGCCGGGAAACCCAAACCCTGAAAGGTGGCTACATCTTAATTGAGAGTGGCTGAGGTCTTTTGAACCAAAACTTACTTCCCCAATAAGCCGGGGAAATAAAAGGTTAAACTTTCAGATTACTACTAAAATATATTAACCCAAGAAGTTTAAAGGTTGGGTACTGCAGAACTAAGAAAGATCAACACCAGGAGGTTACGAAGAACCAGACCTAGCACTCAGGCTCCTGTAGCTTTGGTCTCTAAACCCGTAAATGCTGCCCTCCCAACCCATCCGATTGTTTGAGTCTCTGACGCACATAAGTAAGATTCTATTTATCGTCAATAGAGTCAATACAGGAGGGTCTAGGTCACTACAGCCACGTGACGTGCAAGCGTAAATAGAAAGCACCTCGTTCTGCTGAGTGCCGTTCAATGTCCTTGAGTTTCTGGCAAGTTGATCGATCATCCTGATTCACGGCACGCTTCTTGGTCTCCATCCACAACTTGCTGGGATCGTGTTTCCTCTAGCAAAAGCCACCGCGTCGATTTTGAAGGCCAAAGAAACCAACAAACTGGAAACGACTTTGGCTATGTCCGTGCTTAGGGCTGCAGTTGCCAATGTGCTCAGAGCGCCAAGTTCCCTACTAAATGCACATGGTGTCCACGAGTTTGAAAACATGACAAGATACTGTCGGGGCCTCAATTGTTCGAAAAAGCGTTCCCGAAAAGCTCTTCTTAACTAAGTATCATATACCACCCCCTCAAAAACCACATTCTTCATCATTCAGGTCCCCATATTAGCGAGCGTTCAGGATTTTGGGATGGCTCTGGTTGTAGAGTCTCTGGTATCTCGGACTGGGACTATAGAAGTTCTGAACCCTTCTTGACATCTCTGCGAACATAAGCGCTTCTTGCATTTGTCTCCTGCCATTTCCGTTGGCAATGCCAGTAGCACAGGCTTCTGCGGATGCTTTGGGGCATCTTGCTTCTACGTGTGCTAAGAGCACACTGGCCGACATTCTTGTAGTGTTGGAGAACTTCCTCCAGATCGCCAATGTCTTGCTCACTTGATGAGGGGGTTCGCGAAGAGGAGCACCTTGTATGCAGGCTGCTTGACACTTCTCAAGCCCTATGCTAAACCCTTGAGCCCAACCAAGATACAGAAGCGGCCTCGAAAACAAAAAGTCACTGTGCATGTCTTGGTCCGCTCTCAACTACACACCTGTAGCCCCAAATCCCACAAAGTCTGGCCCATCGCAAACTACGTTCAGGAGTGTTGGGTCCAGTGGCCGAAGTTCGGAGTACTGTAGGGGCCTGAATAGTTAGAATAGGGCTTGGGGCCCATTATTCTATAGTTACAATAAGGAAGCCCCAAAATTAGTATAGGTAATTATTAAGGCCGCTATATTACATGCGCCAGGCATGGAATTGCTTCAGGTTCGAGACTTTTTGGGGCTTGAGTTTTTGCGATGTTCAGATTCTGGTAAGAGGCTTAAGTTTCCAGGTTCTTTCTTTGAATGACACAGAAATTCGGGACATGGGTATCCCCCGACGCAACATCTAGAACAAAAGCAACAACTGAAGCCTGCATATGTCATGGTTTTGTCCCAACATCTTCGGCAGCGTCATTGTAGCAACTGCAGCCCCTCCTCCTCCCCTAAACTCTAAGCCCTCAACCCTAACCCGTGGTGTAGATGGGCCAAACTCCTTTGCAATGACTTCTTCAGGCACATTCTCCTTCAACTGCAGCGCTGTAGCGGGATCCCGCTTTTGAGGCCAGGACCAGAGCAATCACGAGGCCGTAAATGGTCAAGGATTCCATGAAAGCCAGGGACAGCAGCCTTGGGCTTCTCTAATGTAAGGGTCCCAATAGTTTTAATAGGGTTTGGTGTTCCTCTAAAGGGGTTACTGTAAGGGCTACTATAAGGGTTCTATAATGTAGGGGCCTTAATGATTAGAATAGGGTTTTGGGGGTAAGGAGCACTTAAAATAGTAATGGTAATTATCTAAGCCCCTATAATAGTTCTCGTACCGCTGATGCCTCAGGGTTCACATACCCCCTACACTGCTAGACGTCTGACATGTAGGCGTGCCGGAGACAGCTCTGGAAAGGTACAGGGTCCTCTTTGATTCTTTTGGAGATATGGAAAACCGCATTTGTTCAGGACATCCGCGGAATATTCTTGAGATTACCAATTACATCACCCATGTTGGGAAACTTGGAAACCACGCTGGACTATGAAAATGTACGATTGCACCGTCACCCCTCAGGCCCCAAACCTAGTCTGAACCGCGGACCCTTGAACCCTGAACCTCGAAACTAAAACTGAACTCACAACCAAAAGCCACAAGGTTCGCGCTCCAAATTTCGGCCAAGCATCAGCACGCCACGCAGGTCATCTGCGACCTGACGAGGCATCATCGCAGATCCGCTTGCTGAGTTCTGGGTTTTCCGGCTTGGGCCCGACTTAATTGAAGGAGTCCTGTTGTCGATGGGAGTGGCTGTGTCTGTCTTCTCTGAAGCCTCTGCCGATGTTGAGGGTTGAGGGTTTAGGGTTCAGGGTTGAGGGTTGAGAGTTTAGTGTTTAGGGCCTCAGGTGCTGCTGTTGCTGAATGTGTGGCTACTCGTGCTACCGTCTGACTTTTCTGGTATCCAATTAACTACCAGCTTACGCGCTAGGGCTCCCCAATACAACACTACCTTAAAAAGAACCAGCCCCAAACCTTACTTCAACTATTATTGTTGTAGTAGTGTTTACAGTCTTACTATTATTATGGCTATTACTTTTCTTCTTATTGTTAAGGCTCCTACATTACCAGACTTGTCTTGAGTTGAGGTCGCGGGTCAGAGAGCTTCCGAAGTGTCGTTGTAGCCTCGAAGTTGATTGACGAAAAGCAGATAACCAGGAAGTGAATTCTGGACAACAGGGGGTAGTTTAGGGTTTGGGGTTTAGGGGGTTTAGGGTAGGTTCGATGCCAAGAACTGGACTTGCATCTTGAGCTCGAGGTTCTGTCAGTGTGCGAGGGTTTTGGGTTGAAGGCAGCTGCAAGTATTTTAATCATGAAGTTTAGGGTGTAAGGCTTGAGGGTTTTGGAGTTTAGGGTTCATCCTGCTGAGTCAACACCTCGGAACCAACCTGGGTTGGGAGAATAGCAGCAGCAGCAGCAATAAGCCCTAAAGCCTAAGTCCTAAGTCGCTGACCAGCCTAGAAGCCTTAAATCGGTAATGCAGGGGCCCTTACAATTATATTATATGGGACTGCCGGGGCCGCTAGTGCTACTTGGCCTGCTATTTCTTCCCACCCCTCCAGTACCCCCTGATTGACTGACAGATTCTGACCTCCGGCTGTCGGGAGATGCCATCGATGCAGCGGCCACTGGCAATGCCCTGAGGAGCTTGTGCTTTGAGGCCGCAACCCTAAACCCTATCAAGGGCACCTTGGGGTTCCTTTAAGGATACTTTAAGAGCTCTAAGTTCCATAAGGGTTTAAGGTTCTTGAGTAGCCCCTTTATAATAGGGGTACCCTTTTTCCTAATGTTCGGTTTCGGTTTTAATAAGGAGACCCAACGAGAAAAAGGGCAAAAGAGTACCAATTACTCAGGAACCTCGCTACAACCCTAAACCCACACAAGGGTACCTTAGGGTTCCTTTAAGGGTACTTTACTCAAGAACCTCGCCATAACCCTAAACCCAAAGAGAGGAGGCAGGATGCCAACATCCTAACTAGGCGCCGTCGGCTGCTGAGTTGAAGTAAATCTCTGAACTCCAGCATTTTGGGAGTTTCCGAAAATTAGGGGTACCTTATTTAGGGGTCCTTATATTAGGGATCCTACTATTTAGGGTGCTATATTAGGGTCCCCTATTTTCGGAAACTCCCAGGGGGAGACTTCCAGCGCAATCTTGGGCTCGAGGGATGAGGGTAGATGGGGTATCGACTGTCGGGTTTTGGGTTTAACGACGAGGTTTAGGAATTTCGGCTCAGGCGTTAGGGACTGCAGGTTCTTTGGGGGTTGTGAGGTGTCATGTATTGCTGTTTCCTGGACGGCAAAAAGAACAAAAATAACAGCAACACAAGCAACTCCGAATCCTGGCATGCGTGCCAAACAAACACCTCGAACCTGCAGCGGGTCCAGGCTTGGGGTTAGGTTTCGGGGTTCAGGGCTTAGGCTTCAGAGTTTTGGGTAGAAGCTAAAGCAGAGCCTGGAACATGTCTTTGGGTAAGCCTCGTGCACGTGCCTGACAAGAGAAGGTCGATACTTTAGGCTGTCAGATGCGCTCCAGTTCAAGATTGCACAACGTCTAGAAACTAGGATAGGTCATGTTTTGAAACCGTCGGATGACAGCATCTCGCGGCTAAGTGCATCATGCTTCACTCGACTTAGGCAGGAGGTGCTGCAACATTTCTATTGGCCTTTCTGCAGCATGCCCAGGCTTTGGCAATGTTGTTGCTTAAGCTCCTGACTCCTGACTATGAACATCGTATCATATACTACCAACCATGTCCAAGGTCCCTGTATTACCAGTCACGATTCCAGGCCTAGAGTAGATCCATATTGCCAAACCCACCTTCGAGTTCCGATCCAAAAGATTGCGGCGGACACCAACTAACAAAGACCGGAATCTTGATCCTAAGTTCGACTCCAAAGCCCAGGAATGCACTACTTTCTGGACAAAGTTGTACATTTGATTATTAAGGCCCCAAGTTATTGTATGCGCCCTGGTCTAACTACTGTATGAAAGCCCCTACATACCCTAACCCCTACACCCAGCCTGGCCGACGCCCGAGCCGATAGCCGCGAGGCCAATCGCGAAACCCGCGCCAATGGCGGAGAGTGCAGGGATCCACACGGCGCCATCCTCCCGAGGTGCTGGGGTGTAGAGCTTATGATAGGTTTTTAAAGCATATTTCATACATACATATATATTTATGTAAAATTATTGATATGTATTTAAACACTGTGATCTATGTATATATATATATATGTATGTATATATATATATAGATAGGTGTGTATATATATATATGAAGATTTTTTATACAAGGTGCAGGTATTATAGGGTTTAAACCCACGGTCGAGATCTGGCTCAACTGCCAGGCTGAGGGTAGGCAAGTGAGTGGCACCTACCCTAAACTCCTAACCTTAAGGACCTAAACCCCTAAACCCTTAAGGGGTCCTTTAAGGGATCCATAATGGTTCCTGCACAGGAACTCTATTCCCTAAACCCTAAGCCCCTGAACCCTTACGGGCTATGAAAGTCCCTATACTGAAGATTGAGCACGCGAGCCTCGGCGTGGGCTGCCCCAGGCGCAACCAGGGTCACAGCGCCTCGGGCATTTAGGGTAAACAGTACCGGTTTAGGGTTGAGGGCTGCGTACCGCCTCCGAACGCCGCAAACCTCCCTACAACAAATCAGCAGCCGTGCTGCTCAAAGCCGCGGTGGCCGCATGGGGCACGGCCGGTGCCGGTGCGGCGCGAGGCGCTGCGACGAAAGCCGTGAAGAGCGCACCTCTGTCTGGCTTACGACAGTGGGCCTAAACCCTACATATCCTTGACCCAAAAAAATCCCAAACCCTCTAAATCCTAAACCGTACAAGTCCTCAACCTTATAGGTCTGAACCCAAAACCTTCAAGCCAAAACCTCGACCTCTTCAACCCTGGATGCCAGGAGCCCGGCCGCTGCAGAGGAGCACGGCACCCGTCAGAGCGAGAGAGCGGGCCATCCTTCTTTAGGGTCTTAGGGTTCTTAGGGTTTAGCTCTCAGGATCGTTTTAGGGCTTAGGGCTCTTAGGGTGTTAGGGTTTAGGGCTCTTAGGGTGTTAGGGTATAGGGTTTAGAGTCTCGCGCTCTTTAGATTTTAGATATTTTCAGGGTTCCAGAGGGTTGTAGTGGGTTCCAGAGGGCTCTAAAGGGTTCCTGCTGCATCTCCCATGTTTGAAGTTGTTTTTTAATTAAAGAGGCAGTGCTGTATGATTCTTGTACGTCTATCGGGCGCTCAAGAACCTGGCCACGTGAGACGCAACATAGGGGCCTTGATGATTGGGTAGGGTCGAATAGGGTTCTTGTAAGCGTTCATGTAAGGATCGCTGTAATGGTTTACTACAGGGCTCTAAGGAGCAGAATGCGATGTTGGCGTGTATGTTAGGAAGTATCCAAGCCCCCATATTGCATACACAAACTCCGTTCCCCAGCCCTTTGCAATCAGGGTATGCTGTTCCCTGTCGTCCAGCTGTGATAATAACACCCGCAGATGGGGGACCTACAGTAGCCAGGATATAGCTTCGCAAAGATTCCGGGCTAGAGGCTGCAAAGTTTTGCCAGAGACACCCGGAGTTTGTGTTCTTCATCATCTTCCATGCCTTCAGCATCATAGCAACTACAAGGTACAATCACATACTGGGCCCCCATCCCAGTATTGGTTGTCATCATCGTCACAGGCGCGGTCGTAGTAGTAGTGTTAGCAGTAGCTGCACTTGTAGTTGTAGTTGTAGTAATACCAGTAGCAGTAGCGTTAGCATTAGCTGTAGCCGTAGCGGTAGCAGTAGTAGTAGTAGTAGTAGCAGTAGTAGTAGTAGTCGTCGTCGTAGTAGTAGTAGTAGCAGTAGCAGCAGCAGTCGCAGGAGTAGCAGTAGCAGGAGCAGGAGCCGGAGGAGCAGGCAGCAGAGTAGCAGTAGGAGGAGGAGGTGGTGGCCTGTCCAATTTCGGGCCACAGTTCCGTCTAGGTCCTCAGCCCTCAACCCTTGATTCCAATATCAGCAAAGCTGCTTGAGATGCTGTGGGCAAGGAGGAGCAAGTCGGCGAGGAAAAACTGAAGCTGAGCCGAGAAGCAGCGAAAAACGGTCTGTGTAGTAAGCTAAACAACATACCGTACAGGTTTTCCCCAGCCTTAACCCTCTAATTGGCTCCCTGTCTGCCTCCTTCAACATCTCAGGGCTATTGACCATTCTTCGTACTGTTTCCCTTTTCGCAAATAAACCAGGCACTGCTTACTCTTACAAGCTTAACCGTGGCTGAGCATGCGAATCCACTCAGTCTGGGGCGTGGGGCTGTTTAGGATGTAGTATAAAAGCATCAGGTCCCTGAGTAGCCCCTTTTTTTTACCAAGGGTACCCTTTTTCCTACTATTCGGTTTTAATGAGGGGACCCTAAAACAAAAAGGGCAAAAGGGTACTACTCAGGAACCTAGATAGTCTTCCTTCGGGCTATTCGGTTTTAATGAGGGGACCCTAAAACAAATAGGGCAAAAGGGTACTACTCAGGAACCTAGATAGTCTTCCTTCGGGTTGTACTTACCCTGTCACAAACCCCAAAACCCTCTTCCATACTAAACCCTTATACCCTATAATAGCCCTTAAAGGAACTCTCACCCCCCCCCCCCCAAAAAAAAAAAAAAAAAAAAAAAATATTTATTTATTTTTCTTTTTTATTGGACCCCATAACGGCAAAACCAAAACCAAAAACCCCAACACCCGAAACCCCAAACACCGAAACCCCCCCAACCCATTACCCNATTGTGCAAAGGACCGTGAGAAAGGAATCCCAGGCCTCGGTGACACATCGCCCAAAGCTCTTCACCACCTCCACATCCCCCCAAAAAAAAAATATATATATATATATATATATGTATATTCCTGTTATATCGGCACCCTATACGGCAAACCCTAAACCCAAAACCCTGAACCCTGTAACCCCACAACCCGATTACCCTACGACCCTGTTACCCTAAACTCCCTACAGTAAACCCCATGAAGTTGGAAACCGGATTAAGGCCAAATAGTGCTGGGATTTCCTATGCATTACTCTTAACTTTTTGGCTTCTATTGTAAGCCCTAAAGATCCAAGGAAGTGACACATCGGAGGCTGCAAGCTCTCCCTCGGTCTGATGCCCAAGCCCCCCTCATCGCAGCGTCCGTTTCTCCGAGCTCGCGCTCGTTCTCTGGCCCTATCATGGCTATGTAGGGTTAGGGTTAGGGTCTGAGTAGGGTTTAGGACGGTTTTGGGTATCATGGTATAGTTGGGTACACTTGAGCATTGTGAATATCCTAGACCCCAAACCCTAAACCCTGAACCCTAGACCCTAAACTACACCTAACATGGCAAATCCAGCCATTTTCGGAAAACTCCTCCACTTCACCGACACGTTGCTCACTTGATGAGCGGGTTTGCAAAGAGGAGCACCTCGCGGAGACCCAAGTTCTTACAACATCTTGTCAGGCATAATATAGGGGCCTTAAATAATTAGAATAAGGTTTTGGGGCCCATTATGCTATATAGCGAACCCCAGAAAGTTGGAGTCTGGATTTAGGATGACTCATGCTGGGGATTCCTTATGTCTCACTTGAAGGACATGAAGATGATGATGTTCCAACTTTCTCGCTTCTATTATAATAAGGAACCCCCCAAAATAGTATTGGTAATTATTTTGGCCCCTATAGTAGGTTTTGACAGTAACAGGAGTTTGTGGGCTGGTGTTCACAACAAAACGAAGGCCAACACCTACACCGGTCCCACAACCCCTATACAACCCGTAAACCAAGAGCCCTGCTGTAAACACCGACTTACCGAAAAGTCCTAGTAGCCCTATACAACCCTGACTAAACGACTCCAGAAACCTATGGACCTGTACTCTCTTGGGGGGCTCCTTAATTAGACTTATTAGGCCCCCTATATTCTCGACCTAAAAGGGCTGATTTAGAGTTTTGGGTTTAGGGTTTTTAGGGCCCTAAACCCTAAACCGACCTAAAGGCTGAGGAAGGCGCCAGGGCAATCACAAGACCGTAGATAAAGCCCTCTGTAGGAACCCTTACAGAAGACCATAAAAGGACCCTTATAGAAACCCTGAAAGGAACGCTTTAGGCCGGCGCCAGGGCAATCACGAGACCGTAGATGGTCAGGGACTCCATGAATGCGAGGGACAGGAGCCTCGATTACGGTTTGGGTATTTATACGAGCGCAGTAGGGTTTTGTGGCTGATGCATATATACACAATGTGACAGTTCATGTGTTTACATTTATAAAGATTGCATCTATATATGTATGCATATATATATACAATGTGACAGAAGGAGAGAGGGAGAGAGAGAGAGAGAGTGAGAGAGAGAGTGAGAGAGAGAGTGAGAGAGTACAGTAGGTTTTGGTGCTGGAAGTAGGGTTGAAGGATGTTGGGCAGGGTTCAGTACTGTCGGTACTATACTTTTACTCTTCTTAGAACCAGAATAAAAGCAATGTGTTTAATATTCTCTTGGGTTTTTATATGAACAAAAACAAATAATGATTCCAAAGGAGACTATAGTCTATAGGGTTGGGAGCCTATACGCCGGGGACACCAGGCTTTGTTTAATAAATTCGGCTTCGCCGGGTTGACGTGGAACGCCAGCTTTGCTTGAAGGATGGTGGGACTTAGCAACTGGGGTTATACAGAAGGTAACTGTAGTTATGACTACTTCTATCCCGAATTAAGGTAGTATACTTATAACTTAGAAAGTTATAAGCTTACTTACTAAGTCCCGTGATCTTCCAAGTACGGTCCAGGGCTCAGTCTGTAGGGTCTTCAGGTAATCGTGCGATGACGAAGGGCGAGAGAGAGCAAGGTTGGGAAGATGAAATGGTGAAGCGCCGAATGCCTGCAATGACGATGCCAGCAGTCACCAGCATGACAATGATGCATGGTGATTTTCATGATGCTGGGGACGAGGATCACACCATTGATGGGTTCTTGATGAGGACAGCTCATGATAAATATGCAGTGAACTCATGAGTTCGCCCACATGTGCGCAAAGTCATCCAACCGGAAAACGAGCAACCCAAATTCCTGAACCCTAAACCCTAAGCCGAAACCCGACTTCCTTCCTGGGCTGACTTCAGTTGAGCGGCAGCACACCGCGGAGGTCATCCGCAACCTTTTGGCTATCTTCAAACAGCCCTGGGCTTAAAGGGTCACCGTCCGCGTGACCTACAATAAAAATTAGTACTAGAAGTGCCACTTCTCGCAAGCACGGGCAGGAATGGTCTGGCAGCTAGACGCTACAAAGTCGGAAGACGTCTTGATCATTGTCATTGGCGCCAGCAGTCGTCCAAGAGCTACCGTCTTAATAATCATCACTGGGCCTGGTACTGCCCCCATACAGTACCAGTCTATAATGGGGCTACTATTAAGGTCCTAACATATCTCTATTATGCATATTAT
Organism: Symbiodinium sp. clade A Y106; assembly: GCA_003297005.1. NCBI lineage: Eukaryota > Dinophyceae > Suessiales > Symbiodiniaceae > Symbiodinium > Symbiodinium sp. clade A. The sequence continues at coordinate 58,784 of BGNK01000287.1, read as the reverse complement.
CCAACTGTTACTGAGTGGGCGCAGTACCCAAACTAGGCCCAGTCAATACGGTTTATGACTTAGGGTTCAAGGTCAGTATTTAGTCGCACATAGGTTCCCCAGCAAGCCCGCAACAGCCTAGCAATCACGGTGCCCGCTTTCGTACTGTCCAGCTTTAATACTGAATCTCCAGGAAAACAGGCCACACTACAGGCTTTCCTTTAGGCCGAGACCGAAACCCTATAATAATTAACCTGTAGTGGTGTAGGCTTTTTAGCCTGTGCTGCTCAGGCGGTCGGGGGAGCAATTTCGGTTGACTGGATGATGGAACATCTTTCCCGGTGCTGCGATCGGACACACGCCGCCACCGTCATGCCTCCTGGGTTTGTTGGGCCGCCATTCTGACATGCCCTGAACTTGGCCATAGACATGCCTACACCGCAACCCGGGAGCCCTAACCTGCAAACCCCAAAACCCCTGAAGCTTGAACTCAAAACTACTGAAGTCCCACGAGCAACTGATCAGATCTACGCAACAAAATAGGTGTCGGGTACTACTGACAAGCACTGAGGGCGGCAACGTAGTGAATATCCCTGTTTTTTTCCCCGCTGTCCTTGCTTTCTGTTTCGTGGGTTTTCTACAGACAGCATCACCATGCTAGGAACAGTGATATGCTACGCAGCAACAATGTTCTGACGAGTACCACACGCTTAACTTTATGATAAAGTAATCACAGAAAGTCGTCATTGCAATGATGAACAAAAACCAATGATAACGAATAGTGCCCATTCCTTAAAGGACAAATGTTTGTTTCCCCAAAGGTCCAAGCCAAGTAGCTAGTAATCATATACTCACTATGGTTCATACGAACCTACATAACTACGATCCCAAAACCCCAGTACCTGATTTTTGTGTCCTTTGGACCCCTAGGGTTGGACAACCCATGCTCTGCTCCCTACAGAGGGCCTCCGGCTGGCGCGAGATGCCATCAATGCAACGGCCGCTGGCAATGCCCTGAAAGGGTGGGAAACTTACAGTCTGTTTGGTCAGGGTTTGGTTCAGGGGTTCAAGGTTTAAAAAGTTTAGGGTTTAGGGTTGAGGGTTTAGGGCTTAGGGCTCGGAGTGTGTAGGGTGTAGGCTTTAGAGGTGTTCAATGGGTTGAGGGTTGAGGCTTTAGGGGTGCGGCGCGGGTTTGGTTCTGGTGCGTTAGCAGCTGAAGACTACTTTACGGTTGACGCATAGTTCTAAGGGTGGTGATATGCACCTTCATTCGCAGAGCAAGTCACTGCAACAGCTACACTACTGTACTTCTGCATAGACCTATCTACTAAATTTCCTGATCTCTAACAATCAAGTGAGGCTTGTTGGGGTTGTGGCATGGTTTGAGGTTTTTGACGCTTGTGGGGTCTCTGGTGCAGGGCTTTCTGGTCACGAGTGCTTGCGCAAGACGTTTAGAAATATGCGTAGATCGGGCCGCAAACGAAAAAAGCCACAGTCCTCCTCTTTGGCTCTCGCATCTCGAACGGATGCTGCTGACGACAGCATCTACAGCGAGTGTCTCTTTACTAAACTCCGGGAGTAGTTCTCTAAATCAGGGTTCTCTTCGCGTCGCCAACTGAAAACGTCTTCAATAGAATCAATAGAATGTCAGAATCCATTCAGAAACCCCACTTCAAGCCTAAACCCCCACCCCAGGACACTAAACCCGATGTGTTAAATAACCTTCCTTCTTAGGGCTCACCATCCTACAAACCTCCACCAAGAATAAGATTCATGTCAATGTAAAAAATTAGAGACTAGTGGGTGATCCGAATATGAATGCTGAAAGATCTGACAAGATTAAATGCCCTAAACCTTAAAAGCTCAACACCGCCCCAAACCCTGCCAGCTTGTGTAAACCACCCCTACACCTGTTCAAAGGTCGCCTGTCCCACGCCGGAGCCGATAGCGGCGAGGCCGATCGCGAAGCCGGCGCCGATGGCGGAGAGCGCAGGGATCCACACGGCGCCACCCTTTCCCATTTGAGTGCTTAGGAACCGACTGTACGAATAATCGAGGTGAATGCTCTACAAGAAGATAATGATAGCCGTAAGTCAGAATCGAAATAAAGCACTTCAGGTAAACACAATTTTTATTAGGCCCCGAGATTATATATGGGTGGCTGTCAAAATAATGGTCCCTTTTTGGGTCCTTATTATAGTACGGCACCTAATATTTAGGGTACCCTAATTTTGACAACTACCCATATGGATGCCACCTTGCATAGGCCCTGGAGCTTGAACGGCCTCTGCGTGCGCGGCCTGAGGGGCCAAGAGCGTCACGGCACCTCGGGAGGTGGCAAATGACATCCTCGTGTGCTTGGTAGATGTAGTGTGTGGGCTTACTTGGAGGTTCATGGGTAGTTATAAGTAGGGTTATAAGTCCCTTAATATTGGTTATAACTATAGTTACCCTACTTATAACTCCACTTATAACTACCCATGAACCTCCAAGTAGGGAGGCTTGGGCTTAGCGAAATTAGATTTTCGTGTGCTTGGTTGGTTTAGCCTCGCAGGTTGCGCTTTTTGGAAGGGGTTGGG
>BGNK01000287.1:38664-56184 GCA_003297005.1 Symbiodinium sp. clade A Y106 | reverse complement strand
GGGGAGGGGGGGCGCTTCGGGTTTCGGCACACCTGCGGAGCCCAGTAGTACAGACTCACCGCCTGAAGCCCTCTTGGGTTCCTGACAGCAAAGGGCATTTTTTGCACTTTTGACATTTGTGGGTACTGATTTGCAGAGTTCGAGCGTGTTGGGGTGGGCAAGATTTGGGTTTAATTACCAATATGATTCCTGAGGGCTCCTTATTCCAAGTATAGTATAATATACCCCCAAACCCGTTCCTTACTACAGTTACAGTAAGAGTTGAAGGATTTGGGAGTTTCCGAAAATAGGGAACCCTAATATAGTACCGTAAATAGTAGGATCCTTATTATAAGGACCCCAAAATAAGGTACCCCTAATTTTCGGAAACTCCCATTTGTTGATGACCCCCAGCCGCGAGCTCTCTCAGAGTTTAGGGTTCAAAGATTCAGGCTTCTGGGCAGTTTGTCACGAACCACACAATGTGTGGTCTAAGGTTTAGGGAGCAACTTATATACAATTAGCCCCGAGGCTGCTACAGAAAACCGGACATGACACTTCTGCCCTGAAACCCTAAATTTTAATCCCGAAACACGAACCCTTCGTCGCTGAGTTCATAAGCCCCCCAAAACTGTACACTTTTAGTTTTAGAGTGGGTAGTATTATCCCAGAAAGTGTAAAGTGTATCCACTCAGCTACTAAGAACCCCGAAACCCTGGCCCCGAACCCTGCACCCTCTGCAGCCGGGACACTGAGAGCTGCAGTCGTCGCATGAGGCGCGCTTGGGGCTGGCGCGGCGCGCAAAGGGGCGGCCACAAAGGCCGTGAAGAGGGCGCCTTTGTCTTACCCTGTTGCAAGAACCTGGTTTAGAAACCCTGGTCCTACGACAACTATAAAACAAAAATGGATCCATTTTGAAGAGGTCTCTTATTCAGGCTCCCATCTTTGAGATTACTGGTGGGTTTAGGGTTTCAGGCTTTTTTGGCTTTGGGGGATGATGCTATGCATGGAGGTCGGGGGTTAAGGGTACTATACTGCGGGGGTTTAGGGCTTCAAGGGTTAGCGATTCAAGCTTCGAGGTGCAGGGATTTCGGTTTGAGACCAAACCTGAAATCTAAGAGGCGTGCGAGCACAGAAAACTGCCACACAAAGTATGCTTCAGTGTCCGGGATGTGGAGACTGGATGGCTTTGGACCGCTTTCGATTTCTTGGTCGACAGAGGTCAGCCAGTTTAGAGTTTAATGTCCCTCCCTCAGCCGATTGCTACTGGTAATGCAGGAACCTGATTAAGAAACCCTGGCCCTGTAACCCCCAATAAATATTGAATTCGGATTTATATACAGAACCCCAATGAAGACCCAAGGTTTCTTAATCAGGCTCCTAGAGTAGAATCTAGCAAAGCGAGTTTCTTTAAACTTAAGGCAGCTTGCTCGGGGTGCGTCTTTTCAGGATGCTACTATGTTTCGGTGCCGGATGCTGGCACAGGGAGTGTAGTGTATCCTCATGAACTAGCACATGAAGTCGGGCGTGTGGTACGAGAGGGTTGGACTTTGAGTCGTGCACGATGAGGGTGAGGCAGAAAGAACAGACAGGTGCTGCTACAATCGCTTCAACTTGGCAATGATCTCCTTTGCACCCCCGTATGCCCAAGGAGACCTGCACACACTGACCCAAAGTGCGGTATAAATCCTGCTTTACTCCACATGCCAATGACTTTAATTTGCAGCCATCCTCCACTCTTCGCCTCGGATCCCTGACTAGCTAACATAGGAGCCCGGCCAAAACGCCTGTACTAAAGCTAACATCCTGCAACAGGGTAGGCTGCCATACTTTACCATCAACCCTAAAGCCCCGATCTGAGGCCGCAACCGGTGGACAGGAGCACAGCACCGGTCAAAACGAGGGAGCGGGCCATCCTAAGAACAACGGAAAAGGGTTTAGGCCTGTCTGTATCCTGCAAGGGTTCTGTGATTCTGCAAGAGATCCAACAAGCGTTCCTATAACGACTCTATGGGGGATCCTTAAAAGGGTTGTGCCTTGGAAGTTGGGGACTAGGCGCTCAGGCTTGGGTCTAAGGTAGGTTTCGGAGTTTGTACCCGAAAAAGTGATGATGATGATGGTGATGATGACAATGACAGTGACCCGTGTGGTCACTCATATAGTAGCCATTCAAGTAATTGTCGTGGTAACCCATACGGCAGCATCCATTAGCACCCCTCATATAATCGACGGGGAGCTTTAGGCTTGCTGCAGGTGGGCCCCTGGAGGGCACCACCGTGTGATATCACTGCCTAGCTAATTGGTCTCTCTTCTCTTTTCGAGGGAGGAGTGACTCTTTCACGCAGTACTCGGGCGGAGGGATGGGACCGGAAGACGCGATCCTTCGATGAGCTGGTTGAAGCGTGGCTTGAGTTAGGGTTAAAGGCCTAGGGTTTATGGTGGTAGTAGTCGCAGTAGCAGAAGCCGCAGAAGCTGCAGAGGCTGCAGGAGTAGTAGTAGTAGTAGTAGTAGTAGTAGTAGTAATTCAGGGTTTTCGGTTTGGTAAGCCAGTTCAACCAGACTAAAACCCTGAAGCCTCCACAACTCCAGCCACGACTCTTGCAGTGCTTGGGGCGGATGTGCGAGAGCAACGTGTCGGCAACAAACTGTTGGGCCGAAAAGCAGCAGATTCAGCTGTGGTTTGTCAGCCTAGGATTTAGGGGTTTAGGGTTTATGGTTGTTGTAGCAGATGCCCTAAAGCCTAGATTCCCAAACCCTACTGGTTTGGCCTGTGGTCCCTGCTTAATGTTCGAGATTTGCGATTCAGCATGTAGAAAATGTAGGACTTCCTTGGGGCTGCAAATCTCCCAAGGAGGTGATGTAGGGGCCTTAATAATTACCTATACTATTGTGGGGGGGGTTCCTTATCAATGGGCCCCAAAACCCTATTCTAATTATTCAAGGCCCCTTTCTTACGGCTTCTAGACGTTTGACTCCGGGGCAAATACTACGCGTTGTACCCTAAAGCTCGAATGAAATCCTGTAAGAGTCCAATAAGAACCGCATAAACGTCGTATGAGCCGCTACACAACCCTACAGCAACCACATAAGAACTCATGCAGTCCCCCATGGAAACCCGTGTAAGAACACACAAAGCCCCGAATGGAAACCCTATAGCAGCCTACACGAACTCATAGACTCATAAACAATCAAACAAACACCGAAAGCCAGTAAAACTTATACTAGGGTCCCTAGTATCCCCTTAATTTTAGAAGAGGAACCCTAAAAGACAAAGGGCAAAAGGGTGCTACTGGCTTCCCTTTAAAGCCCTAAACCCCTATCGATCCCTTACAGAACCCTTTAAGGAGCCTTTTCAGGGTACTACGAAGCAACCTACCTATAGTCTCCATTGTAGTTCCTTTTTTTGGTTAACCAGTTTTATGGTTCGGATCCTATAATAGGGATTTGGGTTAACCAAAAAATGGAACCACAATGGATACTATAGGTAGTATAAAGTCGCGGAGCCTAGGGCAGATCTGGGTCTTCCTGGAAGGCAAGGGTTCAAGGAACCGTGCATTTAGAGTGTAGGTTTCCGGGTCCAGGGTTTAGGGTTTAGGGTTTGGGGTTTTGGGTTAGGATTAAGGGATTCAGGTCAGGGTTTAGGGGTTTTTGCCTAGGGTTTAGGGTTTTGGAGTTTTAGGTTTAGGGCTTAGGGACTTAGAGGTTTAGGACTTACGGGTTTAAGGCTTAGGGCCGGTGTTGGGGCTGGGGGATCGCAGGTTTAAGGTCGGAGAATGACTCATAATAGCAATACGAATCGCAAAGTAGCTATGGTAGCGAGGCCGAGAACAGCAATGCTAAAGAAGAGGACACTCTCAGGGTCCAAGTAGCCCTCATACATGGTTTTGGCTCCCAAAAGGCCCAAAATGTCCTATGATAGGGAGTACCTGGACTTACAAAATACTTAAGACCCTTTGGGCAGGGTGCTTGAAAGCATCGGTGGCTTTTTCTGGGCATACGATTAACGCCCAAGCCGCAGGTCGCATGGCTTTCTTCACCATGGTCCGGAGAGGGAAATTCAGCTTGAAGTTCGGGGGACGGGAGTCGGGTTTGTGTAAGTTTAGGGGTCATGGCGATAGGGCTTTAGGGTCTCGGAGTAGGGTTTTAGGGTTTACGGGTTGAGGCTTAAGGCTTTTGGGGGATCTGGCGGTTGGCTGAAGCACCCCATTTGCCTAAACTATCATTCGAGTCAAGATACCAGCAGGGCTCATTCGCGGAGAAGCTGCAAAAGAGCAGTGGTGGCAAGACGCTGAGAGTTTAGGGGTTGGGGTGTAGGGTTTGGTTTAGGGTTCAGGGTTTAGGCTTTCTTGTTAGTTTGGGGGGTTTAGGGTTCGGGATGTTCAGGGTCATGGAACCCAGCAAACACACCTAGTGCCTCGACCATGCCATAGTTCTTTCAGACCATGCGTACTATCAGATTCGGGGTGTGCCGTACAATATGGAAGCAACATGACACCCAACAAAACGAAGCTACATGTGACGTTCTGCGTAAGCTCCTTGAACCTACTTGGAGGTTCATGAGCAATTATAAGGTTATAAGTAGGGTAACGACAATTATGACCCATATTAGGGGACTTACGACCCCACTTATAACTACCCATGAACCTCCAAGTAACATGCAGTCTCTGAAAACAGTTCCAATACCAGGGCGACCGGACGATAACAAGTACCGCAACAGTAAGAATCCCAAACCAAAGACTAAAGCCCAAAGGTGAAGCCCTAAATCCCAAACCCGTAAATTCTGAAACTCCATATCTTAAAGTGTCTACGCAAAAAGCCTCCAGCCGCGAACGTGTTTTTAGGCTTTCGGGTGGCGCACCCTTGACCCTTGGAGTTGTTTGCTGTAAGGTTTGGGGTCTGGGGTTCAGGGTTTAGCGTTTGGGGTTTAGGGGTTTAGAGGTCTCTCTGCAAGTCAACCAGTCAGAGCAAATCTTTCGAGCGGTCCTGGCTGCAGCCGTCTAGTCGAACTCCTTTAGCGTTTGAGCTAGGGTTTAGGGGCTTCAGGGTTCCAGGCTTGCAGAGTCAGTGCATGCAGCTCCCGCACAGTTCCCTGCGCATCTTGTCTTCGACGTGGGCTGCTGTCGGGCCGCCATGTGCCTAATACAGAGACTCTAAAAATGAGAAATAGGGTATCAAAGTAATTGTAAGTACACACGGAGTGACTGAATGTAAAGGGATACCATTACCGATTCCTTTTGTATCACTGCAGCTTGACAAATTAGTTCGGACCGGTTACATCCCTACCCCTGTCCCATCTGGGAGTTTCCGAAAATAGGGGACCCTAATACAGTACCCGAAATAGTAGGATCCTTATTATAAGGACCCCCAGATAAGGCACCCCTAATGTTCGGAAACTCCCTATTTGACCCCGGCCCGAAACCCTGAACACATTGACGGAGGAGTGTTTAGGGGTTATGGTTCAGGGTTCCGCCCGGCGGCATAGCTTCAAGATGCGAAATCCCAAAATGCTTGAAAGGCACTGAAGCCCTACACCCTGAACCCTATAAACTCTAAACCCTATAAACCCTAAACCCTTTAAACCCTAAACCCTAAACCCTACAAACCCTTAACCCTATGAACCCGAAACCCTAAACTGAAGGCTCAAACCGAACCGGTTTCAGGTTCAGGGCTTGCTCTCCGAGGCCTGGACAGCTCTTTATGTAAGGGCCTTACTAATCAGAATAGGGTTCCCTTATACAGGGTTCTTATAAAGGGGTATTTCAAGGGTTGCTTTAAGGGTTCTATAAGGGATCTATGTAGGGGCCTTGATAATTAGAATAGCGTCTGGGGGTAGATTATACACAAAAAATAAGTATCATAAGGAACTCCCAAAACCCTATTCTAAATTATTGGGGCCCCTACAGTATTGAACCTAAAATCGGAACCTTGACCAACTTCTCTTCCAGCCGACCGTACATAGAACGAAGAGGTCACAGCTGCAGCTTAAACATCTTGAACCCTAAACCGTAAACCCTAAATCCTAAACCCTAAACCCTAAACAAGCCCCACAAACCCAAGACATCCCTTAACAGCAGGATAGTGGCTGCAAGTATCCCGAAATAGTACGTAGGATCCTGATTGTAAGGACCCCCTCAACATGGGACCCCGAATTTCAAGAAAGCCCTGTAATTCGCAGTGGAGTCTCAAGTTCCCAAAGGCCCAGTTGCATGTAAAGGGGTTTTGTAAAGTTGAGGATACCCTTCCGTCAAAGCGTCTTTGCACTGAGGTCCCACCAAGCTCCTACCATTTGATACATAGTCTCTGGATGCTGCTAAGAAGCAGGGTGATTAGGCCGATTCTGCTATAGGGTCCTTTGTTCACTTCAATAATGAAACCTAGGGTGTAGGGCGTAAATAGGCTCACATACCCCATGAGCTTACAGGCAAGGGTGGCCCCTAAATCCGCAGCCGAAGGAATTAAAGTTGACGGGCTCTCGCGTGGAGTCTCTTACGTCAACTTTGCCATTGCTGTCCCTGGTGTACAGAACTTGCATGGCTGCAAAGCCTTTCAGGCTATCGACTGAATGGTCCTTGGGCACTTTTATCCCAGCGCGCTCAGCCTAAATCTGCCCAGGTCAATTCATGAAGAGCTGCGAAAAGCGGATACAACTCCCGAGCTGTAAATCCTAGCCAGCCCATCAGAACCCTGAGCCTAGCGAATAAAGTCGTCCCTAAGATTTACCATTCCGGGGATAAAAGCCGCGCTTGACATGTCGTACGTGATTCGATCTTGCGCGTCTACGAGACAAGCCCATCTACACCCTAAACCCAAAACCCTATCTGAACCCCAAACCCTGAAGCTGAAACTCTCTATCTATATATATATATATATATGTATTTATTTATTTATATTTATCTATTTATGTACCCTAAACCCTCAACCTAAAGCCCTAACACCGAGAGGGCCACTACAATCTTGACGAAAAGAAGCATCACAGTGGTAGGAGTTGCCGCATTTTCGCGGGTGGTGGTGCTATGTGCTAAAGCAGTGGCACAAATTCGACATCGTTGTCGCAGTAGTAGTAGTAATAGTAGTACTAGTAGTAGTTGTTGTAGTAGTAGTAGTAGGAGTAGCAGAAGTAGTAGTAGTAGTAGCAGCAGCAGCATTAGAAGTAGTAGTAGTAGTAGTAGTAGTAGTAGTAGTAGTAGTAGTAGTATAGCAGTAGGTAGTAGTTAGTGGTAGATAGTGGTAGTAGTTAGTGGTAGCAGCAGTAGCATTAGCGTAGCCGTAGCCATAGCGGTAGCGGTAGCAGCAGCAGTAGCAGAATAGTAGTGATAAAAATCATAATCGTAGGAGTAATGGAAGAGCCGGTAGTTGTGGTGGTGGTAGTCGTGGTGGTAGCAATGAGCCCAAGACCTCGAACCCTGAACCGCAGTGGGTACTTGCATCTGAATGTCGTAACATTCTCTTTGGGTAGCTCTCGCGAGCTTAGTATGCCTTGGCAGCCCCCAAACCCTAAACCCTATATACCCCCAACCCTGCATGTTTATGGGCCTTAATAATTAGAATAGGGTTTTGGGGTCCATTATACTATAATCATAATAAGGAATAGTATAGGTAATTATTGAGGCCCCTATATCAAACCCCAAACCGGTGTGCAGTTTAGGGAGTCTCAGCAAGCAGGCCTAGACGCTAAGCCCCAAACGGACAAGCACAAAGTTTATGATTTCATTCCTGAACCCCTGACACCTAAAGAATCATAGAATCCCTGTAAAACCCAGGAGAAACATCAAGTAACCCTCCTCACACCCTATAGGCGCCATAGAAACTCTGACAAACCCTGATATGGAAACCGTTCAAACAAGCAGTCTAGAAACCCTGAGACAAAAATACAACAAACCATTGAAACAATGCGAGTCGTCAACTTACAGAAACGTCGTCATGTATATGATTGCTTTGAAGGAACATGACTACAACTAAAACCTAAACCCTAAACGTGAATTTCAGAGCTTCTGGATTAGCCTGGGACTGCTGGCTTCCTTCCAAGCCAGCCAGGAACAACCAAGTCGTGGCTCTCGTGAGATCAGTCAAGAGCAACCCTTACAACACACTTTTTACGGCCTAGGGTTTCGGGACAACTTATTGGGTGTAGATTTTTTACGGTTGGGTTAAGCTTATGGGGTGTAGAGTTTCTAGGGTTGGGGTCAAGCTTATTGGATCCCAGAGGTTTTCGGAATCAGAGGTCACGCTTGATACGTCCTAGTCTTGGTCCTGTGTGATCCAAACTATGAAATGTAACAGCTAAAGACGAAAGAGAGAGAGAGAGAGGGGGAGGGAGGGAGTGTGACGGATGAAGTGAAGATTTAGGGTTGAGATCCCCGTGATCAGGTCACGGCGCTTCAAAATGGGTTGGCGGGAAAAACCCGAACAAGTACACTGCTGTTTCACCAACGTGGTCTACAGGACATCCCTCTCAAATCGTCTAAACGTGGGGAAAACGTGGTCAGATTTGCCAGGGGCTATGGGGCATGCCAGCATCTTTGACAAATCGTTGGGAGAGCACTTGCTCACTTGCTTATCAAGCTAGGACGTACGACGGTTCAGGATTCTGGTAGGTTTTTGTTTTCGCATCTTACCGGGCCGGGGTGAATCCATTTCCGCTTCAACCAGAACTTGCGCTGGCTGCATGAGCTGTCTGGACTTCCTAAACCCTAAACCCTAAACCCCCAGCTCTTTGTTTCTGATGTATCGAAGCGAAAACCAAAGCTCTATTGAGACTTTTACATTGTGAAGGTCTCTCTCTAATTAATTACCAGTGGCCTAGACTGGCGTATGTGTTTGGGAGTGAAGGCCTCAACCCAGCTTTGAGGGTGGTGGAGAGGCCCAGCTGTATGTATACTTACCAGTTTCGTTTGAGGATCGATCTTCGCAGGTCTATAAACACACCGGGACCATAACGGGATACTACTACCATAATGTTTCAGACCGCTGTATTACTGATCTCGTGGTCTCAGCGAGAGCCACGTGAATTAGCGGGCAAAAGATGCGCACTGCACGAGATGCAAAGCCGACTGTGCTGCTTTGCGCTAGGATGGGACTCAGCCCGATATCGCATGGTTTGGGTTTTAAGGTACTCCATCGCATGGAACTTGACCTAAAACGGTGTGAGGTTACACAGGTTGAGCAGATGTAGAGACTAACTATGAAAGTTCACCACGGTCTACGATTCTTGCCTTGGCCCATCCTGAAATTTTAAATGCCAAACCACACTTCAGGAAATGGCAGGATTCTCCGGGCTTTCCAAAAACCCGAAAACCGAGAAGCATCTTAATGTCGTACGTGCTTCGGTCGTCGCAGATTTCTGGGCTTTAGAAGCGCCTGGTATTGTGGGAAAGGCTATCCAGCAAATGCCAGCGTGGCTGCGTGAGTTTCGGAGCGGCATGGGTGTGTGTGTGTGTGTGTATGTGTGTGTGTGGAAAGCTCTGCAGGCTACGTACATTCTTGTAGTTAAATTCTGTAAGTCTGTATTGCGGAACTTGTGACGACATAGTAACCTGCTTGCGTGTATGTTGTGCATGCCGTCGAAGAGGTTCGCGACAAACATGAATATTCTTTCTTCTTTGTGGAGATGCTGCTCTCAGAACAGGGTGCGAACGTTGCATGTGTAATGTATCTTCAAGTATATGCCTGCATGTATTTATAGTCTTTTTAAGATGGAGATAATCATCGGCTTGTCTCGTAGACAGATCGGACCTTTTGGAGGTCTGGAGTCTAGCATCCGCGGCATACATGAATGAATCCGCATAATGTCCAACCATACGTGAATATATGTACATGCACATGTAATGACATATGTATGTGCAATATATATATATATATATATATGCATACATGTATAAACATATCTATATATATACTACATACACTAAAATATGTACCTATACACTATGCAGTGTAACATCACCGCCGGACAAAAGTTCGCCACACGACAAGTAACTTAACATGTAAGGGTTCAAGGTTTAGGGATGTAGGGTTAGGGCTTGTGGGGGGTTACGGATTTAGAAGCAGGGGTGGCCACGTAAAAATACCTCCGCACTCTCGGCTTCTCAGTGGCATACGTGCCTGTTACAGAGAAGATCCTCCGTATGTCGGAAATTTCGTCTCGGCGATGCAACAATAAGACTGATTCAAACAATACTACTGATACCTGTCATGCTAAAAAACTACGAGTAGGAACCACATAGAATGTAAACAGCACGGCATAGCACACACTAGTGATGTTACGTATTAGTAATACTAGGAATAGTAAACAGTACTCAATCTCACTCAGATTACAACTCACACGATACTAATCTTCATCACAGTCATAATCATATGACCGTTGAAACTGTTTTTGCAATGCGTATGTTCTGACATGCTTCAATCTCTCTGATTGGAAAGTCATGCTCTTTCTTGAACTGCACATAAGCAAAGCTTTAGTTTGTTACTTGCCTAATTATTATGTATGTGTTTGTGTCTGCGTCTCTATCTCTCTCTCTCTCTGTCTCTGCTTGGTCTCTCCATCGGAATGACTTTCAGTTGCTGTCTGTGTTGTGCATTTGTGAAACTACACAGGCACATGACCGCATGGGCGGGTGTAATTGTCTTCGAATTTTTGCCTGTCTGTCATCTCAGTGCACCTTTCCGTGCCGTATGCATCAATATACGGAGGCATCCTAGGGAAGTCTGCGGGCACAGTCGCATGTGGAGCACAAATAGGTACAATTGCAGTTGCTGTACATAACAAGGTTGTGTGTGAGGGTGGAGCTAGTGGTGAACTATGCGAGAGTATGCACAGGTAGATAAACCCTAAACCCTAGACCCCTGAACCCTAAACATGCTAGGACGAGCCGGAAGAGTCCTCAGCGTATTGGGTAGAAAGATCGAATTACGTGCATGGTGAGAACCACCCCTCGTTTTGAATCACCCCTCAGAGTTGGCGCGCCAGAGCGCGAGAGCCGGGTGCGTTAGGGTTTGGTGTTTAGGGTTTACGGCCGCTAATGGTCGCAGCTTACACTCGCTTTCTTCGGTCAAGGATCGTGCCTTTGCGACTATGCTTTCGCCATGATGAACAATCTCGATAGAGGTGCAAGTGAGGTGGTGGACGTGGTGGCGGTGGCGGTGGCGGCGGCGGCGGGGGCGGTGNGTTTTGGCGATGGCGGTGGAGGTGGAGGTGGCGGTGGCGGTGTTCTTGTTGTTGTGGTTGCTGTTGTTGCTATTGCTGCTGCTGTTACTGTTTTGATGTTGTTGTTGTTGTTGTTGTTGTTGCTGCTGCTGCTGTTGTTGGTGTTCCTGCTGCTGTTGTTGTTGCGCTTGCTGCTGCTCTTGCTACTGCTCTTGTTGTTGTTCTTGTTATGCGTCTTGATCTTGTTGTTGTTGTGGTTGTTGATGGTGGTTGGTGGTGTTGTTATTGATGTTGACGTTGGTGTTGATGACTGTGATGGTGTTGGTGTTGCTTGTGGCGTTTGTTGTTCTTGTGGTGGTGGCGGTTGTCATGGCGGCTGTGGTGGTGGCTGTACTTGTTAGGACGCCTGTTGTTGTTGCTGTTGCAGTTGTTGTAGCTGTCGTTGTTGTCGTCGTTGTTAGGTGTTGTTGGTGATCTTGATATTGTTGCTGTTGTGGTTGTTGTTGTTGTTGGTGGTGGTGCTGCTGCTGCTGCTGGTGCTGGTGCTGGTGCTGGTGCTGGTGCTGTTGCTGTTACTGTTGCTGTTACTGTTGTTGTTACTGTTGTTGTTGTTGGTTGTGGTTGCTGTTGTGGATATTGTTGTGGTAATCTTTGTGGATGTGGCGGTGGTTGTGTCGTGGTTTCTGATTGTGGTTGTGGTTGTTGTTGGTAGTGCTGGCGTTGCTGCTGTTGTTGTTGTTGGTGGTGTTGTTGTTGGTGGTGTTGTCGTTGCTGATGTTGTGGTGGCTGTTGTTGTTGGTGGTGCTGGTGGTGTTGGTGCTGGTGTCGGTTATGGTGTTGGTGTTGTTGTGGTGGTCGTGGTGGTGGTGGTGGTAGTGGTGCTGGTGATGGTGGTGGTGGTAGTGGCGGTGGTCTTGGTGTTCTTGTTTCTGATGTTGCAGTTGCCACCGCGGCGCTGTATTGCATTGCCGTCGCTGTTATTGCAAGTGGCTGCCAGTCACTGTTAGTCAGACCACTGGTTCTACATGTGGCATTATTTCACATATTGTTGTCTGCTTTGTTATTGCCGTCATGCCTATGCCTACGCTCTAACTAATGATTCTGTAATCTCAAATCCTGCAACTCCCATACACGCACTATGCTTGTACCGGCCCTCTTTTAGCGACGGCAGCGCCAAGAGGAAAACCCGCATTGGAGACAAACAAACGACAAGAGAATGGACGAAATCGATTTCCATACAGCTTTCAGGATCTGGGTGTTGAGGGTGGGGCTTAGTGCGATTTAGTGTCTATGGTTTAGTGCTGTAGGGTCCGCACCCAAAGCTCAATGCCCGTTGCTTAAGGAATACTCCCTAAAGCATCTCAGATTTGTTAACATAATTTCCTATAATTACCTTCCTGAACTCAGCGCTGTAGGGCTCTCTGGGCAGCCTGAATGTATGTACCCATCCGTACACTGCCACCAAAACTGTACACTGGAACTATCTGGTGCTATAGGCCATAAGGATATTCTGTAGGTGATGCGCTATATGCGACAAATGACACACACAGTTTGCTTTGCGCACATATAGTTGAACTCTACCCAAACCCAAACCCTTGAACACAACAAACTACAGCTTGGCACTTCCAACTTCTACACACTACTTGGAGGATCAAAGCTCAGTAGACAGGGTTTGGGGTTATGAATGGTTATAAATAGAACCATCTGAAACAACGGCTAACCGGCTAACCAATGCCAAGCAACTTATGTCCGTACCTAAAGGATTTAAAGTCGCCAAGAATGATCAAACACTTGGTCAATTCCTGGCAAAACCTAGATTAAACCACAAAGCCACGTCAACCCTCATACAACCCGGCAAGAGCCTTTAGAAACCTGTAAAACCTTCTTGCACACTACCCAGTGCTAAAGCAGACATACAGTGTGAGTTCTAGGATTTAGGGTAGTGCTGCAAATTATGCTTGTGTTGTCCAAGCTTGCAAGTTTATGTGAATTAAGTCTCCAAGGCGGCAATGCCTCATGTGACCGAAGTCCAACATGCTGTGAGAAGGGACCCCCACAGGAGGGTGTAGTACAGCGTCTTGTGGAACCAAAAGCCTCTTTGCATGGGCCGGAAGTTCGCACTAAGAGCCTAAACCCCTAAACCCCAAAAACCCAAACTGCATCCCGTGCCCCTAAAGCCCAAACCCTAAAGCCCCTACTATTACTACTACTACTACTACTACTACGCCTGCAACAACAATTACAACTGCTACTACTACTACTGCTACTACTGACCAAGCTCCAGCGGTCCATGAAGCCCTGCTGCTCAAAACCTGCAGACCACTATGGAGACCCCCGCAGCGAACATTGGACCGGACTATGACGGGTTTCAGAAAGTAGGGAACCTCTTTCAGGGGCGCTTGGAATGGAACAAGAATCCTGCTGTTGAACTTCTTGTTTCGAAACCTATACTGCATAGATCCTACATGATCCCGGGACACGCAATCTACTGCTTTCCCGGCGACCAAAGCAAGCTGCTGTGCTCACTGTCACATGCCCATACTTCTTATGCTCTTATACCCAACCCCTAACCCAAATCAAATGCTAGACACTGAACTGAACCGTGTTTCTCAAACGATGAACCCTATACCCCAAGCCGTAAATCCTAAACCCCAAACTCTAAAGCCCCAGCCCTATGTTTAGAACCCTAAAGCTTATTCTGAATGTCCTGACCGGAAGGTCCCTTCAAAAGCATTCGCGGCACCATAACAGCGGAAAATCACTCCCGCCGTCAGACCCGATCTCTAGGCCCAGCAGCTCGGTCCAGGTGTTTCCAAAAGCTTCAGACCAACCGGTTTAGCATGTAGGGTTTAGGGTTTAGGATTAAGGTTTAGGGTATAGGGTTTAGGGCTTTGGATTAGGGTTTAGGGCACAGTGTTAGGGTATAGGGTTTAGGATGTGGGTGGTATAAAGATTCCGTCAGGTTGAGAAGTTCCATGTTTCGGTGCCGGGCTATGGTTAATGATATAAATCCTGCATCACTCATAAGAAGGAATATACCATACTTCCCATAGTTTAGGGTAAGGTAATGCAGGATTTATATCATCAACAGTATGGACCCCCAGCAGAGGAAGCCTCATTAGTCTGGGAGTTTCAGAATGAGGGACCCAAATAACAAGCCCTTAAACGTAGGATCTCCTTTGAAAGGCGACAAAGCTTCAGAAATTCAGATACCTCCAAAGATCGAACGATGTAGAGTTTAGGGTTTAGAGTCTAGCATTTAGGGTAATTGAGAACCTACGAAAGGGTCCGTGGGCTGAACATAAAACCACACCTAAACATCTGCACTCTCACGCTAGGTAGCTCCCAAGCCTACACCTTGAACCCAAGGCCCTACTTGGAGGTTCAGGGGTAGTTATTAGTAGGGCTATGTCCCCTAATATGGGTTATAAGTATAGTTACCCTACTTATAACCCCACTTATAACTACACATGAACCTCCAAGTAAGCTCAACCGTATTCCACAAAGACTCATGACTCTCCTTAGCAACAACAACGCCGCAAGTTTTTGGAAGCACTCTGCTGGGCCTGACACAACAAAAAACTTGAAGCAGTAGCTTGGAGGGCATAGATTAAGGGCATCAGGGGGTTTGGGACAGGTTAGGATTCAGGTTCAGGGCGTAAGAACGTCTAGAAAATGGTTTGGGATATCCTAGACTTTGGGGGTTCCTTATTATAGCTCCAGTATCATATACCCCCAAACCCTGTTCTAGGGAAGGTGACTTTGTTCGGGAGGTTTCCTCAATTGGTTGGTTCCCCCTTACCATCAACACTCCTTCTAGTTTCTTTACCTTCAAACATTCTTCCGGCAGTACATCCTGCATNCTAGGGAAGGTGACTTTGTTCGGGAGGTTTCCTCAATTGGTTGGTTCCCCCTTACCATCAACACTCCTTCTAGTTTCTTTACCTTCAAACATTCTTCCGGCAGTACATCCTGCATCGACGCTATTATGGTTACTGAACAGCTCAAGGAAGAAGTTTCGCCTATCCAGCAAAGACCTGTTCTGAAAATAGGTCATGTGGCCATCACTTGCAGCCTTCACCAGCATAACACACAAAAACCANCCAGCAAAGACCTGTTCTGAAAATAGGTCATGTGGCCATCACTTGCAGCCTTCACCAGCATAACACACAAAAACCATCTTGGGAAATTTTCCATAAAGTATGTTATGAAAACCCCGCCGGTGCGGAGGAACAGTGGCGCAATGCGTACGAAAACTATTACCAATCCACTGCCCCCACAAGTGTTGAAGAAGATTGGACTGCTTGGTGCAACACCTTCCAAAAAGTTCATAATGTCACTGGTCATTGCCTTGGCCAGAAACCTGCGTTCCGAATCCGGGATACGTATCGAAAAAATCAGCTCATTGGCAAACTCCAGCAAGCCATTTTGGCGCATGACTGGATTACACAAAAACGCATCAATGACAAATTGAAACAATTCGACAAAAACCAGATCCGGAAATGGCAGAAAAATCTTCAGCCTAAAGGACAAAAACAAAGTGACTGGCTCAAGCACCTTTTCCGTTGGGTTCGTACTGCACCTGCCCCTATGCCCTCTTGCATCGAGAGCGCTGCCTATCGCCAAGATGGATACACTACTTCCGTTGTTGATTCCTTAAAGGAAATTCAGGATTTTTTCGAAAAGGTTTACAAAGCTGCTGACGTCGAGCAAGCTGTTCTTGATCATAATTTGAAAGCTGTCGCGTTTGAACCAGATCAAAATTCCTTTTGTCTCCTACAAAAGACCTTAACAAAAATTATTCGGAACTCTGACGCAAGCAAAGCTCCCGGTATTGACGGTCTCCAAGTGCAACACTACAAAAACCTCAGCCCCAGCGCTGTGAAATTTCTTGCAAGAATTTTTTGCAAAGCCATTCATATAGGTCAAACTCCTTTGTCTTGGCTCAACTGCAAGATGTCTTGTATTCCGAAGCGACAAGGCAAAATTCGGGTCAAAGACCTCAGGCCTCTGACAATCGCACCTGTAGCCTATCGGCTTTTNCTTGTATTCCGAAGCGACAAGGCAAAATTCGGGTCAAAGACCTCAGGCCTCTGACAATCGCACCTGTAGCCTATCGGCTTTTTTGTAAAACTCTTCTTGCGTTGCACGAAAGTTGTCAGCCGAACGTTCCTGCAAATTCCATAGGGGGTGTTAAGGGTCGATCTGGGCACAGTGCCTGGCTACCAGCGACCATTCACTGCGAGGCCACTTGGAGAAAAGTTGTTGATGCACGTCGTGCCCTCCAAGGTGTTGCCATCGACACCGAAAATTTTTTTGACAATATTCAACAATCTGATGCCTGTGAAGGTCTGCGTTACATCGGTATCCCTACTGATGTTATCCAGTCTTGGCAGTTTATGATACACAGAATCAAACGTTTCGCTTCGTTCAATGGAGCAATAGCCACTGTTGGTTTTTGCTCCGCGAAAGGTTTGCCGCAGGGGGACCCCCTATCTATGTTAGCCGCAGCAGCATTCCTTGGAAAGTGGACATCTGAAATGCCCAACCAGGATCTGCTAGCGAAAGTTTTCGTCGATGACAGATTGCTTCTAGGTTTCTGTAATGAATCGCTCATCCATGCTTTTCACACCACTGAATTTTGGGATACTCATCATGGGTTTTCGACTCATGCTAAGACNCAAAATCTACGTTGAACACCCCGAGTTTGTTGAGCTGCTCAATGACACTGTCGACCATATTGCGCCTTGCAAACACTCTCTTTTTGGTCCCGTCACGTTGTTACTTGCCGACGTTTCATAGCTTGGATGCGGTATTAACACTAAAGATGGCATCATCATAAGACAGGATCAGACACACTTGCCTTTCAAAAGTTTGGACAAAAAGGAGTTTCTGCATGAAATAAGACAACTTATTCGCANCAGGATCAGACACACTTGCCTTTCAAAAGTTTGGACAAAAAGGAGTTTCTGCATGAAATAAGACAACTTATTCGCAACAAACTCCTGTCAGACTTGAGCAGTAAACATCCAAAATGGGACGGGGTTCAAAATGCCAATCTGGACATTACCTGTAAACTGTTGCGCAAAATGGACACAAGCTGCACTTACAGGGTTCCGTTGATTAGACTCCTCACTGATGCGCATGCCACCCCTGATCGNGGTATAAAAACCACTCCCCATTGCCCTTATTGTCTGCATGAACATGGAGACATTGAACATATAGTTTGGGATTGCCCCAGGTTCAGGATGCTTCGTGCTGATTGGGACCCTGCTTTACTAGCTGGCCTGCATGTGCTAAGCATGCTTTAATCTTCACTGACGACATGAATGCTAGCATTAAGGATAACTGGCACGTTTTTCAGATTCAAGTTTCGCAGCTACTGTCACAATGGATGG
>BGNK01000287.1:0-38641 GCA_003297005.1 Symbiodinium sp. clade A Y106 | reverse complement strand
CCATTGCTCGGCAGTGTGAGCCATTGCCGCTTGATTGGAGGCCCCCTGCTAGTCGAACTGCCATCAACCAATGGGGCAGTGCTTTAACTGACTACAGCCTCATCTTTCAGTTTTGGGCCTGATGCAACATGCACCCCCACCCTAGAGCCACTAAGATCCGAACGTGGTCGCATGCTTTGGCAATTTTCATACAAAATGGTGGTCATCTTTCCGCGTTCCTTTATGATTGTCAGTTCATGGGCATGGCTGCCTATAAGTTTCGACNGGTCGCATGCTTTGGCAATTTTCATACAAAATGGTGGTCATCTTTCCGCGTTCCTTTATGATTGTCAGTTCATGGGCATGGCTGCCTATAAGTTTCGACTCCTGTCACGCAAACTTCTTGAAGACCAAGACTTCTGGGATGACTTACCTGATATAGAAAATGATGCTGCAGAGAAAATTAGATGGTTACCCACCTTTCCCTTTCTTTCACGCAAAGGTAGATTACAAAAGATGTGAGGGCAATGGAATCTTGTTGATGCTGCCATGAGATTGCAGCGTATCTTCATCGAACACAAAATTGACGAACAAGTCAACACACCTGTGCTGCGCATCACTCCCGCTGACTTCTGCGCGGCCTTCACTGACAAGCAGCCAATTTTTAAGAATGAAATGATCAGCAAAAACTGGGCTTTACCGCGTTTGTTTTCAAAAAGTAGACCGCCGCCTGGGATTGCACTTGTCAATGAGTTAAAAGCCAACCGCATCCCACCTGACATCAAAATTACATGTATAACTCAACTTTCACTTGAAAAAGTGGACTTCTATGACAGCACAAGAAATTCGTAGTGCTTTACCTACTAGGCCAGGTCCGCTTAAACGTTTCAGGGCGGCCATCAACAGAATCACTAGATTTCAGGATGCGCTTGAAAGGTTCAAAGNACTCTTGAAAATAATTGCCGCACGCACATACTTGAGCCAAATTGGGCACAAACTGAAAGATGTGCTTCGTGCAATGCTCCAATCAACTTCTCTTGTGAACCGCGTAAGCTTACGCGCAAATGCACTAAACCGAAGGATTTCCCTGTACAGATTTTGGACTCCTGGTCCCAAAGTTACGAGGTAATGCTTCGACTTCTGCAATCTATTTGCAGCAAGTTATAGATTCACTCTTTCTTTACAGTTGTTTATACACATTCNTACGAGGTAATGCTTCGACTTCTGCAATCTATTTGCAGCAAGTTATAGATTCACTCTTTCTTTACAGTTGTTTATACACATTCTCTGAGGATGCACACGTCGTCCTTCGTTTCGCTCTTTGTCGACAGGCTTTCGCCCGCCCGCATTCACCCCAAAACCTTATTCTAATTATTAAGGCTCCTATATTATGTTTGAAGGCTCCGGGGGGATGGAGTTCAGGGTTGAGGAGTTCGGCCTTAAGGAGCCAAAGACAACCTTTGATCTTACACCCTAAACCAAGAAAGGGAGCAGGGAGACTGCAAGGAAGGGTAGATCGACTAGACATCTCTGGAGCGTTTCCCCGGCTGAGCAACCGCTTGCCGGAGGCACAGAGAAAAGAGGACTTGGGGACGTTTCAGGGTTTTGAGGAGAGTTGGAGCGAACTGTAGCAGTAGCATACCTCCATCTGTCATAGTCAGGAAGACGAGTTGTTTACTGTTCAGAGCTCTGGAGAAAGTTTCAGAAAGACGATGCTCAAGTCTTTCCAGCATGCGTTGACGTGCATTCCACAGGAACTCTTAATTCACAATCCGATCGTACCCACATATCCGAGACCTTGAAAACCCAACCGGCCTAAACCCGAATCCCAGATCGCAATAGCCCAGCCCAGCAACCTCGACATGCAAGGCTCACGGTTCAGAACCCTAAACCCCCCATATCCCGTGAGTAACGGTAGCAGTTACGCGGTGCAATGTTGAGAGAGGCGACAGTATGTGCTAGCTCATAGCTACTGTTGTCGGATTTCCCACGGGTTCCTTTGGATTGATAGGATTTGGGAGGGTTCAGGTGCAGGGCTTGGGATGTTTATGATATTTTGAGTTTCAGGGTTTTCGGTTTTAGGGATTGCCATGTGGATGTCAATCGCACTGCGGAACATCCTTTATAGAATCCGAGTCAAGCTCGTAGACACAGAAAAAAATCGGCGTTAAAACCTGTGAGGATACCGAAAGGGAACCTAAACCCCCCCCCACCCCAAACCGCATGAACCATAAACCAGAAACTTCGAAGCTTCTAAACCCTGGGCATCCCTCTGCAGCCGAAGTTACTCAAGGAGCCCAGGTCCCGGTGTGAAATCGCATCGTGGCTTTAGGTCAGCTCGCTTCATCAGACTAGAGCTATCACAAGCTCGTAGTGTCAATGCAAAGAGCCGTCAAGCTGTCATCACTAAGCTACTATTGTGAGTAGTCAAGAAGAGACTATGATCCTCGCTCTTACTGCCACTAGTGCCACGATCACCTACGGCCAGCCTGGCATAGAGTTCGTGACCCTCAACTATAAGGGCCGTAATAATTACCTATACTATTTTGGGGGTTCCTCATTATGATTATTGTATAATGGGCCCCAAAATCCTATTCTAATTGTGAAGGGCCCCTATAGTAGATGGACCTTGAGGGATCCCCTCTGGCGAAGGTACAACTGGGATCAGGTCGCCCCCAGTCACTGTCATGGACGCTCTTTGTAGAAACCCGAACAGTTTTCGCTTCCGGGTTTTGAGCTTTGGGCTATCTCTTTTGGGGGCATGGATAATTACCGATACTGTTCCTTAGGGTTTCTTATTGTTTCATGCAAAAACATACTGCCAAACCCCCGTACCCCTATCTCTACCATGAGCGATGCAAAAGCCGGGCAGCCAAAGCCCTCGCTGGCGAAGCTGCTGAAGCCGCCGGGCTTCGATTCCTTGCGATTTTGCAGTTCATGTAGAAGCCTGAATAGTCAATGACACTACTCCGCGGGTTCCATACTATAATTGTATAGTATACTATACCCCAAACCTCCATTCGAAGCATTAAGGCCCCTACATGCTTCAAGGCCACGGGTTATGGAATTGAGAGCGATTGTTCGACTTGGTGTGCGCGTGTGTCAACACATTTGCCTCTTTGATGATACCCCACCACAGATCGTGATGGGAGTATTCGTATTAGCATGAGTATCAGTTGTACTAGTACTAGTCTGAGTATGAGTATTGGCATTAGTATTAGCATTATTAGTAGTAGGCACCCCCCCATCCGTTTTACTCGATGACTAAAAGATATAATGGTAAAAATTAGGTCTTTTCTATAGGTAAAGATTATTATGTCCAAAATATAAAAGGAAAAAGAATGAAGAAAACTAAACCAAATAAAAGGGGTAAGATAATAAGAACGAAATACCACTTCTTATTGTCTCAAAATCGACTTGTCGACTTTTTCAAACTGGCGCTTCGGATTTCGGAACGGTTCGTGGGGGGTTGGTGGGGTGGGGGTAATGACGAAGCGCTTGCATGGACATGCAGTTTACTCTGCACTTACAGTACTTTTGTAATGTCCTACCACTTCTTGTTGTCTCAAATATCCACTTGTCGACTTTGCAAACTCGAGCTTCCAGAACCCTGGTTTGACAAAAGTAATTGCTAGGTGGGGGGAGGGGTGTGGCTGGTAGTAGTAGTAGTAGTAGCAGAAGCAGCCGCAGCAGCAGTAGTAGGAGTAGTCGTAGTCGTCGTCGTCGTAGTCGTAGTAGTGGTAGTAGTAGTAGTAGTAGTAGCAGTAGTAGTAGTGGTAGTAGTAGTAGTAGCAGCAGTCGTAGTAGTAGTAGTAGTAGTAGTGGTGGTGGTGGTGGTGGTGGTGGTTGTGGTGGTAGTAGTGGCAGTAGTAGTTGTAGGAGCAGCCACAGCAATGGTAGCTGTAGAAGCACTACTTGGTATACTACTGTTATTACTACCAGTATTACTCCTCCTCCTACTGCTACGACGACTACTACGACACTATTACGACTACTACGACGACGACTGAGACTACGAGTACTACTAGTACTACTTGCACTGCTAGTACTAGTACTAGTAGTAGTACTAGTACTAGTACTGGTACTGGTACCGGTACCGGTACCGGTACTGGTACTCCGACGACTTCTGCTACTACTACAGCACGACGACGACTACTACGACAACGACTACGACTACTTTTGGTTACTATTACCACTCTCGGGTGCCGAGGTGTGGCATAGATCCCAACGCGCTGTCCTTCGAGGCTCGGGGGGGGGGCTGTGCTCGCATCGGAGTTAGGCATGCGGGTCGAGATCTGTTGGCTCCTCTCCCTATTATAGGGGCTGAAGTAAATACCTATACTGTTTTGGGGGGTTCCTTATTACAGTTATAGTATAAAGGGCCTCCCCTCAACCCTGAACTATTCGAGTCTGTTGCGTCTGGACACCCGTTCCACAGCCTAGGTGCTCCAATCATCTAAACCCTAAAACTGGAAGCCAAGCCTGGATCTCAAAACGCTACCGCCTATGCCTTGAAGCCTAAACCTTGATCCTGAAATCTCCCTATACCCGAAACCCTAAACCTCAAACCCTAAGCCTCAAACCCTAAACATAAACCCTAAATCCTAAGCCCTGTGCCCTCAGCCCTAAGTACCTACAGAACCCTTGAAGACCAAACGCCCTTCGGAGCGAGGATGCCGGGGAGCGTCGGACGCTCCTTTGCCTGGTCATTGAGGAGGCGCGGGTGGGTTGCGTAGCTATTATAGTTATTATAGTTTTCATAGTTATTATAGTTTTCATACTTGTTTCAGTTTTCATAGTTATTATAGTTATTCTAGTTGTTATAGTTAGTATATTTTTTGTAGTTATTGTAGTTATTGTAGATGTAATAGTTTGTAGTTTAGGAAAAACAGTGCTGATGAACCTTATGCGGACAAAGATGGTTCAACTTTCCGGCTTCTGCATTGGGGCTCTAGCCCTTCGAGGTCCGGTTTTTCTCTGATTACTGCTATCATTTTTACTGTCCTTGTCACTTTTCTGTTCTTATCTTGTTCAGGGTTGCTACAGTCATTTCTGTCGTTACTTGCGTTTCCACCAGGCGGCAAGCTGTCTGGGCTTGCATTGGTGGTTCAGGATCCAGAGTTTGAAGCGCTAAAGGCTTTCTGGTTTAGGATCCAGGGTTCTACGGTCAAGAGTTGAGGGTGTAGGGTTTGTAGGACCAGGGCCTTACATAGGGATTTAGGGCTTACCATTCCAGCGGGTTAATGTACGAGCACACAAGCAGACCCACACTCATGTGTGATCTTCCATCGCGAGGCCGTGAAGCTCAACAATGACCTCTCAAAGGCAGGTCTTGTGCCGTGTTTTAGGATTTAAGTTTTGTCCGCTTTTAAGGTGCCTTGACCGTGGACAGGCCTCTCGAGAGGCTACAATGTCAAGCAAAGGACGCAGACTGCACGGAAATTGCCAGGTTTGAAAAAACGGTTGTAAAGCACCTTCAGAAGCACAACAGGAGCATCTACTAACATATTGGGGAAAAAATATTCTTTTCCCAATATGTTAGTACGTGCCGTTGGTAGATCTGTCGAATGACTCTCCATCTTCGAAACACTTCACCCTGGAGCCCGAAACCCTCAAATCCTGAAGTCCCAAGCCTCAACCCTGAACCCAGGCGCACCGGAGCCCTAAACCCTAAACTCCCAATCCTCAACACTGAGCCTAAGCCTTAAATCCTACATCCCAACACAGAAACCGTTTATGGCACTCTGATCGAAAACTTACAGAGCCCTTGATGGAACCCAGGTGGATCTTCTCTTAGAAGCCCGGGCAGATCCCTGCCGACGCTCGGAAACGGGCAGTTTTCCTTTGATGCTGGCCGCGTCGCTTGGGCTGAGATAGGGCTGTGGGAAGTTCCCTGAGGGCCCAATTTGTTGGACTCAGAATGATCCTTGCATTTTAAAGGGCCTCTGGTTCATACGCATATCGTATGCTACATGTTAGATGGTTTATTAATTGGACCTTGATTTCTGTATTTTAAATACATATGCATATATATATATATATGTATGTAAGTATGTATACAATCTTCAATGTGGTCTCTATATACAATATCGTATATCTCATATTTTTGTTATATATAACATATTATATGGTATATGTTATACAGGATATGTAGTATATTTGTATATTGCAATTATATTTTAGATATTGAATATTATATCATGTATTGTATTTGCTATACATATATGTTGTATATCGTGTGTTTTATATTGTGCCCTATATTATGTTTCATGACACTATACTTTGCTATATGCTGTTCTACTCTACTATACTATATCGCATTATATGTTGTTATACGTTATTCTGTGGTCTCACATTCTCTTATACGATTTCTACTATATTATACTTTATTACGATATTTAGGACATTCTATATGTTACATATTGTCATATTCCCTTTGGCATGTCTGGAGTTGACTTGATTTGAGCACTCCTTTGGGGGCGGCTCAAGGAGGTTGGTGGTTTCAGGGTTTCCCCACTATTGGGGGGGGAAGATCGGGGTACCTTTTCTAGATTCTAGGGGGTACTTCTGGGATATTCCCCCCTCTCAGTAACAGTTGAATAATATTCCTAGCATAATAAGGCCCCAAATAGGAGTCTTCTTATAGACTGTCATTTTATGAGGGCAGTACCCCAGGTACTTCACAAGGATTTGCGTCCTTGTGGTGTCGTCAGCTAAGGCAGCACTCCAATCTCAAGAGCCTCGGCTTGTTAGATTTGGTCCTCGGTGCTGGCCAACACTGAGGGTTTCCAGACTGTCTTCACAGTGCTCGAAATACAGTGAGCCGCGGGTCGAAAGATTGCCGTCTTCGCGTGTTTCACACCTCGTGTGAGGTGTGTTGAAGCCTTGTGCTACGCGATTTCCATCGTTGGGCAGCATTCTAAGCCATCAGCCCGAAAACCTCCCAAGGCCTACTCCATTCTAGCAGAAACGGGGGGCCGTTTATATCTGGGCTTGTTCCGAATCCGCTTTGCGAGTGCTGATCATAGAAAACTCCAGTGGACGTCAAACCTTGAAGCCCACCCACAAGAACGAAAGCCGTCTGGTCTTGGTAAAGTCCGTCGCATGACTTCGGAAGCAACTTTCATTTGCGGATGCTTTCTTCATTACGCCCTTTCAACCCTACACCTGAAACAGTTGAAACCGTAGAGCCTGAACTATTCCCAACCCCTAGGCCAAACAACCCGAACCCTGACCCAGAACCATAAACGCAAACCGTGAATCATGAAACGCGGGGTTTGAACTCCTAGACCCAAAACCCTAAACCCTAGAACCTCAAGCCAGGGCAACCTAGCTCCTGAACCCTGTACCACTGTGGTACTCCGAAACCCTAAAGCCTCAACGCTTAACCCTGAACGCGAACCTAAATCTCAATCCCGAAGCCCTAAGCCCCAAAACCGCAGACTATAGAACCATAGAGCCTGTTAAAACGAACCCTTATACCAAGGTTGGCGCGAAAGCTTCTTCAGGCTCGGGGCGGGGGCCGGCACTGAGACAGGAGCTCGCACATTTCTTTGTTTATAATACTCGTTCGTGTTTGCATTGCTTAACCTGTTTCTTCTTATAGGCGTCTTCAGTTTCCAACAGACTGCAGCATGTGGGACACAGGCTGCAGTGAAAGAAAAGTGCAACTAAATCAAGCACCGTCTTCATGACCCCTGCAAAGAAGCTCGAGCAATTGTAACAGGTGTTTGGGTTAGATGCTGTTAGAATGAATCATTTGCTGTAGGCGCCCATGGGGCTGTCCACGTCCTCCAGGAATGTTATGATGAGGTTCGTCTTGCTCTTTCAGGGTTTTAAAGTTGTCCAAGATTAATTATCTTACAAGAAGTAAAACGGTGTACGACATTCAAACACGAGTGCAACATACGCTAGTATACTCTTTGGTACATGGGCTGTCTACATGGCACGCTGCGGCAACTTGTAAGCACTTGGCTGGAGCTACTGTGTAGTATATGCAACAGACTGGACCAGATGGTGCGGCACCGCAGTCAATCAATGAATGATCCAGGGAGGTTACATGCAGCAAGTTTTAATATGTTGAAAACATATTGGACTGCACAATGTATGTGTAGCATGCTCCGGTACACGACGGATGTGCTGCTTCAACCGCACAGGTGCTAGGACATGTACAAACACATGAGTGCAAAACATAGCAAGAGGCAGTACAAAGTGGCTGCTGTGCAACAGCATGTAGTGGGCCCTTCCAGGTGGTTGAATTAAACGGCAGTGATGAAAAGCGTTCGAACAGTTGGAAGTACAACATATCCAGGCATCGTGTGGTGCGATAAACGAGAGGATCTCTGTCTGAAGCCATGCCCGCTTGGTGCTTTAAGATTTGTGCGTGGTTTACCAGCGATGTATTGTTGTCTATCGCCCCCAGTGAGAAACTAAATCCTAAACCCTAATGCTCCTCCCTTCGGAACCTCCTCCTCGTGGGAAGGCAAGGGCAGAAATCAACCAGCAAGACACGCCACTCGGCCGCACCAGGGCCGGGGCCCCTGCAATTGCCTTAGTTTCGAAGCCGAATAAAGGAGCCCAAAACCGTATTCTAATTATTAAGTCCTCTACATTAGTATTCTGGGGTTGTTCCGTCCTAAAACAATGAACGGCAAGAGTCATTCAGCAGAGCCCGCACTGGCAAGCTCTGAATCCGGACCGCGCTAAGGAGGTTGGTGACTCCGCTTCATGCCGCGGTGCACGAGGACCCTTCGTCGCACAGGTAGGCACCAGAGGATGGCGCATGGCATCCCCCATATTCTAAGCCGTAAGGCCCAGACAGCAAAAACCCAAAATCTCTACGCGTTCTGAAAACTAAGCGTTTGTGCGGTTCAGGCATCCGGGTCAGTAGCCTTGTATCCTGAATCCCAATCCGGCGGGAGGACTCCGCGCAAACGGTGCAGCTACTCCTCATGCACAAAGCGAACGTCAACGCGCAGGATCAGGACCGGGCCATCCTGCAGCCAGCGTGTGCAGAGTGCAGGTGTTATAGGGTCTACTTCCAACTGCCCAACCCCCAAAGACACCGAAACCAAAACGCTCGATCCACCAAAACTTGCAGCCCGCCCTCTCAAGAAACGGAAACCACCGCGAAGATTTTGAACCCAACAGCAAGCGCATCTCTTGGCCCTTGGAAGGTCCCGACAGCCTCAGCCCTAGGACCTTTAACCCAGAATCCGACAAGACTTGTGGGACCTTCAGGAAGCTTCCTTTAAGTTTATACGGTTTAGGGTTTGGGGGGTTCTGTAGGGCCTACTAAATGGTTTCCTTCTGGAATGTAATATACTTTACCCCGTGAAACCATGCTTCAGACGCTGGTTCATCAAAGGGCACTAACTCTGGGAGTTTGGCGCGATTCTGATTGGACGTTTCTGCGACTTGCACCTGTTTCCGCCCCATGGCTCCGTAGGTAGGCCGTGAATTTCACAACAGAAGCTACGCTTCCCAGCCCTGGCCTAAGGAAAACCCTAAACCCTAAACCCTACGTTCCGACACATGCAAAGCCCTGGACATGCGAAGATGTGGCCATGCTTTCAAAATCAACACTTCTTGAGCATCATTTGCGTTTGCCCCTGTTTCCGCCCAACATGTCCTTTGACGTCAGCCCGTCTTCCTCCTGGACACCTTCGATGTGGTCGCAAGACACAGAGGATCCGTTCTATGAGGGCCAACGATGCTACAGGTGCAAGGGCCCTTTGGAATGGAGGAAAACTTTTGTGTGCGACGTGTGCACTCAGCAACACAGCCGGCTTTACCAGTTTCAGTTTTGTGACACATGCATCGCTGAGAGGCAGGCAGCATGTAGGGGGTGCCGTCGTCCAGTTGATATCGCAAACATGGCGACACCAGCAGAGCATTTTGTCCAGTACTTCAAGCAACGCGGCATCACATCTCTCATCGACAATGCCGAAGTTGAAGATGCGGATGCGGAGGTTGATATTGAAGATGCGGAAGTTGTTATAGTTGCCTGGAGCGGATACAGATTGTGCTACTCACTCTTCAAGTTTCCTCGTGACGCGGCAGATGCCCTGCAGCAGTGTAAGGGCGTCGCTTTTAGTTTCGATGCTGGTAGTGGCCTTTTACAGACGGAGAAAGCCTGCTCCTGTGGAAGTGGCTTTTAGGCCACCCGTCCATCTTCGTGGTTCCCTTCATGGGTGGCGAGCATAATTCGTTGGCATACAGGCTGGTAAATGTTCGAAGCTTGTGTCCGAAGGCCGGTCGACTTTCCAGGCGACTCATGCAATTAGGCATCATGCCGGCACTGCCGTTGACACCACTCAGGGTGCCGTGGAAATGACTTCAGCTCAAGCAGTGCTGGTTGCCAAAGAAGGTCCATGGTGGTATTACTACCTCTTTCTCGTCAGTAGAGGCTGGAATCAAAGTCATGGAGAGCTGGCAATACACAAACAGCATCTTGTGGCGAGTTGAACGAGTTGACGTGCAAAAGGGTCGTTTTCTCGAGGAAATCAGCTGCTGCTCGTTCCAGCCTTTCGCCCTCCAAGACATACCAATCATTCGAAGCAAGACCCATCCTTTGACCAGGATTTGTAGGCTTCGCCACAGGCTAAACACCCGTCGCCGATTCCGCCAGCTGCAATGATGAACATGTCAAGAGCTTTTGCTATGCAGCTCACTGTGGCAAAACTTCACATGCCTGTGCTCGAGTCAAGGGTTTCACCTCTGAAGGGAATCAGAGTTAGGGGCAGTTTTCTCCGAGGGCACATGCCGCTCAGCGTCTAGAACAACTTGGCAAGGTAGCGAGCTGCTACAGGATGTCAACCAGGATCAAGAGATCAGGATGATTGTTCGTAGTCGTAATAGGCTATGTGGGTTGCCGGAAATGATAAGGAGGAGGCAAGTTGCCGGATGAGTAACTGGAGGAAGTTGTGAGGTTGAGTTGCAGGATGTGGATGCTGTGGGATGAGGTCAAGAGGTGATTGCAATAAGTATCAGGACTCAGGAATGAAGAATGACGTTGAGGTGCATGGGGTTAGGCTAGGTTTTCTTGAAGGGTCGCTTACCCCAAAGCCTATGCGACTATACGAGCATACCTCATTAGGAAATGGATAAGGTTAAAGATTGTTTAGGTGCTTTGTGTTTAGGGTTGTGTTTTGGATCTTTGCTTTGCTTGTGGTGACTTACTTTGCTTCGGGGTTGTTTTGTGGATTGTTGTATTTGTCTTGGGACCTTGGGAGGTGCTTTGTGCATTGTGGGTTTGAAGGGTTGATTTATTAGGCGTGTTGAGAAATGAGGTGAAGGCGCAGAGGCGGGGGGGTATTGGTTGTGAGGTCTGGGGTAAGGGTGGTGTTTCGGTTTTTTTTGTGCTTTGCGGTTTGGCATTGCCATGGGAGGTGCTTTGTGTTTTGGAGTGTATTTGGGATTTCGGCGTGGGATTTGGGAGTTGCTTTGTGTTTTGGATTGTATTTCGGTGTGGGATTTGGTAGGTGCTTTGTGTATTGTGGTTCTGGAAGGGTCGATTTAGGAGGCGGGTTGAGAAATGGGGTGAAAGCGTTCGGGTGGGATGTGAGGTGTGGGGTCAGCCATTGCTTGCTATAGAATCCTCCTGGAACACTTATTTGTCCTTCTACAGAACCCCTTGAAGTCACCCTACAGAACCGTCCAGAACTAGAAACCTCATTCATTGAAGGCACCCCAAATCCTAAACCTGCTTTAAAACCCGAAACCCTAAACCCGGAACCCTAAAACCCTAAGCCCTAAGCCCTAAACCGTTAGACAGCACTTTGTGAAGGTCGGTCAGACGCCCGCCTTCTTTGCTGGCAGCCCGGGGCTCAGTGGAAGGAGGGCTTATCTTAGAGTTCTATGAGGGCTCCTCAGGGTTCTATGAGGGTTCTAGTTGGGGAAGAAGGGCTTAGGAACGAAGGGGGGGAGAGGTTGAGGGGTATAAGAACAAGCGGTTTTTAGAGGTTCTGGGCTTTGTGATTATCCCGGGTTACGGTTCAGGGGCTTAGAAGTGCTCTCAAACAAAGGTCCAGGGATCGGGGTTAGGGTTCCTGAGAGGCTAGAATAAGGCCAGATAAAGGTCGAGGGACTCTGGTGTTCCTGAGATTACCACGAATGCTATTTTGGGGTTCTTTAGTGTAAATATAGCACAATCTACCCCGAAATCTTATTCCAATTATGACGGCCCTTTGAGGTTTGGGTTTTCAGGGTTTGGGGCCGAGAGTCTCGGGTTCTGCTGATTTGCTTGCAAAGGCCGACAGGCGTTGTTCAGGGACCTCAAAACTAGAATAGGGCTTTGGGGGTATATTCTACTACAGTGTTAATAAGGAAAACTGGGCAGCTTCCCGGGTGTGCATGCACCACCAATACCTCATGTGATCATGGCGCGAACAATTGTGTAGTTGTCAGGTTTAGTGCTCTGTGCGAAATTTTCCTAGAGTATGGTGACAGGATTTTTGAGGCCCCTGTATTGGGCGTCAGTGTTACGAGCTGGAAGATGTTGTGCACGCAGGTACCACCGTGATTGCCGCCCTGGTAGATGCCAAAGCTGATTTGCATCACCTGAACAAGAAAGGCTGGGGATGGAATGCGCCGAAGTAGACTGTGGTGTACCTTCGTGTCCTTTCAGGGGTTTGAATATGTTGTTCCAGACCATGCTATGATTCACTTGCGGCACAAAACGATACTACATGAGCTGCTTCAGCATCCTAGAACGAGAACAAGGTATAGCGTGTACGAGAGACATCTACATCATAATTCCACATGCTCATCTACTTCAGACTGCACTTCGCTCTCTAGCTCAGACAACAACGCGCAATGGACCACTGCAAGCTTAGAAAAGCTGCAATGTAACGTCATGTCATGTACAGTGGCTTCAGGGTTTCACATGGACAGGTCGTATATGTTTGGCCCTCTCTTTAAATATGCGAAGAAAGATTGCATCACGCTTGTAATCAGGACCTTCCAGGAAGGCCCTGACTCCCATGTGCTACGTGTACTAGCAACAAGCCAACCGTCTGCTTTGGGTAGGATAATATAGGGGCCTCATAGGTAACGGTTCTATGGGTCCTAGAAGGGTTCTGTCAGATTTCAAGCCGGCTTCTACGAGGGTTCTATAACGCTCCCTTCAGGGTTTTACGGTTCAGGGGGTTGGTTTAGAGCTTCAGGTTCAAAGTCCCCCCACTCTGCCAAGCTTCCACAGCCCGAGCTGACGTCTTTAGGTCTTGGCACCCAGAATGCATAACATAGCGTTTAGACCCCCGAAGATCTGAACTTTGCTCCTGAAGCCTTAACCCCGATGAGTAAAACACCCAAGGCGAACTTCTCAGAGCTCCGTAAAGCCCAAGCCACCAACGCAAAGCCCAAAACCAACACCGGAAACCAACCCCCTGGACCGTAGATCTAGACCAACGTCTGAGCCCTACACTCAGCCCTGAGCCCAAAGCTCAGTTGCCCTACTATAGGGGCCTACATAATTGCGAATACTATTTTGGGGGTGGGGGCTCCTTATCATAATTTTAGTATACTGGGCTTATTCTAAGTTTTAAGGCCCTTATATTAACCCTACCTGAGATTCCCGGGCAGGGCAAAGTGCACTGCACTTGGCAGCGCACAACGGAAGATACGAGGTACCCAAGATGCGCTCTGGAGTATTCCATGTTCAGATACATATACATGCACATGCATTGTATGCATGTCACACCTGTAGCCTACATGTGTTTCTGTGTTTAGTCGGGGTGTCTAATATAGGGGCCTAAATAATTACCAATACTGTTTTGGGGGCTCCTTATCATAAGTGTAGTATAGTGGGCCCCAAAGCTCTATTCTAATTATTAAGGTCCCTATAGTAGGGCTTGGGGGGAGGGTAGGTAGACATCTTTTTGTTCTCACCATGCTTTCAGCCCTGTTGAAGTCTGCTGACAGGGCTTTCGGTTTCGGCTCTGGGGTGCCATTATTATAAGGGTTACTATAAGGGATCTATAAGGGTACTATAATATAGGGGCCTTCATAATTCGAATGGGGTTTTGAGGCCCACTATACTATAGTCATAATAAGGACCCCCCCCCCAAAATCCGATTAGATTTACGGCTCGGTTTAGAGTCTTGAGGCATACATACATGCATGCGTACCCGCGCACATAAAAACACGTACATACAGTTTACAGGTGTATTTAGCATGATAAACCGCAGCCACAGCGCGAAATGCCTTTTGAAACTCCTCTGGCCTACAACCGAAGCCCGGCACCCTGAACCGTGAGGTGAAAGCTGAAGCTCGTAGCAAAAACCCTGCTATAGGGGCTTTAATTACCAATACTACTTTGGGGGTTCCTTATGAAAATTATAGTACAATGGGCACCAAAAAAACCCCATTCTGATTATTAAGGCCCCTACATTACACTCACAGCCCCCCAGCCCCGCTTTCAACTCCCACTCCCAAACCCCGCAAAGCTCACACCCCGAAAGCCTAGGCCGAAGCCCCCTAAACCCCAAGTCCTTCAGCATTTCTAGGGTTTCAGGGGAGGGTTTAGGGTTTAGGGTTTAGGGCGTAGGGTAAATGTGTAAAGAAGCACCGATTAGCAGAAAGCCCTATAAGGCCCCTTCTCAAGCCTTGCAGCCAGAAATCGCGAACCCCAAGCCATCACAGGCCGTGGTCTACTTCACCGACCACGAGTTCCTGGCTGAAACGGTGGACATGCAGGTGGGCTCAAGGAAGTTTCGGATTCAGGGTTGAAGCTGCAGCCCAGTTCGGATTCCGAAAACCACAATCCTAAATGGGAGTTTCCGAAAATAGGGGACCCTAATGTAGTACCCTAAATAGTAGGATCCTTATTGTCAGGACCCCAAAATAAGGTATCCCTATTTTTCGGAAACTCCTAAATCCTGATCCTTGAAACTCACTGAATCCCAAAACCCGGAGCTCTAAGCCCTACCTCAAACCCAAACCCCCCCCCCCCCCCCCCCCCCCAAAAAAAGGCCTGTGACATCCCCAAGCCCTGAAGAATTCTCAAGACCCTGTAGCCTCTGCCAGAGATGCTAATGTAGGGGCCTTAATAATTAGGATAGGGTTTTGGGGCCCATTATACTATATTTATAATAAGAAAACCCCAAAATAGTATAGGTAGCGATTATAAGGCCCCTGTATTAGGCCCCGCAATGCTTTGCAGCACCGAAGCCAAAAAGGTTTCAACTCCCATGCCGTGGGGCTTCCGGTTTCATGAATGGCCTTGCGAAGGCTTGTAAAGCGGGTCTTCAAAGGGTCTTATGGAGCTTTGGGTTTTGGATCGTACTTTGGGATGACAGGCTCGTGTTAAGGTTCTCAGGCTTTGGGTTTAGCATTTCGAGTTTGGGTTTAGGGTTTAGGGGTTCAGGGGTTTAGGGTTTAGGGGGTTTAGAGTTTCTAGGATTTAGGGTTCAAGGCTTCCAAACTGTAAGTGTTTAGTTTTGGGAAAATGACCCCCCGAGGGTTCGTGTTGTGGAATGAAGCTGCGACCCCTCATCGTACCTAACCCTTTGGGTTCCAATCTAGTATACTAAATTCTTTTCTGACTTCCCTAAATCCTGCGAACCAGTACCCCCAAGGCCCCTGGTAGAAGCCTTCCAGTTCCTTAAAGGAGCTCTGACGATCCCCCAAGGCTCAACACAAAGCCCCAATCCTTTGCAAAGCCCTGTCCGAAAGCCCTAAACCCTAAATCCCTAAATCCCTAAAAATCCGCGATAGATCCCTTATAGTACCCTTATAGATCCCTCTTAGATCCCTTTAAAGGAACCCTTACAACCCTGAAGCCTAAGGCCCGAAGAATGGCGCCCTAAACCTCTGCCAGGACGAGCGTGGCCGCAGCGCTCTGCACATGGCGGCAGTGCGCGGCCATCAGCCCCCTGGTCGCTATGTCTCTTCACAGTATATACATATATGTATAAAAAAAGTAAATGAATACATGTATATATATATATATATGTACATGTATATATGTATATGTATATATGTGCATGTGTATGTATATATAATTATATATATACATATATAGAAATGTATATATATATATATATATATATACACATACAATTATGTATATACATATGTATGTATGTATATATATATATAAATGTGTATATATATATGTATATATATACACATGTGTGGTATTTGTTTTTGAGAACTATGACATGTTTTCTCCATCATGACGGTATATGCGCGGACATACATGTATGTGTACATATACATGTATATTGATATTCATGGCTACTGAAATTGTTGTTGTCGTTGTCATTACTGCCTGGATCCGTTTTGTATATTCAGCTGTTATAACGAGTGCAAGTATCAAGCTTTCGCACACAGGTTTCTTTCCTGTGGATGGGGCTCGGTCCAAGCCGCCAATGCGCAGATCCCAAAGCATTGCTTCTGAAAGCCAAGCCCTCATCCTTATTTTTTTCGTAACTGCCGACCTCTAGCTTGTTGTCCCGAATGCCTATACCGGTATGTCTGCACACCCTGGGCGTGGGAAGCCCAAACGGTCAACCTCCAAGCCGAAACTCAAGAAGCATCCGAAGTCTATGAGACTGATGTATGTGCAGAGTTATGATGATTTAGGCTTTCGTGTTTGAGCTTAATCAAACGGCAACACAGCTTCTTCACAACTGTATCTGTATATGGTTGAAGCACTATCTTGTTGTTCAAATCCCCGAAGCCAATATCAGCAATACCCTGCGAGACAGACATCCTGTGCAAAGCCGCAACGCCGTGCATTCAAGCTCTAGACCCTAAACGTTAAACCCCAAATCCTAACCTACACCCTACCCTTTACCCCGAATCCTAAACCCTAAACCCTAAACCCTAAACCCTAAGCCCTAAACCCAACCCTAAACCCTAAACCCTAAACCCTAAACCCTAAGCCCTACGCCCTACGCCCTAAACCCTGGAGGCGAGTGGTTTCTCGCTTGATGGATGTCGGCGCCGACCCGAGGCGCCCGTCTCCACTTTCCTAGAAAGGGTTGAACAACAGCAGTAGTAGTAGAAGTAGTAGAAGTAGTCGTAGTAGTAGTAGAAGTAGTCGTAGTAGTAGTAGTAGCAGTAGCAGTAGTAGTAGTAGCTGTGATAGTAGAACTCTTTATCTGCTGTCCCATGTCCATGCATACTTGTCCTAGTGACAAAATGTTTTTTCGTCACTAAGTGACTTTTTCGTGCTACTACTTTCCAGTATTCTAGTAGCAACTGTGTGTAACCCCGTTCCCCCATCCCCCCAAAACCATGAAGCCTGCTCACACAAGTGCCTATTCCTGCCATGCCAAACCTGCTGCGGCTACTACTACTACTACTACTACTACTACTCCTGCTACTACTACTACTACTACTACGACTACTGCTCTGATTATGGTGGTCGTAGTTGACTACGAGCATCCTCCGTTTCCTTCTCCTGAAGCGCTGGTTCTGACTCCTACTCGACTCTTGTTCATACAGTGCTCTCGCTTTCAGGCTTCGTCCTCTTATTGCTGCGATGAAGCGGCGGCAGATGTTGAAGCTATACGACCTGTTGCAGGCTAAAGATGCAGAACGGTCAGACTCCCATGACCTTGGCCGACAAGAAGGTCGGGGGTTGCGGCTGCAGGGCGCAGGGCGTTGGGTAGGGACTTGAGGGTGCTTGCTTTGACAGGCAGGTGGTGGTTTTTATGGGGCTGAAGCAGGCAAGCCGGGCTCCAATAAGAATGGGGGCCTAAATAATTACCAATACTACTTTGGGGGTTCCGTATGATAAGACAAGTATAGTATACCCCAAAACCCCATTCTAATTACTAAGGCCCCTACATCATATACAAGGTTTCGAAAGGTCACTCTAGTAGGTTCTTTGTGATGGTACCATGACGGTCACACCAGTCGCGATTCCTGAGTGGCGGGGCGGCTGCACTCGGGCAACAAACAGCTCGATGATGAATCCTTAGTCTAGCATGCCTTCTTAGACATGCTCATGCTCCGATGGATAGGAGGACTCCAAAGCATCATGTAAGATGCATCGGGATCGATAAGCTGCACAATCACACATGAAATTGTTATGTAAAAGTTTACAGCAAATGGTTCGTGGAGCCGACAGGATACCGACCTGGCGCTTTACATTTACACCCGAATGTGCCATGGCAGCTTCAAAGTTCATGACCGGGGGCTTCGTGTTTGAGGGTTTAAGCGTCTGGCGCAAGTAGTTGAGGGTTTCCACTAGATGGTTTGGCCGTCGTCGGTTCTGTGCCACGAGGTGGTGGAGGTGTTCGATACATGAGAGTGCTGACTCATGCTATGTGCAAACCGCATCTTCGTTTCAAGCCAGCATGGCTGGGTTTTGGTCTTGGGTTGACTAAGTGGCAGTTCGGTTGGGCCAGAGCTTCTCAGCGACTGAGTCTGCATAAGGACGGGGAGCAAGCATGCGACCTGGTCAGAGACAGCACAAAACCCAATGTACCTTGGATGCATTTTGGGCCTTGTGCCTGCACGTGTCCATTGACATCACGGTCGAACAACAACAACAACAACAACTACTACTACTACTACTACTACTACTACTACTTATACTTACTACTGCTACTGGTACTGGTACTGGTACTGCTCCTGCTCCTGCTGCTACTGGCTCAGACCGTCGTCGTCGCAGCAGCACCAGCAGCTCCAGCAGCACCAGCAGCAGCAGCAGCGGCACCAGTGGCCCCAGTGGCGCCAGCAGCACCAGCAGCAACAGAAGCACTAGCAGCAGCAACACCGGCCACGGCGGCAACAGCACTGGAAGTAGAAGGGTAGTGGTATCAGTGGTAGAAGTTGTGGTGATGACTGCTAAACAACGACTGTTGACCTTTTTCCTCTTTCTCTATAAGCCCCAAACCTTAAGATTCTGGCTACGGTGGCCTAATAATCCACAATAAGAGTACAGTGGACTTCATAACGCTATTCTACTGATTGTAGCATCGTCTTTCCATTACAACTTTTGGGTACTGGTTTAGTTTGTTCCTTTGTGGGCTCTGGTAATAGACACCGAATCCTAAACCCATCAAGCCTTAAACCCTCAAACCCCAATACCTAGATGCCAAATCCTATGGACACCCCGTGGGAGTTGTAAGGAACCCTTGAGGGACCCCTGTTTTGAGAAACATACGCCAAAATTTTTGGACCCTGTGGGGACCCCCTGCAGCCATGAATTCCGGACCCTGTCATGGGCGAAGGTTGGAGCCTTCGAGCTCAAGGTTGGGTTTCGGGTGTAGGGTTCTAGGGATTAGGGTGTAGGGTTTAGGTTTCAAATGAGTCGTGATCGTGGCTGAGGGAGACTGTAGACTTTGGCGCTGCGCATTGAAGTCCGCTGACACGAAAGGATCACATGCACGGGTCGGGGCACGGAAGCTTCAAGCCTAGCTTTCGGCAATGTCTCCAGACCGACCCTATGTGGTCCCTTTCTGCTTCTCGTACATGTCCAGCAAGACCTTGAAGTCTTCACCTGAAGCCTCAGACCGTACATGGGGTTTAGGATTGAGAGGGGTTCTGTGGGTTTAAGAATGGTAGGGTTGTATGGCTTTGGCAGTTGTATCCTGGAACTCGTTGACAAGAATCAGAATCAAGTTGTGGTTTTACCACCATTTTTTTTTTGGGGGGGGGAGATTTTGGATTTGGAACGGACAGATTAGTCACAATTCGCAATGAGCGATGATGAATCTGACGATGAGTTCGTGCTCTACGAGGTGGTCAGTGAGTCCGAAGCTCCACAATCTAAGTCTGATTCGCTTCGCTTCGATGGGTTGTTGAACCTCATCAGAAGCTCAGAAGATAGCCTGCGCACGCTACTGGACAAGGCGCAATGCACCTATGATCAGATGACACCTGCTGCCGCCAATATAGAGCAAGGCGTGTACCTACAGTGCTATATGCTAAAGGCCAAGGAAGTTGTGGAGGGCTTGCACGGGCTGCTCGGTGCTGCAGTGGAGACATGTGTCAACGCTTGCGTGGTCACAGAGTCGTGCGGGAAGTAAGTGTTCCAAGAGGCGGTTTGGCATCCCCAGTGTATGGCAGACCCAAACCTGGTGCAAGCATGTGCTAAATTTCTTCCGGGCCTCACGATACCAGACACAGAAATTGCAGTGCAAAGGCTCCTGCCTAGCGAAAGGTATGAACATGATCAGTCTCTCGACCAGGGGTTGCAGAGACTGTGCTTGGAACTTCGCATGTCAGACGCTGTGATGTCAGAGCATCGGAGGACAATGCAACTAATCCAAGCGAGTTTCCAGTTTTACGGCAGACGCCTCTCCCTTTGCCGAAGCACGCCTTTAGCAGTTCTGGTCGAAAGCTTTTGTGGTAACTTGAGTTTATCTGCATTCTGCCTGCTAGAAAAAGCTCTTGAGTCCGCAACAAGTGTACCGGGCGAAAACAAAGGCGACCTGATGGCCGAATTCCGCCGCCTGGTGCAGGTTGGTTCGCTTGCAGCTGGCACTGAGGTCCAGACCTCGGACCTGGACATTCTCGCGCAGTGGAGCTGCGCTGAAGATCCCGGTGAGGTGAGGAAGGGCCTAGACTTGCTCCGCTTGGCTTCGTTGAAGCTTCGAAAGGTCTGTCAGGAGCTGGCTTTGGAGAAGACCAATTTCAAGCTGCTCCCAGGAAGCCATGAGCTGTTGGCTGGCAGCGATCGCGTCGCTTTGTGTGTGGGTGGGTTGGATGTTGACCTCTTGCCAGGCCTAGAGCATGGGGCTGTCTTCCAAAGCATGATATTTCGCTCTCCAACTTCATTGGAAAACTACAGCGGCAACGTTGTCCGGGCAAGTTGGCTTCACGGCTTCCCAGCAGAAGTACGTGGAGTGGTTCGGGGTTTCAAGCACCTGAACACTTCCTTGGCTCACATGGCCCATGCAAGCGCTCCTTCAGGGACAGATTTCCAAGAGTTCAAGAAAAAGTCTTGGCTAAGTTCCTATGGCATGTCCCTGATCGTGGTTGCAGTCTACTTGATGTGCAAAGACTACATGCGGGAAGCTTTCGTGACACTAGATCTGTTTCGGGCGGTTTGCAAGTGTTTTGCCAGCTTGGGTGGGCAAGACAGCCTGCGGCTGTGGTGGAGGTCCAGTCAAGGTTCGAGCATTGTGGCAATGCCGGACGATGTAGCCCGTTGGATGCGGCAGTCGCGCGGGTCAGAGGAGTTTCCCCGCGTGTTCTTACATAACGGGCATATAGATTTGTTGGGCAGGGAGCCGGTGGAGGAGAGGATACCGGTTCTTGTTTGCTACGAGAGTGAATCACCACGGCTTGATGTCTACGATCCTTTCCAGGATGTACAGGCAAGTGTGCATTCTGATGCGCTGGTGTTGGGGCACCTCAAATCCAAGTGCCAGCTGATCTTGGACTCCTTAGCACGAAGCGCTTCGTTGGACGATGTTTTCGCAATCTAAACCAGCATGGATAGGTTGGCACGGACATACAATGAAAGAGGGATGCAGTGATTGGAGACTTCAGACGATTTATAGAGTTTAGAGTTTGGAGTTTAGGTGAGGCTTCCAACTTTCAGGGTTGTTCCAACTTTCTGGCTTCTACTGTATACGCTAAACCCAACAACACAACGAAAGCTAGAATCACTTCGAGCCCTTACTAAAGTAAACCTACTTTATAAGGTTTCAGGTCTGGGGTTGCCGATCATGAGCTTAGGGTTTTCGAGAGCTGTTGAATGCTTGCAGAGATTCAGCCTTCGACCCGAAATGCTGAACTAGACCCGAAACCCTAAACCCCATGCCCCTAAGCCTGTATAGATAGATCCCCTCAAAGTTCGAGGTTGGCCTTGAACCCGTAATCCTGAACCGTACACCCCAACCACCATGCCGCCAAGCCTCTGCTGCCAAGGCCGAGGGCTAAGTGGTTTCGTACACCTCTTGTTTCTCGGAATCTCCTACTTCCGAAGGAGTCAGTTTATGCTGTCTCATCACCCGATACTATAGAACACTTGTTGATTGCCTCTTCTAAAACTTCAGGCTCTGTCAGAGGATCGTGGCCCCTAGTGCATAGGTTTTGAAGAAACCTACGCGCTACCAATTCCCTCATGTGCCCCAGGTTTCTGACGCTGCCTTGGGCTCAGCTCAGTCCCAGGTACTCCTCGAGTTTGGTTTTTGGCCCCAAATCCGAAGCCCTCAACGCGAACGCATTCTAGTAGGTGGAAACAGGGACTATGAGGGACAGCGGGTATATGGTAGTATACATGTGCCGGCTGTCAAGGATTGGGGTTTTCGGGTTTAGGGTTGGAGCGATTTTGCAGAGTGACTGGTCGAGAGTTTAAGGCCGATAAATTCGAAACCCCAAGCCATAGTCCTGAATCTTGAACCCTGAACCCCAATACCCTAACCCTAGTCTCCGACTCCAAACCCCATGCCCCGGTTTAGTTTCGAATCTCGGATCCCCAAACACTAGGACCAAAGCGATCAGACGTGAACTCAAAAGCCCCTTGCATCTTTTGGATTCTGAGGGCTGCCATTCTCGGCTGTGCCTGCTTCGTGAACAGGAGCTTTGTGTGACGGGTCGTTCTTGACGAGGCCATATTTGTGGTTCTTTCTGCGACTGCTATCATGAGTATCTGAGTGGCAGCATCGTAAGGCTTGGCATGCTTTTCCTTGTGTTGACGCTTTCACAGCAGAGGATGGCCAGAACAAATGCAGTCTTCAGCTTACACATCCTAAACCCTAAACCCTAAACCCCAATTCCTGCCCGATTTCGTTATCCGTTATAACTTACCAATATCAGGTTCTAGTCCCTGTATTCTTAAACAGTTCAACTAGAATACGCCATCCCACGCAGTCCTGGATGAGATTCATACACCCTGCGGGTTCAGAGTTTCAGGGCGGAGGGTTTTAGGTAATTACTGCCTAAACTCCAGACCCCACTCCTGAAAGCCTCGAGTGGCGAGAGGACCGTCCTCTTTGACTTCCTTTGGGACTTGTTTCGGCTCTACTTGCGCTGAAGACACCCCGAGAGTTCCTGGTGATTTGAACGGTTTGGGCTTTGGGATTCAGGCTTTTAGGGTAGGGTTTGCAGGCTTTTTTGGGGTTTTGCTAGGACTAGGACAGACACTGGACACGATTTGTTAGGCATCTGTACTTGTGGTAGAGGGTGCAATGCGTTGCATGGACGTCGATCAAACCACCGACGGGCAAAATGCCTGACCAAGAATTGGATGCTCGATGAAAAAACCAGGGCTTCAAAAACCCTAAGCCCTAAACGCTAAACCGAACTTATTGTAAGAAGCCGTAGGAAGCAGGAGCCAAGGTTTGCAGAGTCCACAGAAACCCCGGGTCTGCAGCCTGCTGCGGTCTCCATGCCAGCTTGTAAGCACTTGGGCTGTTCCGATAAATCCTAGAAAACTCTAGAAAAGTGTACCCTCCCAAGCCTTATTCCGGCTGTTCCGATAAACTCTAGAAAAATCTAGAAAAGTCTACCCCCCCGAAGCCTTCTTCCACTGAGTATAAGGCACCTTATGGTAAAGCCATTACAGGCCTCGTCCGAGCTCCGGACCCTGGATCCGCAACTGTCAGCGCTGAACAGAATCCTGAACGCTTCTTGGGCTTAGGGTTTAGGGAATGCTTATAGCCTCATGTTCCCGGCTCAGTTAGAGCTTTAGGTTTAGCGTGAGAGGCTATGAAAGAAGCTAGCGGTGACTCGAGTATCTTGTTTCGACTCCGCAGCTTTTTGCTCAGTTTCTGCAGTCACCGAGCTCTTGGTGCCCTAGATTTTCGGTGTCCCGGGACATAGCCGGATTCATATCAACACTTAGAGTTGTAGATGTACGTCTAGTCATGACATGGCAGCGCTCTTGTAAATTCTAAGGGCCGATTTGCCGAGGCCAACCCCAGCACCGAAAGAACCTCAGCATTTCGCTTCCCATAGTGTTGCATGACATAGGGTCCCGAATCCTAGAGCTTCGACATTGAAACTGGAAACTTGAAGCCCTAAGGCCCTAAATCCCAAATCCACACTTCGAGCCCCCGCGAGCCTTGTGGCGATTGCCGCATTTAAGCCATCTCCGACGAAGCAAAGTCCCTCGTCGAAGCGATGGTTCAGATGGATGACCATGGCTGCAGCCCCGTTTTGCTTGCACTTGGTGGGTGTTTGAGGGTATTTCTAGTATATGTATACATATATATATATATATTTATGTATACATATATATATATATATGTATATATATATATATACACATATATATATATAGACACGTACATATGTCTATACCAAGCTGTAAACACAGCATATATACGTAAACATGTGCACCTGTTCATATGCATATCGGCGTGTATGTCTGCTTGGGAAGGTAAAT
Source organism: Symbiodinium sp. clade A Y106 (assembly GCA_003297005.1). NCBI lineage: Eukaryota > Dinophyceae > Suessiales > Symbiodiniaceae > Symbiodinium > Symbiodinium sp. clade A. The sequence continues at coordinate 14,364 of BGNK01000287.1, read as the reverse complement.
TCATACATGGATGCTCACACTTCCTTTAAACACAAGTCTCGCTCTCTCACTCTCGCTCTCTCTCTCTCTCTTTGTTGTTTGTGCTTGTTCTGGCAGCACTCATTTCTCCTATTTCTTTTTCGCTTCCTCCCTCTCTCAGCTTACCTGTCTATCTTTCTTCAGTTTCTTTCCTTCGTTTCCTTTCTTCTATCTATCTTTCGTGCTTGCTTTCTCTCTGTCTCTCCCCAGACTCTCCTCTGACTTTCCTGTCTCTCCCTCTCTCTGTCTCTCTTTGCCGTTATTTCTCTTAGAGTATCTCCCTTCTTCAACTTTCCTCTGTCCCCCTCCCGCTCCGTCATTGCGGCCTTGGTCGCACCTTCTTTCCCACGCCGTTTATCCTCAGTCTTTTCTTCTCTGTGTCTCTCTCGTTCTTCTCTTCCTCCCTCACTCCTTTCATTTGCTACACTCTTACTTCAACATTTTCTTTCTACATTTTCCTTTCTGTGTCTTTCAGCTCCTGTCTGTATTTCTGGATGATTCATTCGGTTGACGAAGCCTGGCAAGGCCTATTCCTTAAGCCCCTTCCAACCCCCTACTAACCCTAAATCCTAAACCCTAATCCTGAGCTAGTGATAGCAGACGGAAAAGAAGGGTTAAACAAAAAAAACCCCTAAACCCTAAACCCTAAATCCTAAACCCTAAACCCTAAACCCTAAACCCTAAGGCCCAAGCCTTGCCCTATCCCAAACACCCTCTACTTGCTGAGGCCACGGTCCCACCGTCATAGGTGCGGCTGTCGACGATGACCTCGTCGACGTAGACCTTAACAGTCCGGGCCCCCCAAAAAGCTCGACTCAGGAAAAATTTGGATGCTTCATAAAATTCGGAGTCCCTTTCTGTGAGGCATGGTATTAGGGTCTCTACTAGGGCACTTAATTCATGAAACTCCCACTTCAAGCATCGGAGACTTGTTCTAGGTCCCGTGCTTGGAAACAAAGTTGAAGGTCGTGTGCCGGTATCGTCAAAGTTGATGTCCTTTGCAGATTTCTTACTACAGTAAACTGCGGCTGGAATGAACAGTACAGGGTCGGAACAACCAATAACACTATTCCCGTTTAGTCACTGTAAGACTATGTTCCAGTACGCCGCCACCCCCTCTTCGAACTGTTAAGGCCCATGTATGGGAGTTTCCGAAAATAGGGGACCCTATTATAGTACCCTAAATCATAGGATCCTTATTATAAGGACCCCGAAATGAGGTACCCCTGTTTTCGGAAACTCCCGTATTACAGAACTCTAGAAGAAAGCTCCTTACAGGAACCCTGACAGGACTCCAACTCTCAGGATTAAGCGTCTATATTACCACAAGTGCAAGATCGTACATGGCTTGCCAGGCGAGGTGGGTCTGGCTCATTGTTCACCTACTGTAGGGGCTTTATTATATTGCAATTATAATAAGGAACACCCAAAACCCTATTCTAATTATTAAGGCCCCTGCATTGCGCCCCTTACGCTCCTTGCCTTGCAGAACCCTCATAGCAACCTCAGCATCAAACGTCAAGGTCTGGACGATGAGACGCAGCGCCGTAGTCTCAGCTGGGGCATCACCATGACCCGAATCCCTAAACCCTAGTAAGAACCGTCTTAGGGACCCTTTTGAACAGACCTTCGAAGAGGTTCAGGGTTGGGGATCAGTGCTCGTCAGCTGAGGCATGCGACGGAGCTTCGCCGCGCCCTGAACCCAATAAACCCAAAGCCTTAGCTCGAAACTCTAAATAGTAAGGTCTGTATCCTGCAAGCACTAAGCCCTCCTCACCCCTGTCCGCAGCTGTTCCAAGGTTTCGTGCTGGAGACGCACCTGGCTGACCTGGCACTCTTAGCTCCAGGGGAATTAACACAGGGTGTAACTATAACTATAGTGAGGAACCTTATTGAATACTATTCTTAACTAGTCCCAAAGCATCCCACCAGCATACAGCTATGTTTTCTGGGATCGCATAACTGTTGCTAGTATACCCTTAATCACTACAAAATAAATGCAGCCTATTCTAAGGTTTAGGCCCTGGATGTCAAAAATGTCGTGTAGATTCCTGAAAGCAGCCCCAAAGATCCCCTACTGAACTTGCTCCACCTCGCGGTGCTCAGCTTTCAGACTCAGGATGTCGGGCTTTGGGATATTGGGGGTTACGGTTTCGGGGTTGGGGTTTAGGGGTTAGCTTTTGAGGTTTGGGGTTTAGGGTTTACCCTGAACCGTGAGGCCCTGAGCCCCAAGACCTTAAACACCGAAGCGCCCTGAACCGCAAAACCCTACAAACCCCGCAGGGTCTGCAGGACCCTATCAGAAACACTGCAAGGAACTGCCTTCAACGATCCCGCAGAGGAATCCTTAAAGGAATCACTAGTTTCCCTTAAAGGTTCCTTTTAAGGGTCCCTAAAAAAGGGGCTCCTTTTAAGGAGCCCCCGGGCTTCCCCTTCGACTCGCCAGGAGAACATCGGCTTCATCGATTTCATGGGCTTCGAGCTGGCGAGCCTGTCCTCACAGCCTTGCTCCTGGCTTTTGGGGTAGGGCTTAGGGGCCTGATAATTACCAGTACTATTATAGTTATAGTATAATGGGCCCCAAAACCCTATTCTAATTATTAAGGCCCCTACACTAGGGCTTAGGGGGCCTTGATATGATTTTGGATTGTATATTGTTTTGAGGGGTGGGGTTGACGGGGTTTAGGGGTTTTGGTGTTTATTGATTTGGTGTATAGGGATTTGGGTTTTTGGAGGTGTGCGGCGGTTGGGGGCTGGGGGTTTAGGGCTTGGGGGATTTGGGGATTTCCGGGCGAGACTGGACTTGTGTGGCCAAGGCGTACCTGGGATTTTCCAAAGGTTTGGTTTGTGAACAGGTTCTACGTAGCTGCTATGGGGTTATGTAGAGCTCTACAGGGGTTTAGGGGTGTGAAGTTGACCGATCTTTGTTATTGTCCTTACCATGCGAGGGTGCTTTGTTTATCCAGGCTCTTTATTAAGCTCTTCTACCTGTTTGGCTGTTTCAGTATAGCTATCACCTGCTGTTCTTTTGCTTCCTCCTGTTACAAATACATGCACCCAGTTGTTCCTAAACCTCAAACTAGAACCCTGAAGCCCCTCCAAGCAACACTGCGCCGACGAGGGGTCAAACTTTGTTCAAGCTTGCATTCTGACATCATATTTGGGGTTAGGGTTTAGGGTTGGCTTGGGGCTTCGGGCTCAGGGCTTACGGCTTCGGGTTGAGGGCTGAGATATAGGCTAGGCCCATCTGATTGTCGTTGTGCAGGCATTCCAGCTACAACAACCTGCCGAATGCGGGAGCCTTGCTCTTGCCTCTCGAGTCACTGTCGGTTTCCGTGGTCCTCAATACCCCGAAGGCTACTATAGGATTCTATAAATTGTAAAGGGTCTGCTTTGAGGGAACCCTTGCAGGAACCTTTGTAAATGCCCGTACAAGGAACCCTTAAACTTGAAGCCTTTGCGCCTCAGTCCCAAAATCCGATGACCCGAAACAGCGAAACACGAAACCCTGAGACCCTTTTGTGAAGTCCGTACCAAAGATCGTAGCTTACGGCTCGGCATCTTGTGGTTGAGAACTCTCCCACATTACTATATTTATATATGTTACAGTGCATCCAAAAGCATCATCCTAAAAATGAAGTCCCCCGCCGTATTAGCATCCTATTAGCTGTGGTAGATGTCAGAGGCAGAGGCCTAGATGTGAGTAGCTCAGGGAGTTGGCTCTACACCCTAGGCCCGAAACCACCCAAATGCCTCAGCCCTGGGCGCTGAACTCACGACTCCCATGCTTTTTTCCAGAGTTTATTAGGGCCTCATTGTTTATTGTTTTACGGTCTTCGCTGAATACACCACAGGGGAAACATCAGGCCAAGTAGAAGCGCTTGATAGGGTCACAGGGGGCCGTTTATCTTTCCGAAAAGAGCACTAAGACCAACGAAGCCGCGAAACCAGCGGCCTACTTGTCACACGCACCGGAAAATCTCACAGATCTGCACTTGCCGGTGCTATTCCGCCCCAACTTCTTGCCCCCCAACACATACCCTATCCATAAGTCTTAGACCCCAAACCCTAAACCCTAAACCCTAAACCCCTATCCATAAGTCTTAGACCCCAAACCCTACAGACTCCCTCCCTCCTGCATGAGGTCTCGGGTGGTCGGGGGGCCGGAGGCGGCATGGGCAATGCCAGCGCCTTCGCGCGAAGCCCCAGTTCAAGGGGATGCTTCTCAAATCTACTTCTGGCTCTCTGAAAAGGCCTAAAAGGGACCTTATTGAGAGGATCTATATCCCCAGGGGTCCCCCTGATCTTAAATCCTAGGCATGGGGTGGATTCGGGGCTTTAGCCTTAAGGTCGGATGTTGAAGCTTGTGGCCTGGGTTCTTGTACCTTAGACCCGAAATCTGAAAACCGAAACCCTAACACCCCGAGACCGTAAAGCCTTAATGCCGAAACTTAGTAGCTGAGCGGATACACTTTGCACTTTTTCGGATAATACCACCCACTAAATAACCAAAAGTGTGCACGTTTTGGGGCTTATGAACTCAGCAACTAAGGAAACGGGTCCGTCCATGGTCAGTACTGTTGTCGGCGCGAAGTTCATGGCCGGTTAGGCCCCCCACAGACTATTAGGGTCCCTTTAAATAAGGGGTACCTTTAATGGGATCTATAAGGGTTCCTTAAAGGGATCGAAAAGGATTCTATAAAGGGTTTAGGGTTTGGGGTTTCCGAAATTCGGGTTACCTTATTTTGGGGTCCTTGTAATAAGGATCCTACTATTTAGGGTGCTATATTTGGGTCCCCTATTTTCGGAAACTCCCAAATAGAGTGGTGTTGAAGAAACCTTCACATACTAGGTGTCGATTTGGGATAATTTGTAATTTCCCTTATTGTTTAGTCTAGAGCCCTAATTATACATAATTTTGGGGACTGTTGAAATTGACACCTAGTATAATTTCCATTACCCCTTGTGTTCACATTTGCAGGTGGCTGCCTTTTCGCAGGTTTAGGGTGTTCGACTTGATCCCTCAGCCGGTTGCCTGACAAGGTGACAACGATGAAGTCCTTTGTCGGCATGGGCATTCTGCGCAGACCCCAGGCATTTTGCACGGCAGCGACCCCTACCATTTAACGTCGAGTCTTTCAGCCCGAAAACCCGACACCCTAGACAGAACACTATATCCTCCCGTGGCGAGGCGATCCCAGGAACAGAGGTTCCTGCGAAGTGTCCTTACGAGTCGTAGAAGCTGCGAGACCACACATTTTACAGTGTTTCGTTGGCTTTTTGTCACCGCTGTATTTTAACTATGCCACAGGCAAAAATCCGGAGTTTTTGCTTCTTAGTGTTCGGTTTTAAGTTCAGGGGTTCAAGGGATGCGGGTGTAGGGCTCAGGGTTAAGCCTTACAAATGGTTGAGGGTTTAAGTTTGAAGGGTTTAGGGCTTAAGTGCTGGGTTAGGGATTTCTCCAGATGTTGAGCTTTGAGATGGGTTTTGATGCAGCATGGGGCTGAGGTCTTTGGAGGGTTGGAGATACCTGTGACAGCATACCGCAGAATTTTGCTGCTCGATGGACAGGCGAGAACCGTTACCCTGACTGATCCCGAACCCCCAGCCGTGGACCCTGAACCCCAACAGCCTCCATGCCTGAAGCCCGAAGCGCTACAACGGAGCGTGCAAACACTTGGCTTTTCCTGCCGTCGCGACCACCTGGCGCGCCCAGAAGATGGCGAAGCAGCGCACTCGGTTTCTGGTGCAGCAGCATACATGTACGTGCCCATATACATACATAGGTCATCATACATACAGACAGACCGACAGACAGACAGGCAGATAGACGGACAGACATGCATACATACATACATACATACATAGCCACAGACACACAAACCGACATACAGACATGCAGACATGCAGACATGGAGACATGCAGACATGCAGACATGCATGCGTACATGCGTACATGCCTACACGCGTATGTACACAAGTACATGCAGACATACATACATGCATACATACATACACACACAAATACATACATGCATACGTGTACACATAATGTGCACACATGTATATGTATATATATATATATATATGCAACCCCCCCAGGACCTAGCTCGAAGCCTCTTCTTGTGCTGTCTAGACGACATTACGACTCCACTCCGAACAAAAGTGTTTTTTTGCGTAGTCTTCCCTGTCTACGACGACACAACACCGTTCGAACCAAGACAATACCACGAACTATCGTCTAGTGTCCTCTGTCTGCTACGCTATTAAACGGCGCGCTTCTCCTGATGTTCCTTGCTAAACAGTGATCTATAGGGTATTCTATAAGGTATTGTAAGAGGTATCTTAAAAGGTATTCTAGAGAATATTCTATGAGGTATATTTGAGGTATACAGAGGATATATTACATAGGCGGTCTTCTGTAAGGATGGTATTCTACAGGGCATTCTATAAGGTATGCTCTACTGTAGGGTACTCCATAAGGTACAAAAGGTATTCTGCAGCCTATATTTAGGAAGGTATTCTATAGTGTATTTTATATGAAATCCTTTAAGGTGCATAGAAAGGGTATTTTATAAGGTAGTCGTAAGGATATTCTTCTTAGTTGCGGATTTCTTCATGGGAATCCCTTACCCAAAAGCTGCAATTCAACTGGAAATTTTCAGATCTTGGGCTCCGGCGGGCTTTCCATATAAAACAATCCTTATCTATAGGGTACTTTTTAGGGTATTCTACAAAGGATTCTAAGCGGATCCTAAATGGTATTGTATAAGTATTCTATATGGCATACATAAGGTATACAGGATGTATCAAGCAGAGGAAGTCGACTCCAACGTATTCTACAGGGAGTTACAGATGGTATTCTATAAGGTGTATGTAGGGTAAATCGGTGGAATTATATAAAAACACTCTATAAGGTAGTTTAAATGGTATTCTATAGGGTATGTAAAGCATGTATTTCATAAGAGTTCTCTTCTCTGTATGTATGTTTTACTAGATAGGTTGGGTGCGGGCCCCTCACAGTAACAGTGGGAAACTACTTTCCTTATTTATAACCCCCCAGAAAAAGCACAACTGTTTGGAGGCCTCTGGAGTTCCCAGTTTTGGGGGGCCCCAACTGTTCAGCAGGTTTGGGAGTTCGGGAGCCCAGGCTTTAGATTCAAGAATTTGGCATTTGGAGTTTCCAGATTTTTGGGGCCCCAACTGTTCTAGGATTTCTGCAGCAATTCGGCGAGAGTTTCGGAATTCGCCCGAAGGCAAATAGTGGAGGGTTGAAGAACTGATGATTGGTGCTTCGGGAGTGTTTAGGATTTCTGCAGCAAATCGGCCAGAGTTTCAAGGCAAATAGTGGAGGGTTGAAGAACTGATGATTGGTGCTTCGGGAGGGTTTAGGATTTCTGCAGCAAATCGGCCAGAGTTTCGGAAGTCGCTCGAAGGCACATAGTAGAGGGTTCTCCAAAAACGAGCATAAGAAAAAACACAAACTAGAATGCTCTAGTGTGGCCCTTGGCAGCAGCCTATTGTGTTAAAAAGAAAAAACACAAACTAGAGCGCAAAAAACACAAGAATAGCACAACTGTTTTGTTAGCCTGGAGCACAAACCCAACCACAAACTCCAAAATCGAGCACAACAAAAAGCACAAACTAGAGCACAAGAAAAAGCACAAGAGCAGCACAATTGTTTTGCAATCCGAAGCACAAACCCAACCACAAACTCCAAAAACGAGCACAAGAAAAGCACAACTGTTTTAGCGATTTGGAGCACAAGAAAAAGCACAAACTGCTTGCAAAAGTCAAATTTACATCAAAACCAGGATTGCTTTCTAAAATGATCAAAAGGTACCAGGCCTGGGGAGGCCCTGAGAGGCCCAGGGAGGCCCTGGGAGGCCCAGAGAGGCCGGGAACCCTGGCAGGCCTGGGTTTTGCTGATGCCGCCGATGCCGATGCCGATAATTATGCCGATATACTGTCACTGTCGCCGATGCTCTTGCATGCCTGTGTGGGTTTCGGGGCTGCACTCAGTCGCTCTCCCTCCCTACTTACCTCCCCTTACCTCCATCTCCGCCCTCACCGCCCCATCCCCTGGGTCCACGTCCCTCCATCCACCCAGGCACCCCTCCCCACCCCTGGCTGCGCGTGTTGAGGTGCAGTAGAGGGAATCGAACGACATGTTTCGGTTGCGGGTTGCAGCCGAGTGACTACTTGGAAACGAAAATTGTTCCGGGCCTTGCGTTCGGCAGGTTTTGACTTTCCAGGAAGGCGAAGCATGGTTTCGGGGCTTGTTTTGTCAAAGATTTAGGTTTCACACTCAAGTCTCGAGAGCGTTCATGTTTCATATTTGGAAAACCGGTGAACTCGGTAGATTTTCTTGTGCTTTTCGTTGTGGTTCAAATTGTGGTCACTGTTAGTGTGGTGAGGCCGCACCCAATAGATAAGCATCGATTTTTCAAGAAGTTCCTAGATCCTAGATTCCGCAATTCCTTCATATGAATCCGTTCCAAATAAACAACATTCAACTGGGGAACTCTCAGATCTTGGGTATACAAGGTATATAGGGAATAGACGGGGTATTTTAGAAGGTATCACCGTATTCTATGTGAATTTCTCTAAAGTTTGTAGAAAGGGTATTCTGTAAAGTATTCTATAGGCTATTCTCCTTTATTCCTCCTTTCTTTCATAAATGTCCCTTGCTCAATAAGCTGCAAGAAACCTGGGCTCCTGCTTTCCCTATATAAACCCTGATCTATACGGTTTCTATCGGGTATCCCAAAGGGGATTCTCAAGGGTATATATATATATAAGGTATACGGTGTCACAGCGGGGAGTATGATGTATAGGGTTTTTATAAGACATTCTATAAAGTATTCCAGATGGTATTCTATAAGGCTTATATAGGGTATATAGGAGAAAAGGCATTCTATGGGGCATTCAATAGGGTATCTATAGGGTGTCCCAAAAGGTATCGTATAAAAGGTATTCTATAGGGGGTATATATAGGAAAGATTTCTATAAGGTATTTTATAGGCTAAACGGTAGTCCATAAGGTATATACAAGGTATATACCTTATAAACTCTATATGATACGACCTAGCGTATTTTCTATGAAATTCTGGAAGGTATATTGAGGGGGTATTCTATAATGTACTTTAAAAGATATTATTTTACAAGTAGGTTCCTCATTTCCTTCATAGGAACCCGTTACTCAATAAGCTACAACTCAACTGGAAATTTCGCAATCTTCGGCTCCGACTATGTTCCATATTTAAAATCTTATCTGTAAAGTACTCTATAGGGTATTCTATAGAGAAGTCTAAGAAGTATCCTATAAGATATTCTATAAGGTGCATGTTGACAGGCTGTATCACACATGGTGCCCTAGATGTTTATCAGGGAGGGGCGCGCCCACATGATCACAAGGCCGAGGGGAGTTAGGAGTACAGGAGCACTTGCATTTGATCAGTTGCAGCCTGGGGTATCAGACATATATTGTCACACAACCAATCCGTCATGCACAGCAATCCGTTCCCTCATTCGATAGCGAAGATGATAACCTGTAACAGATATACGGTTCCCACCGGCCTGTGTGCATTAAAACCAGCAGTAAAAATTAAGGCTTAAAGACAGGTTTGGAGGTAGGTCCTGAGGGGGGGGTACCATATATATATATACATATATATACATACACAGTCAGGTACATGCATCTGTGCATGTTTTCATGCCTACATACCTGCCTGCCAACCTACCTACCTATCTACGGGCACACGAACACAAAATATACATGCAAACTGCAGGTTCTCTCTTTCTTTGTCACTGGCACTCGCACGGGTTTGTAGATGCTTGTTTCACTCAGATGTTCGCTTGAGGATGCATCTGGGTACATGTATGAGCCTTACAAAGACATACAGACGCACGCACGTGCACGATGCACGCACGCACACACACACAGACACACGACTATAGATAAGAAGGGGTCAAAGCGCCAGACAGGTGCGTCCGTTCATATGTAACACACATGTGCGGAAAGCGCAGTTGCACGGTATAGGTCTATGCATGCACGCATCCGTTGGACCTGTGCAGATTTCGCATAACCCTCAATGCACGCCGTCTCATGCATGCATACTGGACAACAGATAGTGCGCAGGAGATGGTGGATTCACACGGGCATTCGCAGAAGACCAATATCCAATCTCTACCTAAAGCGTTTCAACCCTAATAAAAGCTTGAATGCGACATGCACAAACAAGCTGACATTAGTGCAGGCAAGATATCAGTATACGTCTGAATGAGAAATGTAACATGGGCAACTTTGGTGGCAATGTAGTCGTACTTAATCACAAAAGCCAGTAAACAGAAACATAAGCAATTAGATACGTAGTTGAACGACACATGGACAAGCAAAATACCCGTCTCACACCGAGCTGTGTAGACATGTAAAGGCAAGCAGATCGACACAACATAAGTCTGCATCGTACACTTTCCTGTAAACAAACATATGCACATGCATACTATTTGCAACGAGACTGGAATCTGATGCTTGTTGGGGGGGTTTGGAGAATAGGCTGACCTTACTCAGGGGCCCCGCATCATAAGGATCCTACGACCAGAGGTTCTATATAGTAGGGTCACTGATTTCCCGATACCTTCAGATTCCCTAGATGCAGAAGAAGTACCCAGTGACTTTTCAGATCTGTTGTCGTGGACATCGCCGTGTTGAGTAAAGAGTGAACCTCGTGCGGCCTGAACCCTACAGTCTTAAGGGGAGACCTCCTTGCGGCCTTTCGGCTCAGCTTTGGCCACAGGGCAGGCCATGCCCTAACAAGATCCACTGGGTCTACAACTTGTTTCGTAAAATCGTAGGGTTCGTTTTGAACGTGGTTCTTAGGACGCGCTATGGGTCTCTCTATTCGTCGGACGAGTGAGAATCACTCATGTCAGCAGTGGATACTGCCGGTTGGCAGCTTTCACTGGCCATAAGCCGAGTATGATAAACGGTCTGGAGTATTTAAGGCACATAAGCTACGATCAGTCGCCTTGGGTTTTGCCGGGTTCGGGATTTCCGTCTGGCACTTTCGCTGTGAAGAGTCTAGAATTCCGCTGAGAGTTCGGTTCCCTACAAGCGGGAGCTGAATGATGCCAGCGACGGAAGGCGGAGGCTACGAGGTGCCATGGGTCGACTCTGTCTGTTTGCGTGCGTGCGTGCGTGCGTGCGTGGGTGTGTGTGTGTGGTTGGGGTCAAAGGTTGAGCGGTTGAGGTTTCGGGGTTACTGTAGGGTTTAGGGTCCTAGAGGGGCGTTGAGTGGGGTTTCGAACATCGGAGGTGCACCTCAACAGATACAGTGCTGAACCAAAGAGCACGTACGTCTATAGACAATTGACATGAACAGCTGTTCATGCCTGTGCGGACGACTAGATGTATGCACGAGGACAATGTGAAGGTTTATTGTAGTTTCTGATGTTGCATGGTGTTGTAAATGTCCTGCGCCTACATGAAGAAGCTTCATTATCTAGCTATTTAGCTTTCGAACCCATCCTCCATGTCTGTCCCACTCCCTCTCTGTCTCTCTTCATTCCTCTCGCTTGCTCTCTCTCTCTCTCTCGCTCTCTCTCGCTCTCTCACTCTCACTCTCACTCTCACTCTCGCTCTCGCTCTCGCTCTCGCTCTCGCTCTCGCTCTCGCTCTCGCTCTCGCTCTCGCTCTCGCTCTCGCTGTCGCTCTCACTCTCACTCTCACTCTCACTCTCACTCTCACTCTCACTCTCACTCTCACTCTCACTCTCTCTCTCTCTCTCAGACTCACACACCTCACCTCAGCTCAGCTCAGCTTCACCTCACCTCACCCTCCCTCTCTCTCTGCCTCTCTCTCCCTCTCTCTATCTGGCCTGCCCTCTACCCAGCTGTCTCGCTGTTGCACACATCTTAAGGAACCCCTGAAGGAATCCTGATCTACTGATTAAGGAATTAAGGCCCCTAAAAGTATACTGTCAGGATATCGAAGCATGAATGAACAATTAGCAGTCTTACTTCACAGCAGTCAGTACTGACAGTATACCGTAATATACCGCCAAACCCCATTGACATTATGAAGGCCCCTGTTTTGTATATCCCTTCTAGTTATTCTAGTTCCCTCAGCACATCCCGCAAAGAAACCCTTCAAGAAATACCATTCTACAAACGACGCCCCTATCCTAGAGCCTCCAAAACCCTATAGAGAAACCATACAAGAACCCTAGAATGAAACCTTTAAGGACCACTGTTTTCCGAGCCCTAAACCCTAAACCCTAAAAGCCTGAAGCCCCAAAACCCTAAAGCCCTAAACCACTGTTTTCCCTTTTGCCTGCGTATCAGCCCTTTTTGCATGCCAGACCCTGGAGACGGGCAGCCCGGAGGCCGGGGAGGCCGGAACTGCATTCGAGCTATAATAGTAGTAGCAATAGCAGCAGCAGTAGCAGTAGCAGTAGTAGTAGTAGTAGTAGTAGTAGTAGTAGTAGTAGTAGTGGTGGTATAATTCAGAATCCTCAGCGCGGCAGCTTGGTGCTCCTTCTGCTTCTTCTTCTGCCGCCACCCTGTGAAAATCTGAACCCCAAATCCGAATACTACAGGAGGGCCGTGAACCCCAAACCCCAAACCATGCTTGCACCTCCTTTCGCACTCAGGGGTCGCCGAAGGCGAGAGAAAATTCACCGAAGGCGGCCCAGGCGCAACCTTCGGGTGGCCCTGGCCCAGTCCTCGGCACTTTACTTAGATAGCCCCTGGGAAAACTTTAAACTTCTTGGGCCTTGTTTGTTCGTTCTATCTGGGAACGATTGAACTTTCTTGAGCACGGCTGTTGAAGAAGAGAGTTCAGGGGTTCAGGATTTCGGGTGCTTGAGTATTGACTTTTTTCATTCGGTTTGCAGTCTGGAGAGAGATGTGGCTTAGTGCTTGTACATTCGGTGCTGCTGCTGCTAAACCCTAAACGGCCCTAAACCCTATATCCTAAACCTTAAATCCTAAACCCTCAAACCCTCAAACCCTCAAACCCTAAGCCCTCAAACCCTAAACCCTAAACCCTAAGCCAACAACGTGAAGGAAACATGCCAGGCACTGTGGACTCAAGGCAGCCCCGGTAAGTTCGTGAACCCCAGAATAGCTTCCGGGAGGCTCCTCCGCCAAGAAAGATGACCACAAGACCTGTACCTTTAGGGTTCAGGGTTTAGGGTCATATTTTCTCCCATACCGTACCCATCAACGCATCATGTTCACACATCAAAGCAACTGGTTCTTTGCAGATCCGTCGTCAAAGGGGTTTCAAGGGACGTCAGGCCCAGAAAGATCAGCTGCCGGCTTGGTACTTTAGGGGCCTGAACCTGAACGCTAACCGCTAACCCTAAAATGCCCTAAAACTGATGAACTTCCAGATCCACCAAGGAAGCCAAGGCCCTAATTCCGCAACCCCAAACCCCAAAGTCCGCATGTGGATGATGGTGCAGATTCTGCATATGTCGAAGAGTCCGACCAGACCGCAGCCGGCCGCGCAGAACGTGCTACCCGAGAATCCAAAGCACTCAAACCGAAACTCCGAAACCCTCAAACCCTAAACCCCACACCCTAAACACCAAAATCCCGAAGTGGGAGACCAACCCTTAAACGAACATGTAAAGCTGTTCAGGAGCCCTTAAAGGAACCCCTAACCTTCCAAGGAACACTTACAAAAGAACCCTTACGCCAAGGTCGTGCGGTGCTTGTGGTCGGTGTCGTGGCCTGGCTCTGCTGGCAATGATAAGAACGGCTGTTCAGGGCCCTGGGTGCGGAGTTTTGGGCTTTAGGGTTAAAGGTGTTTAGGGTGTGCGGTCTTTGGCTTTGGGGTTATGGTGGCCGTTTTTTTTTGGTTTCGGGGTTCCGGGGTTGTACTAGAGTATTGGAGTATTTAGAGTGTGAGGTTTTCGGTTTTCGGTTTTGACTGAATGAAAACGACCGCCATGCTGACATCTGTTCATCCATTGGTCTAGCAACGACAGCCAACGAGTCATCAGCATAACTCGCGAGGAGCATAGCAGTACCTGCCTAGAGAAATGATGTGACCATGCCGGTAAGGGCTGTGATTCCTAAGCGAACTGTTACCGTCATAAGTATCATCATCATGTCATGGGAAGCATACCGTTCTTGTTCTTGCCAAAGTCTTTACTGTGACTGCTACTGATGTCCCCGGGTCCCAGTCCTGTCAGTGTCGCTGCTGCTATTGCTGTGGCTCTTGCGACAACAACAACAACAAAAGGACTGCTACTACTACGACGACGACGACTACATTCACCACCACCCCCGCCACCGCCGCCACCACCCCCACCACCACCACCACCACCACCACCA
>BGNK01000286.1:192810-277914 GCA_003297005.1 Symbiodinium sp. clade A Y106 | reverse complement strand
CCTTACGGGGCGCAGTAACATGCTTGCCTCTTCACCGGCGAACCCTCGCAAGAGGGGTGACAAGGCTCACAACCGCCCGCAGGACAGCTGACTCAGCTGATGCGAATGAATGAATGAAAGGATGCCGCTTCGCGTCTGGCTTACGGGGAGTACGAGGAGTGCTTCCGGCAAGTTCAGCCAATGTTTGGTGTACCATGATTCCGTACAGTGCGGTACTTGTTGATGGGGGATTGTGACCGCTGGATGTGCATGGGCCATCATTTCTCCTACCGTGCGTCTGTGATATGCAATGGCTATCACAGGCTTGCACCCGTTGCTTGTCGTTGAGGCAAGCAGTGGATTCNTCACATGTTGATTATGAAATTATTTCATCAGACATGTTGATATATATTTCGATTGCCGAAATAATTCAACTTCTCTTTTGTGTTGGATTCCATTTGAAAGGATTGGCATAAAAGGATAAAGACAATCTCACGCCAGTGATATACTCTTATCCTAATGCCAACAGGTGATATGTTCACCGTCCTTTCTTTTGGAATTTGTCTGCCCCTTTTATAATGCTCAGTGATGCTTCTGTAGGNGATATGTTCACCGTCCTTTCTTTTGGAATTTGTCTGCCCCTTTTATAATGCTCAGTGATGCTTCTGTAGGTTTACTCATTCGTGTTATTGGTGGGCTAGGGCCCTTCGGCACGGAATGAGAATGTCGTTTTCATGGACTTGAAATTTTTGTCACGCTTCTTTCTTGTGCTTGCTGCAAATCATGTGTTTTCTATGCCGGTGTTATGTGTGCTCCGCATGATTTGAAGGCTTGTGGCTATGATGGCAGAGCTCTCATGAAAGTTTTGACCCGCCCTCCCACCCTTGGGGGGATTGTGACCGCTGGATGTGCATGGGCCATCATTTCTCCTACCGTGCGTCTGTGATATGCAATGGCTATCACAGGCTTGCACCCGTTGCTTGTCGTTGAGGCAAGCAGTGGATTCNGGGGGATTGTGACCGCTGGATGTGCATGGGCCATCATTTCTCCTACCGTGCGTCTGTGATATGCAATGGCTATCACAGGCTTGCACCCGTTGCTTGTCGTTGAGGCAAGCAGTGGATTCGGTACCATCCCCCGTCTGCGAAAACAGCTTTGCGCGAGGTCTCTGGAGTGCAGTGCAGTCACATGTTGATTATGAAATTATTTCATCAGACATGTTGATATATATTTCGATTGCCGAAATAATTCAACTTCTCTTTTGTGTTGGATTCCATTTGAAAGGATTGGCATAAAAGGATAANTCACATGTTGATTATGAAATTATTTCATCAGACATGTTGATATATATTTCGATTGCCGAAATAATTCAACTTCTCTTTTGTGTTGGATTCCATTTGAAAGGATTGGCATAAAAGGATAAGCTTTTGTCTTGTGTGGTCAAGACGAAGAGGAGAAGCTTTGTGTGCCAAGAAGAGCTTTGTGTGGTCCAACTCGCCGTGAGCAAGTTTCACAACGAACCGGAGCTTGTGAGAAGCCTGACGCAAAAGTGCTTGGGTGCGAAGTGAGAAGCAGAAGCAGTTGCTATCATTTACACTTTCAGTTTCTGCGTGGTTTCGCTGGCTTTCTGGACTGGATTGCGTCTCAGGTCAAGATGCGGGTCTGGTTGCAAACACACCATACAAACTCATATCTTTCTTCACAACAGGCACATCTCAGCTTGAAAGACACAGAAGAGGCGTAGCATCGGAATAGAGCCGAGCACAAGGTCTGAGGCACACATATGGTTCCTTTTTTTGAGCTTTCTTATGGACACATCCTTGCAGACCAGTCCAAAGACTTGGTATTCTGTGTAACTTCGCAATTTTTCCGTCCAAGCCATTGCTTGGAGTTGGAGAGTCGAAATCGAGTGTTGGTGTTCTAAGGTCTGTGAGTCTTGGCAGAAGACATTGAAGATAAAGCCGCAAACTTTCAGTTTCTCGACTATGTCGCATGTCACAAAGGTGTCAAACACTTGTATTTTTTTCGAACTGCACCGCTCGCTCGAAACTTTGCGAGTTTCGACCATATCCGTGCACAAGTGAACAGTTTCAGATGTGAGTCTTCGTTTGCAAAATGCCAATCTAACTTGCTATTTGAAGCACTTTGAAGTTGACCGCTTGAATCTTTTCTACCATCGTATGACAAGCGCAATTTTGCGTCTGTGTTCGTCAATCTGCTGTTTTTAAACTACTTGAGCGTGCGAAATCTTGAGTGATGGCTTGGAACGAACGCTCTTGCTGTCAAATCTTCCCAAGCTTCCAGTCTGTGGGTTTAGAATGAGCCATTTGACTTGCTTGAGGCAAATTCGAGCTGCAGTGACAAAGTATGGACCTGCAACGCTTCTGACTGCGTTGAAAAGATCCAGATGTGCTTCTGTTGCCCAGATCATCGAAGCTAGTGCGAGTGGGTTTCCATGTGTGGATCCTGCCTGCTCGCGTCTTTGTGTCTTGATGCTCTTATTCGGTCGATACAGTTAGTCTCAGCAAGAGCAGAGATGGAAAGCAGATCGTGTTTTGACGAGCTGCAGCATCGCCAAACGAGGGGGCATGGGGTGTCTCTTGAACCAGAAACGCCAAATGAGGGGGCGTGTTTGTCATATCTGTTGAACCGGAATCGCCTGTCGGTGAGGGGCCAGCGGGCGCGTTTGAGATATATGATTAACCACAATCGCCAAATGAGAAGGCGTGTTTAAGATATACGATAATAAGCCGGACTCGCCAAACGAGCAGGCGTTTTTCAAATAGATGATGAAGTAGTCTCGCCAAATGAGGGTGCGCGTTTAAGATATTTTGTGAACAGGAGTCGCCAAACCAGGGGTTATGACGGTTATGTTTAAGATCTATGAAGAACCGCCGTCACAAATGGTTTTCCCGGCCAATTCTTCTGTCAGAGAAGTCACACGGCGGAGAAGCCACATGTGATTCGAAACACTTTTGCCGAGACGTGCTGCAAATTCGTGTGTCAGAGAAGTCACAAGTTAGCCAAAATAGAAGTCACAAGTGAGCCGCCTCTCGGGCAAGGCTTGAGAAGTCACAAGTGAGACAAAATAGAAGTCACAAGTGAGTGGCCAACCCTCGGTGGAACTCCAGCTATGGTGTGCCATTTGGCAACAATCCACCGTGCCGGTGGCGTTTGCGGTTCCAAGGACTCCAAGCTGCACGGAATGCCGTATGGATGGAGCAACATTCAGGGAATACCAACTCCAGCCAACTGTTCAAACGGAGATCCAGCCGGCGTTACGGAGCAGCAGCCGCTTGCTCCGGCATTTGCGGACTCCAAGCTTTACGGACTTCCAGCCGATGACCTATTTCACCCTTTGCTCAGCCTCTGAGCCGTGAGAAGTTAACGCAGTGTACAGAGTGACGTTTGGCGCGCTAGTGGCGGAATAGCCGCCTTCTCGTCGCTCAATTGCAGCGGACCATGCGACTGCGTCGCATGATGAGGCGGCCTTTGCCCCCGTCGCATGAATAAAAACATTGGATGCCCAAGAGTTGTGCCATCAGCGATCCAAGATTGACTGAATGTTGTCTGAGATTGGGAATGAAAATTGACCAAGAGGTTTGCTTCCTTTAAATATGTTTCTTTTCCAAGCGTTCGCATCTTGAAACAGGATGGCCGTGCCCCATTTCCGAAGGCTGCACTTCTGCCCGTGTAGTAACCAAGCTCAATTACGCCCTCATCACCAGCATCACGGCAGCGTTCACACAACATGGCAGATGCGGCCCCCAAGACAACACTACCACGTGGCAGTGACAGTAATCACTCCAAGCCAAGGCGTTGTGGGGTCTGTTATGGTTGGTTGCCGAGGGGTTACACGGCTCTTTTCACGCCAGCTGGGATACGAAAGAGCAAGCAGCTCGGGTCCGGCCCGCTCTTTTTAAAGCTTGTAAGATTGAATCTTCTTTGGTTTCATTGCAGATTGTGATATTCCCAACTATTTTTCTTGACCTTAAGTTTTGCTAGTTGTGTGTGCGTATGCAGCATCTCGACGAGGAGGGCAAAGAATTTCTTCGCCAATGCCGCACGCAAATCCTACATCGCGGCCCCTTCAAGTTTGCACAGCAGCCAGATGTCACTCTGCGCTGACTGCAGACTGCAAGCCGACAGCGGAAGATGGCTGAGGCTGAGGCTTTCAGCTCAACATCGAGTGAGGATCCTTTCCGTGGTTGTGTGGCTTTCTTGTGGTGTGCCATGTTTTCTTTACATGTGTCACGGGCGCAAAGAGCTTCAGCTCGTGACTTGTCCGGACTCGCAGCAATGTTGCGCTGATAGATTGTAGCCGTTGGTTCAAACTTCAAACTTGCCGCGTTGTTTTGTCAGATCCTGATGCCGCGGTTCGCCGCGTTGGTTGTTTGGTTCTGCTTTGGCCTGAGCTGGTCAGAGCGTGGCGTGCAGACAGTGCGTCACGAGATCCATGCCCATAGCAGTTTGAACGTGAGTGAGACCCGTACCAGCCGCTGGGCTGCATCCGGTCGGGTTCTTTCTAATCCAGGGGTAAATCAGGGTCTCAAGGGTCACAGTTCTTGGAGCCATGCCAGGAACCTGTGAGAGCGAGACTTTGCCACAGCAGATCCCAGCTCTGAATTATGGTGCCAAGCCGACAAAAGCTCTTTCCAACGAATGCTGGCAGAGGTGTGCGGCGGACGAGATCGCGGGAAAGCACCTCCATGAATCGGCTTTGAGGGCAATAGTAGGCTTTGCCCAGGATGATTCAATTGTGAAATCGGTGATCTACGGAACCTTGCATGCCACCGGTGCACTGCCCAATTGGGGATTACATGAAATTTGCCAGAACACGTTCGACCTCATCCAAATGAAGTGTCCGAGAGGGTACATGAAGGATTCCTGTGTAAAGGAGTTCAACGCCGACTACTTCACAAAGAGCAACCCTAAATGTGCCCGTGCATATGATGCCCTCGGGAAGAACAACGGGGAGTATCGATGCGCGTTTGCGGCTTGGTGGGACTCCTGCTGCAGTACCAGAGAGCACCAGGAAGATACCGAATGTACACAGTGCGGCCAGGACCAGTATTTCTGCACCTGAGACCGGTAGAGAGGCCTCCGTTCAAGGAAGGCCTCTTTCTCCTCGCGTGGTGCTTGGGTGACATGTGATGCCTGCTACCTTGCCATGGAGTTTTGGGCACCGAGAGGCTCCGAAAATCCTGGTACGGCAGGCGGAGGATCACCCTGTTCGGCACACCGCGCCGCAACCCTGCGAGCCTGCCCAGCGCAGCTCATCGTGGACCCTTGTAGCAATAACTTCACTGTCTCGTATGATTAGTAGCCCCGATAGCAAGAACTCTTAGAGTAGCCCTTATGGAAGCCCGTATCGTGACCATCTTCATCTTGGCAGACGAGCTGAACGGACTCATGCCGCGTGGAAAAGAGCGCGAGCCGCGAGCTTCGGTGCAAGTGAGCCGATGCCTCAGTGCCCGAAGCCTCCACCCCGCTGTACCCAGAAAGGCTATGTGGCAACCCTAAACCCTAAACCAAAACCCTAGCCACTAATCCCTCAACCCGTAACCCCAAACCCCGAAACCCCTAAAGGTCTTGCTTTGTTTCTCTCTGCAGGAACCCTGAAACTTGTTTGCATCGCGGCAGCTTGCAGGGTCCTGTCACGTTCTCATCGCAGGATGCGCGCTAGCTGATGGCAAAGGCCTAACCCTAAACCCCTAAACCGTAAGCCATAAACCGTAAGCCGTCAACCCTAAACCACAAATTCCTAAACCCTAAATTCCGGTTGCCAGGATTTCCTGAATGGGCTGGGGCTTTCTGATGCGATGTTACCAAGCTCTGTTGACTCAATAGAGGTTTCGGATTAATTTTTCTTTTTTTTGTGGGTTTGAGTTTCGGGTTTATTGTGTGGCTTGCCACGGGTTCGTCATCTAGTACTTAATTGAGTTGCGGCGTGCCATGCAGCTATGTCATCTGCCAAAGTGAGTTGGGCATCATCTTCCTGCAGCTGTTTAAACTTCGGTTCTGACTGTCTCCGTAGAGTTGCACCATCGTGTCGAGGAGCAGACGAAACAGGTAAAGCTTGTTGCAGGAGCTTCATGGCAGCAGTATGTGCCACAGCAACCAGCACTGCTGCGAAGCAAAGCTGGTCTTGTTTCAAGACCCAAAAAATCGAATGCGCTGCAGCTAGCGTGGGCTAGTAAGACTTGCGACGTTCCACGTCATGCCATGAGACCAGCCGCTCGGTTGCTCAGAATGTGATTGAACGCGCTTGTGATACATTGGCCTGGTTGGATGTCATTGCCAGCACGGGTTTAGGGTGTTGGGCTTAGTCTCGTGTTGAGTTTTTTATCGTCTAATTACCAAGGCGAAGGGTGCACGCTATACTGCCAGGTCGCACATGCCGACCTCGTTTGGTTTTCAATTGCGCCCTCATGCAGCACGGTGTAGATCATGCTTCGTCAACAAGCTTGTTTTCGGAGAGGACCCAGGACACAGACACAGACGAACCTTGGCAGTGGAAGTTGGTCTTCCTTGGGAGACATGCAAGCAGGATCTTATATGCTGTGAAGAAGAAACACCACACTCCAAGTCTTGAATCCCCGACCGAAAAGACCAAACTAACTGCTGAATTCCCAACTGTGGCCACTGAGGTGTAGTGGTGCGGGATGGCCGAAACAATAAAGGCAGCAGCACGTGGTCCGCGAGTTTGCCTGGAGTTCGCTCGGACTTCAAATTGTTGGGTTTTGGGGTTCGGGTCAGCGGTTTAAGATTTCTACCTGCAGATACTTGCCTGTGATATCACTGTCAAAATTAGCCAGAACATGTCACCGCTCACGTCTGTACCGCGAAGCTAAACCCGAAAGCCCCAACCCGGAATCCTACAGTCCCAAACCCTACTGAAGGAAGCCTGTCCAACTCGAAACCCCAACCAGCACTACCAATTTGACGAGCCCTAAACCCCAAACCGGGAACCCTAAGCCCCACACCCGAAACTAATCGGAAACCCCTAGCACCACGAATGGGAAGAGGTCGCCGTCCGAGTGCGGCCGCTCCTACAGCGTGAGATCGATGCCGGCGTACTCTCCTCGGTTGCTGCGGATGGAATCTGTGGGGTTTGAGGTCTGAGACTTCAGGGTTTGGGATTTGGGGTTTGGGGTTCCATAATAAGGAAACCATATTATTTACTATAGATCCCCAATATGGTAACTGACTTAAGGGTTTAGGGTCTTAGGACTTAAGGGTTTAGGGGTCTTGGGATCGAGGCAGCTCGTGTTTTCTCGTCGTTGACTTGCTAAAAGCCCTCAACCCTGATCCCTAAATCCCAACTTGAAAGCCTGAACCCCAAAAACCGTAGCTGAGGCTTCAGAGGTTCCAGGTTTAGGGTTTAGGGTTTAGGGTTTACGGTTTAGGGTTTAGGTTTTAGGTTTAGGATTTTCTCAAGTTGTTTTTGGATGCTCATCGCGCTTCTACCGCAGGTCCCGGGCTGAGCCGCTGGTTCTGCCGGTGGTGTACAGCATTGTAGGGTTTTAGGGTTTAGAGTTTTAGGGTTTAGGGTTTAGGGTTCAGGGTTTAGGGTTTAGGGTTTAGGGAGCTACTGCAAGGTCATCTTTAGTAGGAGCTGCACAGCCTTTGACATGAGCAAGCTTGGAGCTTGTGCGCAGAGAGAGCGCATGGCTGTGTCGATGAGCAAGATTTAAAGTCGCCAGCCGTAGATGCCTCCGCAGAGAAAGCTGGGTTCGCCAGCCATAGACGCTTTCTCAGCACAAAGATAAACACATAAAGCCCTTCGACTCCTCACCCTAAACCCTTAACCCTAGAGCCTCAACCCTAAACCCCAAATGTTGAGCCAAAAGCTGCCCAAGGCCCTGAACCAAAAAGCCTTCCAGCCTAGCCCTAAGCCCCAAGCCCTCAACCGCAGACCAAAGCTCCTGGCTCAGAGGCCAAAAGTCTCCAAAACCCCTGAACTCAGGATTTTAAGGAACAGCATCGACTTCAAACCATCTTAGGGATCTCTGTCGAATTTCAGGCATATTCCTCAACTTAGGGCTTCTTGGAGCCTCTGGAACATCGCTTCAGGCGAACATTGCCGTGACCGTTCACAACGCGGTGCGGAGACCCGGGGGTGTGCCAGAACGGGAGCTGAGAACGATGCTTTGGGCTTCAGGGCTCCATGTGGCTTTAGGGTTTAGGCTTAGGGTTGAGGGTTTAGGGTATAGGGTGTGCAGAGTAGGGGCCGGGCCCCCCCCCTTGAAAGGGTGCCGTACTATTTTGGGGACCTGATGAGGGACTGTAGTTTAGAGAACTACCCATATACCTAGTAGGCCTCAAGGGGCTTCCCACCGAAGTATATACTGAGAAGGGTTCTTATATGGGTAAGCTACGGCCTAAGTATCCAGATGGCATGTATCAGATACTTAGGCCTTTAGTAGATACTTAGGCCTTAAAGGGGTTCCCATATGAGTATTTTAAGTATCTATATGGCATGTAGTAGATACGTAGGCCTTAAAGGGGTTCCCATATGGGCACTTCACGGTATAGCTGAGTATTATAGTCTTATATGCTTTATGGTACATGGAGCCTTAGGGTTCGGCTGGAGGGCGCAGTGTTGAGGGTCCAGGGCTTTCTGGTTTAGGCATCAGGGTGTGGGGTTTAGGGTTGAGGGTTCTTGAGGGTTTGGGGGTTGGGGCTTTGGGCTGACCTCGCATCCCATCAGAAGCCCCAACAGCTCATGATTCGTGAGCCACTTCAGCTGGGGTGTCAGGGATTTGGGCTTTGGGTTTGGCGCTAGGAGTTTCACGTCTAGGGATGTTGCGATGGCGGCCTGCAAGTTTAGAGTTTGCACTGCTTGAAGTGGCCCTAAACCCCAAACCCTAAACCATAAAACGCGAAGCCCTAAACTTGGCCCCAAACCCCAAACCCAAAGCCCCAAACCCTAAAACCCAAAGGCCTCCAAACCCGAAAGTCCCAAAATGCACAGCTCCAGGCCGTCTCGGTGGTGCACGCGAACCAGCATCGAACGTTTGGGTCCGCCCTTCCATGTTGGGATCCTAGGCCTTGCTTTTTCGGGCTCCTCTATGGGCTTCTTGGAGGGGGCGGCCCTGTAGGGTATTCTAGGATGTTGGTTTTTTGGGGTGTAGACTTTAGGGGTTTGGGTCGGGGATTTGAGTTTAGGATGCTGCACATGCGGGGTGCTCTCGTTTTTCGTGCTTCTGCTGCTTCCGTCTTTGGCATGTTGACGATTGCATGTGCTGTTCTCTTGCGCTTTCATCGACAAACCTTGGTAAGTCTAGGGCAGAGGCCAAATCGAGTGCATGCTGTGCGCTTCGTTTCAGTTGCAACGGTTGCCGACGGTGCCTTCGTCGGTAAGCTGTATGTAACTGCCATCTCGATTGATTTGCAAGATCATGTCTGCGTTGATATGTGCAGAAGTTGACATGTCGTGGAGCTTCTAAAAGTCTTATGTGATTGCTGTGCTCCTCTTGGAGGTTCAATAGAAGTCCCCTAATATGGGTTATAATTATACTTCTCTTACTTGTAACCCCACTTATAACTACCCATGAACCTCCAAGCTCCTGTTTCTGTCGAAAGCTCTGGGTTAGGGACCCTTCATTCTAAGGGGGGTTTATATGGGATATCCCCATCCTTGCTTTTGCTTACGTGCTTTTCTGGGGGCCCTACTGGGTTTAGGCTAAAGAAGACTCGGGGCTCCTTACGAAGCGCCGGAGCCTGATGATGGCACGGCAATGTAGAAGCCTGAATCACTACCAATACCATTCCTTGCCCAAAAACCCTATTCTAATCATTAAGGCTTCTATATTATCTGGAAGAGTCGTGGAGTCAGTGTGGTAGGGTTGCCTGACCACTTTTGCTGTGTATTTGGAAACATGCTTGGCCGCGGACTCGGTTCGAACGCTAAAGTCTGACGGCCAGACGGGCCGTGATAATGCAGTTTGCTAAGATCTTGAACTTGTTCTTCGTGTTTGCTGTCGCTTTGCGGCAAGAAAAACGTGATGGTGAGCTTGTCACTGAAGGTGCAAGCTCGCAGGAACAGGCCAATGAGACAGTTGCAGGGCCCTGCATGTACTTCGTGAACAAGGCCAACTTCCCTGTGGCAGTGTCCTTAGAGCATGTCGGTCCTCTGCACTATGTCAACGTCCTGGAACCGGGACAGCGATGGCGTGCCTACTGTGGAGTTGTGTGGTTCACCGTGAGGGCGCAAGCGAACTTTGGCAGGGCCAAGCTCTTTAACGGCTGGAGCGTGGCAGAGCCGATCGTTGGCGTGGTTGGTGACGCTGCTCTGGCTGCGATCACGGCTGGTGCCAGTGCTGTCACTAAGCTGGCGACGAAGCTAGCGACGAAGCTGAGCGAGAAAACAGTGGAGTCAGTCCTGGAGCACGGTATGGGACTCAAGCATGGCGTCTATGCAAATGGCAAGGTCTTTCACGTCACCGGCCACTTCCGTGTCGACAGGCTCGAATCCTCGGGCGAGCTCGTTGGCTCAATGGATCAAGCAGTTGGGCTGAAGCACGTGGAGTGCCAGCTAGGCTGCAGCAAGTGTGGCTACAACTGGTATCAGAGTCAATGGCAAAACGGTTCGCCCTCCGAGGATTTCCACAAGTACTGCGGATGTTGTGGAGGATCCCAGGCTCAGCAAGACGACTGCAAAGAAGTCTGCGCAGGAGCGGCGGGGCTTGTCTCTCGGCCTACATGCGAGCTTGGCTGCGAGGGAGGCTGCGGCTACAACTGGTACCAGGAGAATTGGAAGGACAATCACCCTACCCAGCACTACTACAAGTACTGTGATTGCTGCGGGGGGTCCCAAGCCCAGCAAAATGCTTGCAAGGCCGCTTGCACATCATGAGCAGAAAACTCGGAGGTTTGCCTCCGGTTGATCCTGTTTCTATCGAAAGCACTGGGTTAGAGACCCTTCCTTCTAAGGGGGTTTATATGTTCCCATATCCCTCTCTTTGTTTTTGCTTACGTGCTTTTCTGGGGGCCCTTACTGGGTTTAGGCTCCTGTTCAGTGGGATCCGGGGAAAATAAAACTTAGCGCTCTGGGGCTCCTGAACAGGAGCCCCGGAGCGGAGCCCGGGAGAACTCGTCACTCTGACCTATACAGTAGGTTACTGTTTAGGGTTTAGGGTTTAGAGTTTAAGGTTTTGGGTTTTGGGTTTAGGGTTTAGAGGAGAGTATAATATATGATTAGTAACCTACTATTTGGGAGTTTCCGAAAATAGGGGACCTTCAGATAGTACCACAAGGGCCGTGGAATGCCATGGCCGGGGACCCGAAGAATAGAGGCTGCTCGCAACCCTAAACCCTAAACCCTGAGAACGCTGAGAGTCAGAGTTTTCATGGCAGGTTCGACCACGCGTACTGGAGCGTCAGCTCGAAGGATGTGCACTTCGCGAGCCAGGCCTGTCCCTAAGCCCTAAGCATAGCTAGGTGTCGATTTTGGATAATTCTTAAATTCCTTTATGGTTTAACATAGAGACTTGACTATGAGTGGTTCATGGGACTTTTGAAATCGACACCTAGATAACCCGGAGTCCCTGTATCTGTGAA
Source organism: Symbiodinium sp. clade A Y106 (assembly GCA_003297005.1). Classification (NCBI taxonomy): domain Eukaryota; class Dinophyceae; order Suessiales; family Symbiodiniaceae; genus Symbiodinium; species Symbiodinium sp. clade A. The sequence continues at coordinate 266,370 of BGNK01000286.1, read as the reverse complement.
TCCCAGCTTGCGCTTCGGGCGTTGTCCTTGTTTGTTCTTGTATTTCTGTCTGTGTGGGGCCAGGGTTTTAGGGATTCCGGGGGGGTTGCTTTCGGGAATCTCTACTTGGGGTTGTTGACTATTATTGCAAGCCGAAGCAACACCTGCGAGCCTTGAACGGCCTCCATGGAAGTTGAACTCTCAAACCTTGTGCTTCAAACCGAATTCCGGCAGCCAAAAGCACCCAAAACCCTAAACCCTAAATCCTAAACCCTAAACCCTAAACCCTGGCTAGTCTCTGGAACTCGGAACGCACTAAGCGACTGTAGACCGAAGAGCCGCGATCCCGCCGCATCCTCCTCCCTTCCAGTTCTCCGTGTTCATCGGCATCATTATCATTATCATGATCATCATCACCCTAAACTCTAAACCCTAAACCCTCATATTCATCTCAATCTTCTTCGTCACCTTCGAACCCAAGAGCACATAGTAACACCAAGAAGACAGTAGTAGCTGGGCAGACATGAAGAGGAGGACATACCCTATACCCTAAACCCTAAAACACGAAGCGAAGCCCAGGACCAGGTGAACAGTGACATCGGGAAGCCTTGCCTAGAGCGCGTCACCAAGAACTCTGTGTTCCAATATCGGGGTTTAGGGTTCAGGGTTTAGAGTGCCAGCGTATTACGAGTTGTTAAGACTTACAGCTTTTGAAGTTAGTGTTGCAGTACGGTTGAGGGCTTTAGGCTTTAGGGGCCTTGCTTACGAGTTTATTGCCCTGTTCCTGTTGCACATTGCTTTGGTGTCACAGTCAGCTCCGGTTTCGTTGATGCAGATTCTCAGCCTTTCCTTCTTGGAGGTTCATCGGTAGTTATAAGTGGGTTGAAAAGTCTCCCCTTCATACTGCGGGTTATAACCATACTTATCGTACTCATAGGTCCCAGTCGCAACGTCCACGAATAGCCGAGCCCCCAAAGAGAGTTACTAGGCTCTTCCAGCCGAGAGTTTCAAAAATACAGCTTCCAAGAACACAGTTTGGGGTTTTGGCGGTTTAGGGTTTTAGGGTTTTTAGGGGTTTTAGGGTTTAGCGGTTTGGGGTCGTGGGGTTTCAGGGCTTGCGGCTTTAGGGTTTTTGGTGTTTAGGAGTTTAGGGTTTTTTGGGGCTTAGGCTTTAAGTTTAATCCCAACTCTTGATTTGATGATTAAAGTAAGGTCCTGGGGCATATTCTACTGTGATTATTCCAGGACTAGAAGGGAATACTGTTCGTAATTAGTGTATATTTCATCCTATGATGGTAATGGGACTGTATGGGAATACGATTACAATTTCGTATATTCTCGTATGATTATAGGGGGATATAAGGGGAAGCGTTTAGCAAGTACAACAACCCCGCAGCAGTCGCTGCAGAGTCTGCAGACCTCATAGAAGCTTCTCGCTGAAGCCTCGAGCCCCACGGAACGAAGAAGCTGTGCCATCTGGTGTCGAATTCAAACTTGAACCCTCACCTGCAAACTCTAAAGCCCGAAAACAGGTCGGTGAGGGAGAACTTCTTGTTGCCCTGAACCCTAAACTCCTAAACCCGTAAGATTGGTTTTCGGTGCTGTTTGGTGGACGCTGTGATCCACCCCACATGTCTCTTGAAAATTAAGGGCCTAGGTTATCTCTCTTGAAAATTCAGGAGTCTAGTGCAGACGTGGGCGCACCTAGACGCCCAACCTGTTAACAGCACAGGATCCTCCAAGGTAGTTGCTCCCAGTCCTGAATCGCCAAACCCCACAGAAAAGCTGGCGCGAACAAAAATGCAAGCCCTGAACCCTTCTTGAATATAGGGGCCTAAACATTATAACAACTATGGTATAATGGGCCCCAAACCCTATTGTAATTATTAAGGCCCCTACATTAAGCCAATGTCGGAGCTGCTGCAGGAACATGCTGAAGGGCTACAACTTCTGCGTGTTCGCATACGGCCAGACAGGAGTGAAAGAGGGTGCCTGCTTGTTGTGGCCGCCAATAATAGTAGTCCAACTATCTAGTCGCTGAACCTTCAGCCTAACACCCCAAACCCTAAACTTGCCGTGCTCGGTTAAAAAAATCCGGTCTCTGAAGCAGAGGCTTTAGCCTATAGCCTATTAAACATACTTTTTTTATTGTGGTTCTAAGGGGGGTATAGTAGCATTCCTGGTCTAAGGCTGCAGGGCTCGGCTTCGAACTTGATGAGTTCAGTTCGTGTGGAGGGAGGCAAGGCGAAACCCCGAAACCCCAAAATCCCAAATGCAAAGCCCCTGAACCCTATAAACCTAGAGCCCTTCATGCTGCGGCAGGATTCACAGCGTTTGCAGCCTCGTGGGTCTATGAGTGTGCTATGAGGGTACTACAATAAGTGTGCTATGAGGGTACTGCTGTACCTACTATGAGGGTACTTTAAGACCTACAAATCGGGCACTAGTATCTACTGTCAGCATACTACAAAGGTCAGCAGGAAACCTAGACCTTTGAAGAAGGCGAAGCACCCCAAGCCCTTAAACGCGCAAAACCATCGAAGCATACCTGGTTAGCTGTTTGCATTCGCTTGAAACTTCAACTGCCTCAAACCCTCAATGCTAAACCCCAAACCCCAAACCCTAAACCCTAAACCCTAAACGCTAAACCCCAAACCCTAAACCCAAAACCCAAAACCCTAAACGCTAAACCCCAAGCCCCAAACCCTAAACCCCTAAACCCCTAAACCCTAAACCCCAAACCCTGAACCCTAGCTTTAGAGGTGTTTGAGGGCTTCCGGAATCTGAGTCATACGTCGCTCCCACCAATGACCCGATCTCCAGCTATTTCTAACTCAAAGTGAGGCTTTAGGGTTTAGGGCTATTTCTAATTCAAAGTGAGGCTTTAGGGTTTAGGGCTATTTCCAATTCAAAGTGAGGCTTTAATTTAGGGTTTAGGGCTATTTCTAATTCAAAGTGAGGCTTTAATTTAGGGTTTAGGGCTATTTCTAATTCAAAGTGAGGCTTTAGGTTTAGGGCTATTTCTAATTCAAAGTGAGGCTTTAGGGTTTAGGGCTTCGGAGTTTAGGGTTTAGGCTAGGGATTGGGGCTGGGGGAGGAGCCGGGAAGACCCACACGCTGAACAGCACTGCCAAAGACAAGCAGATGGGCCTGATTCCCTATGTGCTAGAGGCTGGGGCATGGGAGCTTTCAAGACCCCACATCCCAATTTGCCCCTAAACACTAATCCCTTCCCCCTAATATTAAACGGGGGCCCCCCCCACAATAAGAACTCCAAATGTGTTTTTATAATTAGGGGGAGGTTGTTCTCTTTGCTTGATGAAAATGTCGTTGATGATGACGATGATGATGCTTTTGATGAGCTTTGATGATGACGATGATGAGGATGATGACGATTTTGATGAGCGTATTAGGTGTCACAGGAACCTCAGGTGTCACAGGAACCTCAGGTGTCACAGGAACCTCAGGTGTCACAAGTGTTTCAGGTGTCACAAGTGTGAAGTAGTAGCAGCAGTGTAGCAGTAGTAGTAGTAGTAGTAGTAGCAATCGCAGCGATCGCAGCGGCATGAGCAGCAGGAGTAGCAGTGGGAGGGTTTCGGTAGGTTTGGGTGGGTTTGTGGTTTTGGGCGCTTGAATTACCGTACGTATAACCACCCATGATCCTCCAAGTATTGTCGGTACACAGCCGGGATACTTGCAACAAGGAGCTTACACGCAGCCTTGGGACACTTCTTGCATGCCCTGCTGTCCTCAGCAGTTCTCTCAGTCCTCTGGTTCGTCATAAGGCTCAACCCTAAACCCTAGACCTTGCAAGACGAAGCCCCGACTCTTGAAGCCCTGTTGTCAGACTATGACAAAGAATTATAGGGCTGCTTGATCTGCAGGCTCTCGAGTCTATGATGCAACAGACCACAGAAGAATCTAAGACCCGGTTGAATCAAAGGAGTGTGGTTTTCAAGTCTGGAGGGATCCAACAGATGATTTCAAGGTTCAAGGGATTCTGTTGGTCTCTCCGAGCTCTCCAAGTGATTCAAGAGGCTTTCTTAAACAAAATACGGGGGCCTTAATAAACAATTACCTATACTATTTTGGGGGTTCCTTATTATATTTGCAGTATGATGGGACCCAAAGCCCTGTTCTAATTATCAAGGCCCCTATATCACACCGTCTCATGCCGAAGCCCTGATCCAGGGCCTCTTCTACCAACATCGCATGAAGTTCAAGAACGATGAGCTTCGGGTGTGGGTGTCCCCGGCGAAGTTTTCGCAGGTTGTTGTTGGTGTAGAGGGCACAGGGATGCGGTGTCCGGGGTTTCACGTCTAGGGGTCTGAACAACTCTTAATCTTGACACCTCGCAGTCCCTTTCTGGGAAGCTGTTGTATACCCCAAAATGGGAGTTTCCACTTCTAGGGGACCCCAATATATAGTACTCTAAATAGTCGGATCCTAAGTATAAGGACCCCAAAATAAAGGTACTACTCCTTTTCGGAAACTACCAAATCCTGTTCAAACATCTTCTTTCGGACCCTTAGGCGGGGTAGGAGGGAGGGGCGTAGGGGGCCTTAATACCTATAATAAGGACCTAGCAAGGCCTGTTTAAGCAAGTATTGTCCCCTACCCCTCCCTCTACCCTTAGTATTTATGATATTCGGGCCTCTACAGGGCTGCTTCTAGATTTCGGGAGTGAGTGGCAGGGGACAGCCGGCATCGACTCAGCTGACATCATTTTGTGTGCTGCCCCGCTACCCAGAGACTCCAATATCCCTTAACTAAGGAATATAGTAGCCTGACTTATGGCAGGATCCCTAATATGATTCTCAATTAAGGGATATTGGAGTCTCTAGGCACAAGCTAAACTCACCGAAGCTTGCCTCCATACCTTGACCTGCATGAAGTCGGACCTGTCTGTTCTGAACACACATAGCAGCTGCCTCTATCGATTGTCTCGGTCTTAGAGCTTCGGGTTACGGGTATCGCGTCAGCCAGAATCAGGAGGATCCCGTGTTGAAGCGATGACCGGACTTCACCTTCAGCTTTATTGCAAGGGTTCCTGCGGAGCGTTTTATATAATGCTAAGTCCTCGTAGGTAAGGCCTCAAGGTTTCGCGTTAGGCATTGGAATCCACCATTCTCGGATGTCACACTTTGTGGGAAGCTTTTGCCAGATTTCCTTCATGGAAATCTACAACGAGCAGATCCGGGACTTGTCTTGATCTCAGCCGCTCTTGGAATTCTGCGCTTTGCGCTTGAAGGTTAATGGGTAGCCTTAAGTGAAAGAACCCAAAACCCCGTGGTTTCAGCTACTTATAAGCCTTAAGGGATCAGGGTTTCGGGTTCGTGGGCGAGAGATGGCGAGAGTAGAGACTTTGAGGATCATGGCTTCTTAAGGCTCAGGTTTGAGGGCGTGAAGCCCTGAGCTTAATCTCTAAACTCCTCTGTCTCTTAAATCTTGAAGCCTGAAATCATAAGAGAACCGTGCGGATGCGTCGTCACGCGCAGGAGTTACTCTAAAGGCACGAAGGCCAAGGTTGCCACGTCACCCTGCTGGTTGCTCCTTTCGAAGTGGGAGTTTCGGAAAACTGGGGGTCCTTTTTTGGGGGGTCTTGATAGGGTCTTGTTATATACTTAGGGTTCGTCTTCGGGGCCAAGACGCAGAGAACAGTGAATAGACAAAAGAACAAATGCCGCCCACGAGCCTCTAAAGCCTCAAATCTACGGCCCCGAAGCCCGGAGACCCAGGCCCGAAACCACAAACACCTTATTGAGGGTTTAGGGCTTAGGGTTTAGGGTTTAGGGTTATTAGGGTTTAGGGTCCCTAAGGCTTTAAGACCACAAAACACCTTATAGTAGAAGCCAGAAAGTTGGGACATCAATATCCTCATGCCCTTAAGGTAGAGTATAGGGGATCCTAGCACCAATCCTCCTAAACCCATGTTCCAACTTTCTGGGGTTCACTGTATCCCTAAGGCTTTAAGCACCAAGCCTGTGACCCGGGGACCTCCACGAGAAACACCAGACTCTGTAACCCCTTCTGATCTGAAAACCTGGACCCACGTCAGCGCCCATCTAAGCTCTTGTAAGCCTTGCAAGGACCCAAGACCCTTCACCTTATTGCAGCCTGAGGCGCCTAAGCTCTTCCTCCGAACGCCCGAAAGCCTAAAGAGAACCCCGTATAGACCCTTCAGAATCGCGAAGCCCTACCAGCACCCCATAGAAAGCCTCTGCAACTCGACATTGCATGTACACCCTCGAGAAACCCTATGAAATATGTATCTCAGCACCCCGCTCCGTGCTGTTAAACCCCGCATAACCAGCTAGAAACCCAACGTAAACCCGAAAGCACCCTAAACCCTAAACCCTAAACCCTGGCTGGCGCACAAAGAAAGACCGTCATCCTAACTCTAAAAAAAAACCCTAAACCCTGATCGCCGAGGCTGAGCCCAGGCCGTGAGGTTCCCGACCTGAAGGCAGGTCTGAGGGTCTTGAGAGATTGGGGTTCATAGAGGGTTTAGGGTTTAGGGTTTAGGGGAGGCTTTCGAGTTTAGGGGGCTGAGGCTTCAAAAAGGGTTCAAGCTCACAAAGGCTTTGCAAAGGGTTGGCAAAGAGTTCATAGCGGGTCTCTGTAGCTCGGAAAAGGTTGAGGGTTTTCTCCTTTTGGTTTTTTTATCGCCATGCAGTGGCTTGTTATGGGACTCCTCAACCCCAAATCTTAAATCCTAAACCCTTACCTACCCAACAAGAAAAGAGAAAGAGCACAGCCCCCCTTGAACCCTTAAAGGTACTAGGGTTCTATAAGAGGGTCTGCTTTGAGGGTACTATAGAGTTCTAGAACAGGATGCTCTTTAAACGAACCCAGAGCCCTAAACCCTAAACCCTTAGCTCTTACCACCCAAAGCCCGAGGTGCGGGACCACCCGGAGCTCGGGGCCTACGTTCCCGGGCTCACTGAGGCGCCTTGCAGCGAGGCCCAGGGGTCCCTTTTTCATGGTTCAAGGGGTTTGGGTTTAGGGTTTTTGGGGTTTTAGGTTTCTCAATTTTGTTTCTGCTATTGCTTTTGGTCTGGGAGGGATTGTTTGGAGTTTTTTTTCAGTTTTTGATGCTTCATGGTCATGGTCTTGTTCTTGTTCGTTGAGGGCTTTAGCTGGTCTGAGGTGGTGTTGTGAGTCTTCTAGGATGCTTCTTGGAGTAGGTCTAGGATTAAGAGGTTGGCTTGAGGTTTGGGAGAACCGCCTTCAGCCTGAAAGCCCAAAGCGGTTTAGGGTTTAGGGAACCCCCCCTCCAAAAAAAAAGCGGATTGAGCCTCTTCGCAGAGGCTTGGACCGGTTCCTTGCATCCATTCTTTCAGCTTTGAGTGGAGTCCTTCGGGGCTGTGAGGCTTCAGACAACCCTAAACCCGAAACCCTAAACCCCAAACCCTACACCTTAATCCCTAAACCCGAAACCCTAAACCCTAAACTCTAAACCCTACACCCTAAACCCGAAACCCTAAACTGCCGAGAGCGCCGCTGACCATTTGCATGGGCGCTCGAGGCTCCGACCGAGGCCCCCGGCCGAGCGTCCCGTCAGAACGGTGAGAGAGGGTAAAGCCTCCCGGTACACGAGGACTGTCGTGACGCCGCCCCGCGAATGACTTCTTTGCCGTTGGGCAATAAAGAAGAACCCCTAACCCCGCACCGTTGGGGTCATCTGTGCTTTTTGGGGGTCTGGGGGTGTACCCCCAAGCAGTCTGGGGCTCCAGGCTGGCGAATTGCCCCCCTGCCCTGCCCTGCGCTGCCCTGCGCTGCCCTGCCCTGCCCTGCCGAGGCCCCCGGCCGAGCGTCTCGACAAGACGGTGAGGGAGGGTAAAGCCTCCCGGTATACAAGGACTGTAGTGACTTCTTTGCCGTTAGGCAATAAAGACTGCTCTGCTCTGCCCTGCCCTGCCCTGTCCGCCCTGCCCTGCCCTGCCCTGCCCTGTGTTAGCACGTCGAGTAGCCCTGAGACGGCGCGAGGGCCAGGTTGTTTGTTGGAAACTTGCTTTTCGTCGAGCGGCCGGCACAGGCCGCGAGGACCCACAACCCGAATCCATCTGAGTTGTGCTTTGCTGTGAAATTTGGTCGCTTATATATTGAACTGCGAAAGGAAGCAGAGAGCAAGAAAGCCCCCCTTGAGGGGGGTTTGGGGGGTGAACCCGAAACCCTAATTGAGAATAGTTTGGGTGGCTGGGGTGGGACTACATGTTGACGTAAGCGCGCGATTAGTCGGTGCGCCCCTATTCCTAAAGTAAAAGGCGCACCCACCTCGCGCACACTGTCTACACACCCTAAACCCTACACCCTACACCCTAAACCCTAAACCCTAATACATCAAGGCAAGGGGGCGATTTCCTTTCTACGCCTTGCTACCGAACCCAGGGGAATCCCGAACTCAGGGGCCCTTTTTGTAAGGGCGCGCCTGGACCCTTAGAGCTCTAAGCCCTAAACCTAGAAGCCCGAAGCCCAGAAAGCCGAAACCGTAAGAACGTCTCGCCCTCTATCGTGATGAAACAGCATAATCCGAGATCCCGTTCTTGAGTTATTCAGACCTCCCCCAAAGCCCGTGTACAACCTTTATAGCTTTATCTCCAAAGAACCTTCAAAAAGCAATTAAAGAACCCACCTTATAGCTCTATGGAATCTTAACATTATAGCCTTATGGAGCCTTGAGAAAATATAGCTTTATGGAACCCAAAAACTAAAGCCTTATGGCATCTTGAAATTATAGCCAAGAACCCGCAATGAAAGCCATGGGACCTGGGAAGATGCACGATGTCAAGAGCCTCCTCGACTTCGGCACGAAGAAGCCGGGCACTCTGCACAGGGAGGGCGGCAGGGTAGCAGGGCACCAGCTGCCGAGGCTATAGGGTTTATAGATTATGGCCTAGGGTCTAGGGTTTAGGATTCTGGGGTTTAGGGCTCAGGTGTGTAGGCTTAGTGTTAGGGCTTTAGAGCTTGGAGGCTGAGGGTTTTAGGTGCTTGGGGCTTCAGGGTTTGGGCTGCATGAGGTCTGGTTTAGAGTGTAGGGTTGAAAGCTTAGGTTGGGTGTATCCTAAACCCTAAACCCTAAACCGTGGAGTGCAGGGTCTTCCAGGCGATCTCGGGCTTAGGGTGTACAGCTCGAGGTCCCACTGCAGAGGATTAATCAAGGGGCCTCAGCGATTGCCTATACTATTTGATTTGTGGGTTCCTCACTACAAGTATAGTATAATGTACACCAAAACCCTATTCTAATTATTAAGGCCCCTATATTACTTATACAGGCCTCCCCTTCCTCAACAAGGTGTTCTAGCACGGATCCTGATATCTAAGCATCAAAGGAAGCGGACCCAACCCCAAGCCCTGAAGCCAATGCTTTCATCCCAGTCTCCAGGCATCGCGCCATGAAGGTCTCCCTTGTGTCGATGTCAAGCTGTAGAAACTGGGGCGCGTCTTTGTGAACTAATGAGCCTCACACCTGAAATCCGACAGCCTATATCCCTAAATCCCTATATCCCTAAATCCCTGAATCCCTAAACCCTAAAATCCCCAAATCCATAAAACCCTAAATCGAGTCAAGGCGTGTCACGGCGGCGACCAACATGAATGCCGGGTCCTCCCGATCGCACGCGGTGGCAGCCCTAGGTTGATGTGCGGAATTGAGATCCTTTTTTAAGCTACTTGAAGGCGCAGGGGACTTAGTATGTTGGTTATAAGTAGGGTTATAATTAGGGTAGCTCCATTTAGGGCACTTACAACTCTTCTTTTAACCTACTTACTAAGTCGCCTGCCCCTTCAAGTAGTTCCTAAGCCCCGAACCCCAAAACACCGAAAGAGTGTAAAGCTGTAGCCCAAACCTCAGGCCACTAAACTCCAAGCTCTCAGCCCTCGGCCCCCAAAGGTGCACCATAAACCCCAGTTTGGCCCAAACCCTACATCCTGAAAGCCTCCTCACCCAGGCTCTGCCCCAAGCTGCATTGAGGGCATAAAGCCGAAACTCCTCGCCCTGCAGCCTAGAAGTCCGAACGCCAAGACACCAAACCCACACCCAAGGATCTGACCTTGCGGTTTGAAGGAAGGCTTTCTTGCCTCTGAACTTTGCACGCCACTGCAAAGCATCCACTGTGTTCAAGCCTTCAGTCTACCAAGAACCCACAGCGCTAAAGCCGCAGCCCTAAACCCTGTACTGCCCATAGTAAGCCATGTGCCGCACTTCCAAACAGTTCAGGGTACTTAAGATTCTCTTGCCCTTGACGGTCCGGGGCTTAAACTTAAAATAGGTTGTTCAGGCACTCTCAATCCCACACAAATGTCTTTAAACAACATCCCCGAACTAATCCTTGCTTGCCCGACAAGGTCTTCACCATCCGAGCGCAGAGACTGGCAGGAAGGGCACCGTTCTGGATTTATTGTTTGTAGGATGGCTTAGGGTTGAGGGTTGGCCTTTCTTAGCATGGCTTGGGGTTTAGGGTTTAGGGCAAAGGGCTCAGATCTTGCTGTTTTAGGAAGATTGGCTGATCTGAGGGAGAGGGCTCGAAAGGTCGATTCGATGCTTCGCAGGGTGACGTCATAAATTTGGTCAGACGAAGGTCTTCTTCGGATCTTCTGCTCCTTCGAAACCCTGAACCCCCACCCTCAAGCCTGAACCCCTCTAAACCCTATACCTTCAACAAGCCTGTCTGCCCGTAGGCTCCTAAACGGCCCTAAACCCTAAACCCCCCTAAACCCTAAACCCTAAAGCCTAAAGCCTTAAACCCTAAACCCTAAACCCCCCCGTAGAACCTTAAACCTCAACCCCCCCCCAAAAAAAGTCTAAAGCCCGAACCCTGGGAGCCGACCCGGGAGAGAGACACCAGCACCTGAAATAAACACCAAAAACCCCAAAACCCCAAAACCCTAGACCCTGAACCCTTAAAAGAAAAAAAAGAACCCTAAACTCTAAACCCTAAAACCCTAGTTTAGGGCTTAGGGTTTAGGGCTCAGGGTTTAGGGCCCTAAAACCCGAAAGCCTTAAATCCCTAAACCCTAAACCCTAAAGCGTGGCCAAACGAAACTCGGAAGCTCTCCCAAGAGCCGCAAACCGAAGAGCAAAGCCTGGAGGACACAAGCCCGCTGCACCGAAGAAGGATGATCGAAAGGCCTTTAGGTTTAGGGTTTAGGGTTTAGGGTGAAGCCTAAACCCTAAACCGTGTCAAAAGTAGGGCTGCGCCGAATAAGGATGATCGAAAGGCTTCGTGAGCGCAGTTTCAGTTTGGAGCGCTTTAGGCGTTTCAGGGCTGTGGGTCTTTCAGATCTCAGTGTTCCAAGATTCAGGGCGGAGGCTTTAGGGCTTTAATTTTTGTTGTGTTCGAAGCCTCAGTTCTTTTTTTTTGCGTGTTAAGGGCCCTAGACGACATGCTGATGTTCCACCTTCTGTTTTTTCATCTTGCACCTTCTGGTGCTAATTTGCATCATTTGGCTTTGGCTAGCAGAGCCTCCGATTTGTAAAGTATGCAGCACCTCTCCCCTGAGTTGAACATGCAGTTCAGGTTTCATGGTTCACAGCTGCCAGATCTTGACGCATCTCATTCATGTTGCAGCTTACAGTAGCTCACAGTCCAGAGGTCTTGACGGTCAACCGGAAATTAAATACACCACGCTCCTTGAAGTTTACAAATCCGACGCCCCTAGCGCTCGAAATCCTCAATCCTAAACCCTAAACGCTTAACCATACATAGGTTACAAGCCCCTGAGCTCGAAAAATCCTCTCTTTGCCGGGCGCCAGTCGCTGAGCTCCCGGGTAAATCTCGTGGATCTGGCCGGCTCCGAGCGCAGGACGCCCAGCTTCCGCTAGTAGCACGCCTTCCAGTCCTCCTACTACTACTACTACCACCACTACCACTACCACTACCACTACCACAACCACTACCACTACCACTACTACTACTACTACTACGACGACGACGAATACGAAATCGACTCTGCTTCTACTACCTGTATTGCTTTTTTTCCACCCTGGTTCTCCAGTATTGTGTTTCCTGCGTTTATTGTCAACTGCCATCCCATCAACGTAACATGACCAGTGCAGGTTTCAGTGTTACGCTCGCGCTGTGGCGTAGGCATTCCAAGTGCTTCCGGACTATGTAGAACTCCCACCATCAAGCCTTCAACTCCTTCTGGAACACTTAGACAGCAGCATTGGGCCTCCTAAGCCTTAAGGCTTTCAAGCCCCAAACTCAACGAAGCCCAATGAAGACCATAAAGAACCCTGTAGCAACTCTGTGATACCCGTTACTTGCACCGTATTGGCTGCCACCCCTGCTGCCGAGGCATCGCACGGAGTGGCGCTGACGGCCTCAGGCTCCGGGAAGGACCACCTGAAGACTTTTAAATGCACTAGCAACTTTTGATTTACCCAGAGACTCCAATATCCCTTAATTCTGGAATATACCAAAACTTATAATTTAATAGGATCCCAAATATGATTTAAGGTATATTCCTTGCTTAAGGGATATTGGAGTATCTGGGTAAGCCTTAAGGATCAGGTTCATGTTTCGGCTTTCGTCAGGCTGCTGCGCCGCTTGCTCTTTTCCTGGTCCCGCTGTGCAGTATGTCGTCGGTAGCATTGGGCATCCCCACAATTTGGGCTTAGGGTTTAGGGTTTTTGGGACCCATCGTAGGGTCAGGGGTTTTGGACTTCGAGGTTTTATAGCTTCAGCATCTGGGCTTGCGCGTTTGAGGCTGCACGGGGGCTTCAGGGGTTTCGGGTTTAGCATGGGTTTAGTGTTCAGGAGGCTTCGCATCACGGCAGGTGTATCCTAATCGAAACAGAAGGTGTAGCAGAACGGAGGCAAGAGTGCCAGCAACAGCCGTCGTCGTAGTAGTCGGAACAGTAGAAGAAGTAGAGTCAAAAGCCAAACTGCTCGTTTGCCAGCAGCAGCGAGTGTTTTTGTTTTAGCTTCTGGGGTGATGATCGGAACCAAGAAGGAGCCTTTTTGGCTCCATGGTTTACGGTTCGGGCCGCACAGCGTAGCGGTTGACGAGTGCAGAGGGATCGGGGCTTCGGGTTTGAGCTTTGAAGGTGTAGGCGTTTGAGGTGGCCTGAAGGCACGGGGACGACAGTTCAAGCATCTTAGGCAGGGTGAATTCAGGGGGTGTACCGGGGTTCGCTGAGAGGGCGATGCAATCGTTTTTCAGCATGGGGTAGGGCTCCCAACTGAAGACTCTCGCTGCCCATCGAAGCTTGGACAAAGCCGCAGGATGCGCTATCAACCAGTCCCTGACAGCGTTAGGCATTGGAGAGCGGGGCAGTGGGAGAGAGGAATTGTACAGGTTGAACGGTTAAAGTCTTCGTGGAGCGAGCTATTCATTTGCAGGTAAGCCAGGTAAGCCATTTCTTCAACTTTTCTTATATCTATATATATATACACACACGGAAGATCTGTATGTATCTATCTATATATATATATACATACATATTCTACACATACGTATACGTATAATTACGTATATATTTATATCTATGTCTGTATCTGTAGCTCTAGCTACTGCTATATCTGTATCCATATCCATATCCGTATTCATGTCTATATCTATATCTATATCTTAATCTATACAAATAAATCTCTCTGTCTCTCTCTCTCTCTCTCGCTCTCTCTCCCTTTCCCGGCGTTTCGCATGATTGGCTTCAGCACGCTTTAGGCTTCCTAGAGTTCAGTCAGGAGCAAGCCGTTCAGCCAAGCATAGACTAGCATTAATGGGGCAAAACCAAAAAACCGAAACCCCCAAACCCTAAACGCTGAATCCGACAACCCTAAAGACACTACAGCCCTAAACCACATTCCGCCTAGGCCTGAACCCAAACACCTTCTCCCCAAATGTCAAAACCGTATATACTAGAATATACCCTAAAATGGGGTTCAGACGTTCAGGGCTTTGTTGGGCTTGGGTGTAGGATTTTGAGTCCCAGGATTCGAGGTTGCGGCTTCGGCAAATGAGATCGTTACATATTTGGATAAATATTATGTATTCTTGTTTATAATATGGATTGATAATATAGTTATTTAAATTTTACGTTTTTGATTTCGAAAGTTGCGTGTTCTCGCGGTCCGCCTGTTCTGGCCCAGACGACGCAGAGCCCTCTTGATCATGAAGCCTGGCGCGCCACTTTCGAAGATTGTCTCCTAAGTGGGAAGCAGGCCTTGCAGTTGCCATGAATTCCATGTTGTATTTCCACCTGGATGGAAGACGGATACTCCCAGAATGTACTGTCCTAGAACTTGTATGTCGGGGTCAGGGCTCGGTGGGTTTCGAAAGCGTCGTCACACCAGCGACCAGCCACCAACAGCCATGGCGGCAGTGATGCGGCGACACGAATATGCGGGATTCCCAGCCGAGAGTCGTTTCTTTTTTTCTGCATCTTTTTCCCCAAAATGCGTGGGCTAAGGCCTTTTGGCCACAATTCTGGGGGGAGTGGGGGGGTTTTGAAGAAGATGGAAGAACTGAATGGTTGGGACCCAGGATGGCTGAGAAGCAGTCCACACTAACTGAATCGTTCGATCTATAGTTGGTCCAAGCCCCAGCCTGTGCAAAGCGGAATCAAAGTTCGGAACCGTGAGGCCAACGATGTCGTCGTGCAAGCAATATAGTAATATACGAATATTGTGACATAGTCATGTCGTGATCTCGTCATATAGCTGTATTGTAATATCGTAATATCGCAATATAGCAAGATAATAATATAATCAAATAGTAATAAAGTCATATAGTAATATAGTAATGTAGCAACATACATAGTAATATAGTAATATAGCCATATGGTCATACAGTAAGATAGTAATATAAGAATATAGTTTGCCTGGCAGCATGATTAGCGTCAGTAGCAGCAATGATATCTGCAATGCTCGTAATACTATCAATATTCCGAGGATCAGAAATTTTGTGTGTGGGATTGCGCCTTTAACACACACAGCAGAGTGGCAGACATCTTCGAACAAGATTTCCGGGTTTTGGAGGACGTTCAGGTACGCATGCATCCATCCATCCATCCATCCATCCATCCATGTCCATCCACACAGCCCTTCCATAAGCAGCAGCGATAGGGCGATGATCCTTGATTGTGCGCATCCTTACCTGTGGTTAGTAGGGAATGGAGGAATGGGGTACAATTATAACTACTATTACTACCATTCTTCCATTCCCTACTAGCCAAAGGTAGGCATCTTGTCTAGGGGTTGGGCCTGATGGCTTCCGAAGTTTAGGGTCTAGGGAACCCCCACCAGGGTGGTTGTCAAAATTAGGGTCCCTTTTTGGGGTATCTTGAATAATAGGTGCCGTATTATATTAGGGACCCGAAAAGGGACCATACTTTTGACAGTTACCCACCAGAACAATCGGGAATCTGCACAGGAGTATTTCGTGCAGAAGTCGGAGCGAACCCGTGTCCATTGACCCCGTAACCCCAAACCCTAAACCCTAAACATAAGCCCTAGTCCCAAGTTTCCAAAGCGAGGTTATGCCCGACCATCCGAGCCTGCAAGACGTGGTCGTGGCCATCAAGATGGAGCGTGAGGCGAGGAAATGTGCTGTTTTAGGCGTTAGGGTCTAGGGCTTTTCCTTTCTATCTTCTTGGGCTTTGGGGCTGAGGGTTTCAGATCGCATTCTTGTTGAAGGTTAAGGGCTACCTCACGATGCTTGTCTTCTGGCTTCCTTCATTCGAACTACACCTATTCCCTAGACCCCAAGTCCATCACCTCAGAACCCAAACTCTAAACCCTAAACCCTAATTCTAAACCTTAAACCCTAAACCCTCAACCCCTGAAATCTCAAACCTTTCGGACCTTAGCCTCCTTCGGTTTTAGACTTCCACCGCGAGCTTCGTGTAATGCAGGGGCCTAAAACAGTAGCACAGGGTTCCTTTGAAGGGTTTATGGCCTGGGGTTGCCTCAAACAGGGGTCGGTAAGGGAGATTATGTCGTGGCCTCATAACTTGAATAGGGTTCCGTGTTATATTGGAACAGTATTGTTTTTTTTTCAAGCTTCTATAATTTTCTATCCAACCCGGACCCACAAACCTGAAACCTTCTGTCCGAAGCCCCAAATTTTGCGGTCCAGGGTTTAGGGGAACTAGCCATGAACTATGGGATGTAGGGCTTATGGTTTAGGGAAACGCTGAAGTCGGAAATAAGGAAGCTTTGAACTCTCTATAGTGCTTCGGGGTTCGGGTTTAGGCTTTGGGGAATCTCTGAAGCGGCGCACAGCCACACATTCCCCTGGTTTGAGGAAGTTGTGGGGTCTGGTGCTTCTAGAATCTGCCCTTGAAGGGGCAGTGCATCTTGTTGGAGCCAGAGTGTGCAGCCCTGAAGTTATGTAGGGTTCAGGATTTAGGGTTTAAGGTTGAGGATTACGGGCCCATGTCATGTTGTCCTGAAATAGTGCTTCGGTCCCGTACGCTTCTTCAAAAAAGTATCCCATTTCAACATCCTCAGTTCCAGTTTCCTAAATCCGAAACCCTAAACCCTAAACCGTAAGCTGTAAAGCCGAAAGCACAAGGCCAAACACCCTAAACCCTCCCACACCAAACCCTAAATCCCAAGCCCTGCACCCAGAGCCCAGAAAGACGCCCCGATCCCTTCAATTCCCACGGCTTGCAACACATTGAGAAACAGACCAGATCTCTCTAAAAGGCCTCCATCTTTAAGGATTCCTATACGGGTTCAATAAGGGGTCTATATGGGTTCCTTCTGGCGTCCTACAAAAGTTTCGCACTCCTGAACCACGAAACTGTAAGCCGTGAGCACAAAGCCCTGAAGCCTAAAATCGTAAACCAAGCAGGCCCTGACCGTACACCGCCAAACACACGAAATCCCCAAACCTCCCTTAAAGAACCAGCGTAGAACCCTTCTAGAACCCTTGAAGAAGCCAACAGACTCTACGGTTTCCGTGCTAAACCCTAAACCCTATACCCCGGGTGTTCAGGCCAGGGAGGCTGCGATGGCCGACCAACAGAAGTGACATGGCTGAGCTCTTTCCTGGGCTTGGAGTTGGGTTTCGGGTCTACACCTGAAGCCTCAAAGGGCTTAGGGTTCAATGTGGTGGGTTGGTTGAAGGTTTCGGCTGTGGCTTGGGCATCAGGGGTGACAATTGTCACAGGAGCTCAAGATCCCGAAGGGCGCACGGGGGTTGAGGGTGTAACTTGCGAAACCCTAAACCCAAAACCCGTAACTTGCGAAGTTCCATTTCGTGATGCCCTTCAGCCCAGCACGCCCAAACCCTCAACGCTAAAGCCTTTGAGCCAACATCCCACAGTCAGGGATCTGCTTGTGAAGCCCAGGCATTTGGACTGGCGCTTCGTGCACTTCGCGGAGGCGCGGAGTTTGCCAGCGGGCTCCTGACGCATCTAGATCCGGACAGGCTCAATCAGGGTGTACGGTTTGGGTTCGCACTACCTTTCACTCAGAGACTCCAACATCCCTTAATTAAGGGAATGTACCTTAAATCATATTAGGCATCTTTTTTTATAACTTAGGGTATATTCCTTAATTAACCCTAAGGGTCCAAGTACCTAATAATCATATACTCTCCCAAATAGTAACCTACATGACTACTATCCGAAACCTAAGTACAGTACCTCCTTAATGGTCTCTGGGCACTTTCGACGGCTTAGGGTTTAGGGCTGCGAGGAAAGCAGCCGGACCGGAAGTCAAACGGCTCGGGAATGTGTCCAGAAAATCGGTGTGGGTCCTTATTGGTTTTGTCCTTAGGGTTGAAGGTTTGGGGTTTAGGGTTTAGGGATTGGGGTTTCAGGGTTTGGGGTTTAGGGTTTAGGGTAGACCTTCGACTTCAAACGTGCAGCTACATTTTGGGCCAGGTGGTGGTTTGATTCTGAAATTCGCACCCATGATGGCTTTTCCCTTCAGCGCCTTAGGTCCTAAGCGGCATCCGAAATACTCAACCCTACACCTTAACCCCTGAAGCCCTCAGCCACGAATTTCTAAGCAGCCTCCCGAGCCCTAAACCCTTGTTGTCAGCCTTGAAAGCGAGGGATAGATCGACAGATGTGTGCCCACATACGTCAGCAACTGCATGGCTTTGAAGATGACAAGGCATGCAACCGCACAAAAGTTTCATCACGGCAAAGGCCAACCAGACAGCACATACAAGCCTGAATCCCAACCTCTGTCTCTCTTTCTCTCTCGGTTTAGGGTTTAGGGTTTAGGGTCTCTCGCTCTCATTCTTCCTCTAGTGACTTTAGTCTTATACGTCGAAGCAGCATTCCAGGGCCCCAAACATCCTGAACCCCAAGGCCCCAAGCTCTGAATCTGAGTCCCAAACTTTCACCTTAATCGTGAACCTCCAAAAAGTTGGTAGGATGTTTAGTGCGGGGAATCCCTATACTTTATACTTGCAGGCTAAGAGGATAACGATGTTCCAACTTTCTGGCTTCTCCTTTACATGTTGAACCACAAAACCCCAAGCTGCTAAAGCCCTAAACCTTCAGGGTTTAGCGTTTAGGGTCCTTCAACCGTCGCCTCACAGGGCCCTCAACCCTGGGTCAGGAGTTTAACCTTCGCTTGGAGCAGATGGAGCAAAAGATGGATGAAAGCCTCGAGGATGGTTGGAGCACTTGGGCTTTCTGGGGTTTAAGGTTTAGGATTCAGGTGTAGGATTTAGGGTTTTGGGTTTAGGGTCTTACTGTCAGGAGTGTAAGCACGAGGCACCATGGTGTTTCTTAGGTTAAAGCTGAAGAGGTCTTGGTCAGTGTTCCCGGCTGCGACTCCTGCCTCCCTCAAGTGTGTGTCCGCGCAAAATCGTGCTCCACCAAGGCCACACTCTGAGTCTCCTTGGGGTTTGTTTTGTGGACTCCGAATCCCGCCAGTANGGGGGAGGCGATTTTGAGTGTAGTGCCTTGCATCCTACAACTTCATGGTCCTCTCGTGTTTCTGGTGGCACTCGTGCTGCGTTCTCACTATCTCTGAATCTGGGCTCGAGTATATGAAACCCAAATATATAGCCCAAATAGAAGGATCCTGATCTAAGGAGCAATGAAGGTCTTCTTCTTCCTAAGAAGAGACCCTTTGCGGAAATTTACCCAGCATTTCCGCCGCCGCGGTTTCCGTCCTTTGTCAGGCTTCAGCTACTTGCAAAAACGGAACGCCCAGTTAAAGATTCATTCTCGAACTGTACAGACTCGAAACCCCAAAGTTATCCCGAACTTCTGAAGCGTCCTGCACTTAGATGATTATACAACCTTCTTGTCGAGTAGAAAGCCCTCATGTCTTTTTGACAACTTGCGAACCGAGCCCGGACTCTGTGACCAGGACCAATCTCTTCAGCGGACTTCGAACAACGAGGCATCCTATCGATGTTTGAAGTCGGGTTGATGTACCCGGTTGGGTTTAGGGTTTTAGGGTTTACGGCTTTTGGTTTAGGCTTTTAGAGTTCATGGTTTGTGATTGGAGGTTGGGGCTGTTTTTTTTGGTATGGCGGCTTATGGTTGAGGGTTTAGAGTTCAGGGTTTGTGGATATGACCAGTCAAGAACCCACCGCAGGGGTATCTGGTGTAGGTTCCTTTTTCCGATGAGGAAAGCGGCAAGACGGCGACCCGAAAGGCCCAACCCCAAACCCTAAGAGGCAGTCTGCGGACCGAAAAGGAGCCCTCAAAAAGAACACCCTGAAGCCCAACTCAAACCCCTGCGCTTTGGGCTTTGGGGGTCGGCGCTTGCTCGCCTCGCTGACCTGGCCGGGGCTAGCAGAAATCTATTCCAGGATGTTCTTACAAGCGGTAAATGCATGGCTTGGGCTTTAGGGTTTAGGGCTGAGAGTGTGGAGTCCGTGAAGAAGCTATCTCCTTAAACTCCGCAGAAGTGACCCTAAACCCTAAACCCTAAACCGTGGCCTGTGCTCAACGCTCGCTGTGCAAGGCCTTCGACAGCCGGCGGCGTCACCTGCAAGAGGGGTCGCCGGGCTGCACACGTTCAACCTCAAACCAGTGGGTGAGTTGGCCTCTTTCGGTATTCGGAGGAACATAGAAGCCTGAAATATTGCGATTTTCCTTGGGGTTCTTTGGTATAAGCCTAATACAAGTATAGTATACTACACCCCAAAGCAGTATTCTAATTGTTAAAGCCCCTATATTGAGGGCCCTTCCTTTCTCGCAAGGGGAATTTCTGTGATTCGACCTATAGTATACATGGCAGTAACATACAATGCTGAATTGCTATCATAAACACGATAGAGAGGTGCGAGTACTTCGGGTTTAGGGTTTACGTAGGGTTCCTATTCCCTTATAAAGCTTAAAATTAAATCCTAAACCCAAAAACCCAACAGATTCAGAAAGGTGAAGGAGCCAAGCCACGGCAAGATATAAGCTCGAGATACAGAGCTGGCTTCTAAGGCTTTAGCCACGGTTTGGGCTTCAGGGGTTTAGGGTTCAGGGGTTTAGGGGTGAAGGGTTCAGGGGTTCAGGGTTGAGGGTTCAGGGTTTAGGGGTTTAGGGGTTTGGGGGTTTAGGGTTCAAAGGTTTAGGCGTTTAGGGATTTAAGGGTTTATGGGTTTGGGAGTAGTAGGGTTTAGGGTGTAGGGCTGGTAAGTCCTGGCTGTCTAGCACGAAGTTTGAGCCCAAGGGCCTGAACTCGTTGCCCACTTACATTAAACCCTAAACCCTAAACCCTAAACCTTAAACCCTAAACCCTAAACCCTAAACCCTAAACCCTAAACTCGGCCTTAAACCCCGGACCAACCTCCGAGGCCCACGTCCGAGACGCCCAAGACTTGAAACTCTTGAAAGGGAGTTTCTGAGAATAGGGGACCCTAATGTAGTACCCTAAATAGTGGGATCCATATTACTATAAGGACCCCCCAAAAAGGTACCCCTACTATAAGGACCCCCCAAAAAGGTACCCCTAATTTTCGGAAACTCCCAAATGGTTAATGAACCATGAGCGTCCAGACCTGGACACATAACCCCTCGCGGCTGCAGCTGCGAGGAAGATGGCTCTGCTGGAAGCACGCGTGGCGGAGGCGTGGTGCGAGAGAGTGAGGACACGAGATTGGTCTCCTGAAGTGAGGGTTCGTGTTCAGGGTGAAGGATGTGAGGCTGAGATTTCAGGGCTCAGCGGGTGGGGTCTAGAGGTACCCACGATCCTATCCTTGACTTCGACCCCACACTTACATGTTTTAGGGGCAAGCGGCTCGCAACAGCACTGGTTTTGAAAGTCCCTAAACCCAGACCCCACACCCTGAACCTCAAACCCCAATCCCTAAACCCTAAAAGTCCCAAGCTCGACACCGTCAACCCTCAACCCTGAGCCCCGAACCTTTGAATTGAGCGCACACCGACCAGGCACAAGCAAGTGCGCAACAAATGTCCCAAATGTTACCTAAGAGTCCTACACCATAAACCGTAGACCCCAAATCTAAAACCTAAACCCTAACACCTAAATCATAAACTCCAAACCATAACCCTAGACTCCAAACCTAAACCCTAAACCCTAAACTCCAAACGTCACCTAAGCAAAGCCGCAAGCATCCGGCTGACCTGCAGGTACAGCGCTCTAGCTCGTCTCTGGAGGCTTGTTGGGTCGAGTCTTCTTCGGTACTCTTTTCTGGTAGATGATGGTGTACTCTAGTTTCAAGAGTATATCATTTCGAATTATAGTATAGTAGGGTACATTCGAGTATAGTGGAGTCTTCTTCGGTATTCCATGCATTCAGTTTCGACTATAGTCTACTGTCTACTAGTATATCATATCAATATGACATACAATGTACTTGATCAAATTCTAGTATGTTTCAGTTTGTTAAACTGTACATAGTAAGATGGCATACAATGTTTCGGAGTATATTCTAGCGAGTTTGGACTAAAGGTCAGGTTTTGAGGGAACCAAGACGAAAAACAGGAGTACCATAAGAATCGTAGGGAAGAGAAGAAGGTCGAGGACTGAGAACTTCAGGGTAGGTACCTCAAACTTTGAACCCCAAGCCCTCAAACCCCAAACCCACAGCAGCAAAGCCCCAAACCCTAAACCCGAAACCTTAAACCCTGAACTCTAAGCTCCAGACTTAAACCCCAAACTCTAAACCTTATAAACCCTATAAACGCTGTAGACCCTATACACCCTATAAACCCTAAGCCCCAAACCCCAAACCCCAAGTGCTGAGTTGATGCCTTTGAATCACCAGGCGCAGCTGGAGGAGCAAACAGCACAGCCTCGGACTCGGCAAGAGTGCTTTGGTGGGCCTTTGGTGGGCCTTGAAGAGTTTAGTGATATGTGGCATAGTATGTTTTGGTTCGTTGTAGTATATTGTTTGTAACCATAGTGCAGAATATTTTACCAATTACGGCATCACAACTGAGTCTTTCATATTGTGGTCTAGTACATTGTTTTCTTCGCTGTGGTCTGTCACTCACGATGTTGGGTTTGTGTTGGAACTAACTTAAGGGAGTTCTGATGGAAAGCGGGTCCATACTGCATTGTGATGTACTACAACATATTACAACATGCTATGACATGCCAGAAGATACGCCAATAAATATGCCGAATTCTACTACAACATGCTGTAATTTTCTGCAAAAACAGTTCATTGATTACAAGCACTTCGTTACATTCCTATAGCATTTTTTCCCCTCCTAACCCCTACGCACCCTAAGCCCTTCGCCCCTCTGGACCGTAAACCCTAAACTAACTCTAAACCCCAGACGCTTGAATCCTCAGCTTTAAACCCCAAACCCGAACACACACGGAGGTTGCTCAGCGAGGCAAGGAAGCAGACGCAGCAGATCCAGGAGATGCAGGCCTGAAGCTCAAGGGGTGTCGGCTTTTAGGGTGCTAGGGTCTAGGGTGTTAGGGTGTAGGGTTTAGGTCATAGACGGATTTTGGAAGGGTTCGTGTGGCTGTTGGAAAGGTTTTGCAGCGTGTCCTGGGGGTTTACACCGCTTATATGAATGTTCATGGCCTAAACCCTGAACACTAACTTTTTGCAGGACTTTTTACCCGGCGTGCCTTCGCTCCTTACTTACCGGCGCTGTTGTTTCGGGGTCGCACGGGCCTGTTTTATGTCGTCGGAAGGCTTAGTGTTTCTGTGCTTCTGTCCGTCTGCTTTAAACTTTAGGTTCCGAAGGCAGGTTTTCAGACCCCCCAAACCCCAAACGCTAAATCCTGATGAGCTAAGTTGTCCTAACCAAGGAAGTACATGCAACTGATCCGGCCAGAAACGAGCTCTACTTCAGCCTGCAGAGAAGATAGGTTGTTGAGTCTGCTTTTGCTGATGAACAGAGTCTGGAGTGTCGTTTTTCAAAGGCACTAGGTGCACAGATGCGGAAGCAAAGACCCCTCACTCCTCAACCTTCATAAAGCCTTATCCCCTTCTGCAGTACCTATTACCTTCCACTCTACTGCCATATGCCTCAAAGCCCTATTGTGACTGTTGACGCGCCTACATTTTCGGTTCCCCAAGCTGTGGGAACCCTACACCCTACAACCTATTGTAGGTACCCCAAAATATAGGGGTTTCCGACAATAGGGGACCGTAATATAGTACCCTAAATAGTAGGATGTAGGATCCGTATCATAAGGACCCCAAAATAAGGTACCCCGAATTTTCGGAAACTCGAAACCCTTATAGACTTATAGAGACCTTTAAAGGAACCCCTGTAGTACCCTTATAGTAACCCTTTACAGGTTCCCCCCCCTCATTTTCGAAAGCTCGTTCAGGCCTGGCTTAGCCGAACAGATCTG
The DNA here is from genome assembly GCA_003297005.1 of Symbiodinium sp. clade A Y106. Taxonomy (NCBI): domain Eukaryota; class Dinophyceae; order Suessiales; family Symbiodiniaceae; genus Symbiodinium; species Symbiodinium sp. clade A. The sequence goes on along the minus strand of BGNK01000286.1, from coordinate 242,683 downwards.
CGCCTGGCAGGGCTTGAGGCGGCCTAGGGAGTTGTGATGAGCTCGTTTTACAGGGGCGTTTAAGGGCACCGTTTTAGGGTTTAGGGATTTAGGGTTTAGGGTTTAGGGATTTAGAGCTTTTTGATTGGAGTTTTTGGGTTTGGGGGGCTAGCTTCTTGAGTTGGCGCTGGGTTTGTTGCGCATAGGTCTTTTGGGAAACCCCTCAGTCATGAATCACTTTCTTCGATTTCCATGGCCCGCAGCAATCGCTTTTTTCAGGTTGCATTAGTCAGGGATCTAGATTATCAAAGCTCACGGCAATTCCATTGAACCCTAAGCCGTAAACTTCAAAACCCCGAAACCCCTAAACCCCGAACCCTCAAAACCTTAAAGCCCTAAACCCCTAAGCCCAAAACCCCTAAACCTCTAAACCCCTAGACTCCTAGAACCTTAAATCCCCAAACCCTAAGCCCTAAAGACCGCTAAGACCTATACCATTACACCCGAATCTCCTACCCTGAAAGCAGTTTACCCCTAAGCCCTAGGACTCTCTAAAAAGAACCCCAGGCGCAAACCCCCGAACCTTAGCAGAGCCCTTAGCTTAACCGCCGTATACTATAGGGCCTTAATAATTAGAATGGGGTTTTGGGGCCCATTATACCATAATTACATTAAGGAACCACCTAGCCCCCTGTAGTACACCCAGACTGAGCCCTTATTTCATTTTTTAGGGTTGAGGTTCCCGTATGCCCCCCTTCTTTATTCCTAGGTTGCTCTTCGGTCTAGTATAAGACCTTGAATTAGGGTTATAAGTCCCCTAATATGGGTTATAAGTATAGTTATCCTATTTATAACCCCACTTATAACTACCCATGGACCTCCAAGTACACCCCTATGAGCCCGAAAGGTCAAGGTGCCCAAACATTCCAACCTCGTGGGCTCATCGGAGTGGCTGAGTCCTGCAAGGCGCGGGTCTTCCAGGAATGGAGGGTCGCGACTATAATATTGACGGTAGTAATATGTATATATATATATACACATACATACAACAATTATGATACATACCGCCATAGGAGCAATGATAATGATGACGGGTCGAAGTTGGGAGGCTTAGTTTTGACAGCTTTTGGATTTTGAGGTCTGGGGTTTAGGTTTTCGGGTTTAGAGTTCAGAAATTTTTGGGGTTTTTAGGGTTGTTGCTTATTCGGTTCGGGGGTTTCGGGTCTTAATGCTTTGGCGGCTTGAGTGTTCTCTCCGCTATTCGCTTCAGTTTGAGATTCCTTGCTGTTTCTTTAGATCAGTCAAAAAGGGTACCCTTCAGTATTGGGCTCTGAGGCAACATGGTCCAGTTTGAGTTTGGGGGATCAGTTGAGGCTACTTGGAGGATCACGGGACTTCGTAAGTGAGGTTATAAGTACCTTGCTTGGGTTTAAAAGAAATGACAAGGATAGTGACCCTAATACAAAGCCCTGGTTGCTACGTCCCGTGATCCTTTAAGTGTGGGGGTTCAGGGCTTGGCGGCTTAGCGGTTTAGGGGATATGGTGCTGGGAATGAAGGCTTCAGGGTTCACGGCCAAGGCTTCGGCTGACTTTCCTGAATGCTTCAGCCCTGAAATCCCAAAAGCTCCTCGTCGGTCAAGCTGTGCAATACGCGGCCGATGAGGTACAATTCATACTAGGAGCAGTTTGGGCCCTATCGGTGAGGGACATAGGGCTCTATGTATCCATGACTTGGTTGCCCTGAGAGGTTCCTTTTGAAAGAACTATGTCATGTCCCGTCTGGCCTTGTGTGCAATGTCGACCATAGCTCAGATGACCTTCTGGCACAGACTCCCGGGCTTTGCTATTGAACCTCCGCCCCTCCGTCCTCCGTTTTCCTCGGCTTGCAGAGCCTGAACCCGAAAGCCCTCCTCCTGAGAGCATCAGCCCGAACAGCCGCAGCCCACCTCAACCATACGCCCAACCCTAAACCCACACCCTAAACCCTCCGACTACCCGCAAGACCCTGAAGCCCCAAACCTCAAACCCCGAACCCTAAACCCTCAAAGACCCAAACCTCAAACCCCTAATCGTCTCAAACCGCAAGTTCTCAACTCAAGAAAGGGGCTTGAATAATTACAGACAGTATTCCTTAGGAACCCCTTAGTAAAAGCATGCTGCAATATTTGTATTCCATAGAGACCCTGAGTACAAGTACACTGCAGTATAGTTTGTTATATTAAACCCTAAACCCCTAAACCCTGAACCCTGCAACCTCAAAAAGCCTTAAACCTTTGAGCCCTAGAACCCCTAAAGGCCTTAAAGCCCTAAAATCCAACCCTTGAACCCTAGAACCCCGAAAGTCCTAAAGCCCGAAAATGCTAAAGCCCTAAACCCGACTCTGCTCAGTGGAGAAAGGGGGCCAGTGCACTTCAAAAAAAACCCGAATCTCTGAACTCACATCCTTGCTCCGCAGTTCTGCAGCTGGTACGCCGGCCGGGCTAAAGGCGCTCATCTCCTTTTGCTTCCAGGGCTTTAGGCTTTGAGGGTTTTCTAAAAAAGGGTCCCTTTTTAGGGTTCCTTAAAGGGATCGATAAAGACTTCTATGAGGTTTCTATAAGGGTACTACAATGAATGCAGATACAAAGCCGAGACCACTGAAAGTATTAATTACATATGTAGGCACAAAGAGATTAACAGAACGTAGGTAAACCATTAAACAAGTGTGTAAATAAATAGGCACATGCACAAATGCCGAAGAAGTGACATATAACCGGTTAAGTACTTTGAGGTGAAAATACAGAGGCACATGAATCAACAAGTGTATAAATATCGACATGAGCTGGATAGTCTGCATATTTACAGTATGTGTGTTCTTTGATTTGGCTGGACGTTTCAGGTAGACGATTGGCAAGGATCCTGCTGCTCAGGTAACCCCTGTACCCCGAACCTCCTTGAACCACCATTGACCTTGCCCTAGGTCCTAAACCTACACCGCTCCGAAGCCTCAAAGCCTAACTTCAGCACAACCCAAGCTCCGGTTTAGGATTTTAGGGGTTTGGGTTTCAGGTTTAGGGTTTTGGGGTTTTGGGGATTGGGGTTTAGGGTTTAGAAGTGTAGGGTTGCGGGTTTAAGAATTTAGGTTATTGAACTCTCCCAGAGACTTCAAAACCCCTTAATGCAGGAATATGCCTTCAATTGTAATAGGAACCTTAATATGATTTAAAGGCATATTCCTTAATTAAGGGATTTTGGAGTCTCTGACCCATCCGCAAAGGGCTCCCAGCGCTTGATGCACGTGGAGCGCATGTCACTCGACCCGGCGCCAATCGAGGCAGCTAAGGATTCTAGGGTTTCGGAGTTTGAGCGGTAGAGGGTTTAGGGTTGGATTTCGGAGTTGAGAGGTAGAGGGTTGGTTGGGGGTGGAGGGATTTGGGGTTTAGGGGTTCAGGGGTTGAGCTGTTGAGGGTTTATTCGTCGATAAGAGGTTGAGAACTCCGGGTGTGGAGATGCTTGCAGTTTTCGGTACATAAGTCCTTAGACAGCTAGACAGTTGGGGCCAAGGCAACCCCGGCTGCTCTACAAAAAAAGGCCTAGGCTTTGCATCTTCAAGCCGCGGCAGGTTCCCGAAATCCTACAGCGAAGAAGTGCTAAACCGTGAGGCTTCCAAGCTTGATAGAATCTGAGCGAGGTCCTACGGTTGATGGACAAAATCCTGCAGGACCTTAAGGACCCTAAACTATGGGAATTATGGTATATTCCTTATTATGGGTAATGCAGGATTTTGTCCATCAACCGTAGTGAATCCCAACAAAGGCCGACATCATGTGAGCACCAGCANTGGGTAATGCAGGATTTTGTCCATCAACCGTAGTGAATCCCAACAAAGGCCGACATCATGTGAGCACCAGCAACTCTAGAAAACCCTTCATGCCGAGAGACTCCAATATCCCTTAGTTAAGGTATATGCCTTAAGTCATATTAGGGCTCCTGCTGCAATTTGAGGTTTTTTCCCTTAATTAAGGCATATTGGAGTCTCTGGGTGCCCTGGATCCCCTTGCGCTGTCTGCCTCGACTTAAGCTATGACAGCTGCGGGGCCGAACCTTGTAGGTCAGAGACTGGCGAGGTCCTTCTTTGAACTGGGACCCTGAAATGATCTTAAATGAAAGTTCCGACTACTCGGGGGTGATAAGTGTATTGGGGTGCTTCATTTTCTGAAGGTTTCAAAAGCATGAACCCTAAACCCGTAAACCCTAAACCCCCAAACCCTAAACCCAAAACCCCCAAACCCTAAACCCTAAAACGAAGGGCCCGACCTAAGCCCGGACAGGTGGCCAGCCGTGATGACACCGAGCTCCATTCCACAACTCCGGTCAGTGGGGCGCACAGGAGCCCCAAACCCTAAACCCCTAAACCCTAAAACCCTAAATCCCATGAGGTTCAGGGTTGAGGGCTTTCGGGTTTCGGGGTTTAGGGTTTAGGGTTCCTTAAGGTTGAGGGAAGAAGGAAACTGGGAGCCCTGGACATCCAGGTTTGAGTCTTGAGGACCACAAAAACAGGCCACCATACTTAGACGAGGGTTGTGGATTTCAGAGGTCTGGGGTGCGGGGTTTAGGGTGGCGATTCATTGATCCATCAGGGAACCCTAGCGAACTGCCTGAAAAGATGAAACTTGAGTTTATCTGAGCTTTGCTATCGGAAAGTTTGCCATCTGGAGTTCTGGGTTCAGGCCTTGGGCAGCTTGGGCTTTGTCAATTTGTGGCATTTGGCGCCAGTGTCATGTTCGTTTGAGCTGGGCTATGTTTGGAGCGCTTGCAAAGGTTTGAGTCTAGTGTTTGGACTAGAGTCGAGGGTTTAAGGGTCGCAAGGCTTACTGTACTTGGAGGATCATGGGACTGAGTAAGTAGGGTTATAAGTTATAAGTACCCTAGTCAGGGTTAAAAGTAGTTATAAGTATAATTACCCTAACAATAGCCATCGTTCCTAAGTCGCATGATCCTTTAAGTATGGACAGGATAGACTCTAGACCTCGTGTGCCTTGGCGGGTTGGGTTGGATTGGTGATGTATGCCAACTCTTGAACCTAAGCCTTGAACCTGAAACCCAAGCCGCACCCCTCGACCTTAAGCATGCTGGGTCTTGAAAGCGCCAAAACCTAAACCCTGGACCCCAAGGTCACAGTCACAGGGGCTACAGTGGTGACAGTGGGGCGAGCACTTGCTCCACGACTGTGAGGTGCGACAGCAACTTGGGAAAAAGGGTTTCGTTGAGGGTTTAGGGTTAGGGTTTGGGTTTACGGACGCAAGGGTCTTACATAGTTTGTTGCGATTTTCGAAAAGGTTTATTGCAGCTTTGATGCAGTCTTGATCTTCAGTGTCTTTCATTAACCACGTGAATAAAGGATTCGCCAGTCTAGAGCTTTAGGCTTTGGGGGTGTTGGTTTAGGGTTTAGGGTTTAGGGTTTGGGGGTGTTGGGTTTTGGGGCTTGGGGCTTTTAGGGCTTAGAACAAAACGTAGGGCATTGCAGAATTTCGGCTTCTATTTGATTTTCATTTCCCACTTTGTCCTACGTCGACACCTAACCAAGGAACAAAGACAACCAACAACAAGGGCACAACACGAGAATCATACAATGGCGCTAAGCATATAGACCCTTCGAGAAATGCATGTGATTTGGAATGCGGACTTACCCTTAACCCTAAACCACTAACGCCCTAAGCCCTAAGCCCTAAGCCCTAAACCCTAAACCCTAAACTTTAAACCCCTAAACCCTAAGCCGTGGGGAACGAAGGATCGGCCTCCCTCCCAAACAGGCGAGGCGGTATAGGTTGGCTTGGATGTGTAGCGGAACCTAGACAGGTCCCGAAGCCCTGAACTTTAGGATTTAGGGTTTAGGGTTCAGGGCCCTGAGCCCTAAGGTCCCACCAATATCCCTTAAATTAAGGAATACTCCTTAAATCGTACTAGGGATCCTACTATGATTTAAGGTATATTCCTTAATTCAGGGATATTGGAGTCTCCGGGGTATTTGTCGGAGAAGGGATAGGGCTTACCTATCATGGAGCAAAGGATCTGAGGATTGGGGTTTGAGCTGCTGAGCTGTAGGCTTTGAGGCCTGCGGGAGCGAGAGTAGAGAGGCATACTTCGCAGCTTAGGGCTTGGTGGTATAGTCTATACTTAAAGGATCATGGGACTTAGTAACTAGGGATATTATCAGGGTAGTTATACTTCTAACTACAGAGAACCCCAATTAGGGTATTTATAGTCTAGAGTCTGCAATGTGGGTGCCTAAATAAATCTAATACTATTTTGGGGTTCCTCAGTATAATCATAGTATTATGGGCACCAAAACCCTATTCTAATTATTAAGGCCCCTACAATAAGGGTGTGCAGTTCTCTTCTTTTCCTGCCTGTGCCCTGCAGGAGTGGTGTCCATGTGGTGCGCGAGAGGACTGTGCCTGTGGGGAGCGTGTGTGGGGCTGATTTTGAGAGGCTGAGGTCTAGGGCTTAGGGTTTAGGAGTCTAGGAGTTTGGGAGTTTATATGGGTTTAGGGTTTAGGAGTGTAGCAGTTTAGGAGTTTAGGCGTTTAGGGTCTAGGGTTTAGGGGTTTAGGGTCACGCGGTCTCGTGTGGGTGTACAACAGACCTCAGATCGTTTGAGGGGTTGTTGGCAGTAGGTTAGTCAAAGGGCTTGATCCCTCTGAAATGAAGTTGCGGACGGTTTTCCTTTGGGGCTCTAGGTTCTGCTGTCTGAGGTTCTCACGCCAGCAACTTGTCAAGTGGGGTGACTGCATTTAGTCTAGTCGTAGCCGGGCTGAGCCAATCACTGAAGCCTGGTGCCCTAGATAGGAAGCCCGACACGTCCCTCAGCCCTAAACCCCCTAAGGTTATAGGGTTTGCGATTTAGGAGATTACGTGACATGTCATGTTTCTGCAGTCCAGTCCATGCATGCATTGAACGGAAGACGGCATGCGGTTCCGTTTATGCCAGATTAGCACGTCTGTGCTTCCCATGCATTACATGCATGCGGTGCTGCATACACATGCACGGACGACTTTTGGCTGTACAGTATATACGATCTAGCAGCGGTGTGCCGTTCGTCGATCATGGACTCGATTTTGCAGCAAATCAAGGCGATCTCGGCTGCCGTCGACAGAAGCCGCCAAGGACACCGTCCTGTCCAGTGTGGAAACCCGGCGCCAGTCCATGAAGATCCGTCCTGGGGAGATGGAGGCGTTTTTCAAAGGCCTTCGGCAATCGGCCTTCGCGATGGCGGAGCAGCAACACCTGGCCAAGGTGGTTGCGGCCGCCCTCTCGGGAGCAGTGAGCAGCACGGCATCGACAAGGAGGAGCCAGCAGACCATCGACGCTCTAGCGCCGTTCCAGGTTGCTTCGGAGGTGGTGGCCTTCAGCGACCCGGACAAATGCGGCGCTGTTGGCACGGATTGGCTGCAGCTGCCCCCATGAGCCGACTGTGGGGACGGTCCTCACCATGCTGATGAAGACATATGGGGTCAAAAACCTTGCAGATTGCAGACCCACAAACCTTCTACAACAATGTCGTGGTGCCGTGAAGCAGCGGGGGCATCCACCAACTCACCTCTCCGCTTACCCGCGCGACCCGACAGGCTTGCCCCAGGACATCCCAGGACCCTGCCTTTCAGATTGTTTATGTAGGTTGCTCCATATCATGTTGAGGTGCTTTCGGTTGTATCAATATATAGGATTTATATTGAGTGGTGGTTTCGTGCATGCAGGAACTCTTCGATTGGGCATTCGCTGCAGAGGAACCGGCCGGACAGAAGTCGAGCGCAGCCGGCGGAGCTGGGTTTCTTTTGCAGAAGAATCACAAGAGTTTGGGTGCACCGGGGCCTGGAAAGCAAATGATCCACATGACAAGCGAGGCTTTTGGTTCGAGCCAAGGCCTAGCTGGCATGCCAGGCATGCACATGTTGCAAGGCATGACGCAGATGTTTCAGTGGTTAATTGTTTAGGGTTGAGGACCTTAAACCTTCAGAAGCGTGCACCTGTGCGCCTTTCGAAGAGCTGAAGCCGATTTTCCGAGCCAAAGCCGGCCATCACACTTGGCCAGAGCCGCATTTCGCAACAAGACCTGCAACCCTGAGCCTTCACCGAAGGGTCAGACAAAATCCGACAATTTCAGAAATGAGTGCAATGATCTATGGGTCCGTAGACCCTTCAAGTACCTAACCCGAACCTGGAGCCCTGAACCATAGGAGACGCTGAAGATCTGTTGGTGGCATCCTGTGCATGCTTGTGTTGCCTATTGACTGGGCTACGGGTTTCCGAGACACTGACGACGGCGCCACTCCGCTCCCGACCTGATGCCGCTGCGTGCTCTCATCTGCACAGAGAAGTTTGGCCTTTTCGAGAGATCAGAATTATTCGCCGTGCAATCTTGGCTATGTGGAACAGACGCAAGTGTTTTCTGAAACGGGCAAACCTTCGTCGAAGGGAAGATGCAGAGCGATGGATCGATGAGCAGTGGTAGCTTTCGTTTGATTGCTGTTGTTTCACCGTTCTATCGATTTCGAGTCCAAATTTAATTGCTGGCTTCACCTCTGCCTTTGTTCAGCATAAGCAGCGGTGCAGCCGCTGAAAGTAACGACTGGGCTGGATCAGCCATGACATGCCTTGGGCCAAAGTAAAGAAAGAACCCAGCAACCAAAAACCAAAGCCTAAACCCTTTAACGCCCTACAAAACCATACGATAATGCAGTTTCTGAAAGTTCCATAGAAACAAGGCGTAACACATGTTGGAAGAATCCATTGAAAGCCTTGAAGCTTAAACCGGAAACCCACAACCGTTTCAAATTCTGCAAACCCCCGTCTTAACCCCACAATTTGTGATTCTAAAGCCCTAACTTAAAAGAACCCTTTAAAGGGAGCTCTTTTAGATCCCTCAAACGAAAACCCGAAAAGGTCCCCTCCTCGGCAGGATCCTGCCTCCGCCTTCGGAAGTCCAGGGGAAAATCTCCTGGCCGGTCATGCCAGCGCCACAGCCCCAGAGCAATTAGAGCCTTTTTTCCGGGGTTTCATTAGGACTTTAGGGATTAGGGTTTCGTTGGGGTTTACGGTTTTAACTTGGGGTTTCGAGCAATGACTTGGAGGTTCAGAAACCCTAAACCCGTTTTCTTGCCACTTGCGGCTCGCTGGCCGGCTTGGGTTCGGATCGCTCGAAAAGTCGGTTTTGCTTGGAGGTTCATCGGTAGTTATAAGTGGGGCGTATAAGTGGGAGAACTATGGTTGTACCCATATTAGGTACTTGATAACCCCACTTATAACTAATCATGAACTTCCAAGGCCTTTTTTTCCATTGGGGGTTTACGGTTTAGGGTTTAATTGGGACGTTAGGGTTTCATTGTTGTTGAAGGGTTTAATTGGGGTTTGGCGTTTGAATTGGGGTTTGGGGTGCTTGTGGCCTTTTTCAAAAACAGCCCCAAAGCCCTAAGTGTTTGAAAAGACTTCGCAGTTTAGGGTGTTTAGGGGTTTAGGGGTTTAGGGTTTAGGGTTTAGGGATGTGCAGCACTTTAAGAACTCATTTCACAACCGCGGGCCAAGGGCGGAGGTGTCTCGGTTTGCTGTGCGGGACGACATCTTCTACTTCCGTTTTTTCCTGTTCCGTTTGCTGGTAAATGTCCAGTACTCCAAGGCAGCCAGAATCTTCGCAGGGCCCGGCAGAAGAGTATGAAATGCTAAGTTGCACGTTGGTTTCGAGTACATCCATGTCACACCTCGTGTCGCTGTCCCCATCGGCATCCTCCTCCCTCCTCCTGCTCCTCCACCTCCTCTCCTCCTCCTCGTCCTCCTTAGCCTCAGCCTCAGCCTTATCCTCATCATCCTCGTCGTCGTCCACATCATCTGATGACCATGTGACTCATTTGTCGCATCAGCAGTCCGAAACAGCTTCTGTCGCAACCAGCGCCAGTCTTTGCGATTGGCGCTCTCAAAGGACTCTCCCGGCTTTAGCTTTGAGCCTGAATCCCAAGAACCCCTAGTTGCAGCTTGGGACCGGCGAAGCGGCTGGCTTGAGATCAGCCCGGAGGGCTGGTAAAATACACAGAGCTGTTGAGGCCTGTAGGGGTTTAGGGTTTAGGGTTCAGGGGTTTAGGGTCTTCGGGTAACTCCTTATCGTTGTGAGCCCGAGCTGGTCTGTGCCAAGGTCGGCACCGCACTTCATTCGCTGACGCCTTGCGGCGATGTCACAGCCTTTGCTCGAGAAGCCTGGGGGCAATGTTGGGCGTAGAGCTTGAGGACCCGTCCCTACCCAGAAAACGAATCCTAGACCACCTGAGCCAAGACTCAAGTCCTAAAACCCACGAACAACACTTAAGACGTAAGCCACGCTTGATCCTTCAGCCCTCAATCGTGAATGCCTGGCTCCAAGCTGACCAGCATGCAGAACAGCCTGGGTCAGCCGACTCGGCTGGCAGGGAGAACAAGGGAGGGACACCCGAGAAGAAATGTGATGTAGTAGCTGCAACAACTACTTATCTGTTTTTGTGTACATATAGGCATATATATATATGTATGTATATGTACATGTACCTGTATATGTCTACGTGCATGTATGTATCCGAAAGGCCGAAAGTCGAAACCCCAATCCCTCAAAGTTTAGGCTTGAGGGCTCAGTTTAGGGCCCACCACCTCCAAAGACTTAAACCCGCCTACAGTGAACCCCAGAGAGTTGGAACATAGATTTAGGATGATTCATGCTGGGATTCCCTATACTTTACTTTGAGGGCAGGAGGCTAATGATGTTCCAACTTTCTGGCTTCTACTGTAATAGGACTTAGTAGCTAGGGTTGTCACTAGGGTAACTATACTTATAACTACTTATAACCCCAAGTAGGGTACTTACAACCTTACTTACTAAGTCCCATGATCCTCCAAGCAGTGCTTGAGGCACCAGGGTGTTCCCATGCTTTCTCCCTTCCATTTCTCTTGCTTTCTGGCGCAAGTCCATGATGGCTTCGATCTTTTTCTTCGGGGTTTAGGGTTAAAGAGCCCTTGTCGGGTTGAGGGCTTATTCTTTAAAGTTTAAGATCAGGTGGGCTTAAAACCGGGTGGTGCTATTCAAATTATTCCGCCCTCTTCTTAGCAAAATCCCCTAAACCCTAAACCCTCTTCTTCTTAAAATCAAACGGGCGGTTGAAGATGTTTCAAAGCCTGCTGAGTGTCCCTTGGAGCGGAATACCTAGGGTTCCTTTAAGTGATATCTATATGGTTTAGGGTTTAGGGGACTCCAATATCCCTTAATTATTTTGGACGCCAGACCGAGGAATTTACCTTAAATGATAGTAGGGATCCCTAATATGATTTAAGGTATAACCCTTAATTAAGGGATATTGGAGTCTCTGGGAATAGTAGCGTCAACTGGAGGGGCCTCTTCTGTGTTAAGCTCAGTGGCTGTTCTGGTTCCTGAGTATCGTGAAGTCCAGGTTGCATTCTCCTCCATGTGGCTGAAACCCCCAACACCCTAAACTCTGCACCTGAAGAGCAAACCCTAAACGTTAAACCTAAAACTGGCCAAAAGGTCTCAGGGAGAAGGGCTGAGTACTGGATGGGCGCCAGGTATCACGGGCGGAGTCGAATCCGACTCTGTTGACAGCCCCCTACCTGGAACCATCTTAGATGGCTCAGATGCTTGCTCATCGTGCTGCCTACAATCAAACCCGCCCCCATTCTCGAGTCGCAGCTCTAATCTGAGTGCCCATGTCCAGGTTGAACTCATAACGTGTAGATCCAGATCCCGATTCCATGAGTGGTGGTGGTGGTGGTGGTAGTAGCAGCAGCAGCAGCAGTAGCAGCAGTAGCAGCAGATAGCAGCAGTAGCAGCATTGGCAGAAGCGGTACTCGGGATTTCAGTAGCAAATGATAGGACGGAGCTGCATAGCAACAGCAACAGCTACAGCACGAGTAAGAGTCAGCGCAAAAAAAGAAAAGCATGCGTTGATTCATTGCCAAACCCAGATGCGCACCAACAAAAGGCAGCACCTTTCATAATTCGACTTTCTTGCAGCGCGGACACTGGTGTGGAACCGCGCTCGATTTTGCTGACTGTTGCGCCCTGTTTGGTAGCTGATGCCATCTGCGCTGTACTCCTTTATCGTGGCGAAGCCCACATGCAGTTGCCAGACATGCATTCAACCGAACTCCGCTGAAACAAAAGATGAGCTGAAATTCATCCGACTGTGAGGTGCTGTCGGCCTCAAAGTAAGTACGGAGAGCCCTTCTACGTCCCTTATAAATAGGCCCCTTATAGCACCTCTTGCAGATCCCTGGTAGATCACAGCAACCACGACAAGCCCGAGACTCTGACCCCAGACCCTAAACCCTGAACCTTACACCGAAAGCCAAAAGCCTTAGAACCGTTCACCCTATAATATAGGGGCATGAACAGTTGTTCATACCCTACCGTAGGGTCCCTTCGCATGTTGAGAGTATAACATACCCCAAAACCCTATTCAATTTGTGAAGGGCTCTAGATTCTACCCCACACCCCGGGAGGCCTGCAACCCACAAGCGTCCAACACCCCCAACCCCTGTTTGAAACCCATTGAAAAATTCCAAAAAAATCCTATCATATACGAGAAGTTCCAAACCCGTCACCCGACAGAGGCCTTGTTATCAAGCAGCTGGGCGAAATCCAAAGAGATGGGAGGCTTGGGTCGGGTTTAGGGTTTAGGGTTTTAGGGTTTAGGGTTTAGGGTTTATGGGGCACCCCTTATGAGGGGGTTGGGGTTGGGGGTTTAGGGATTCGGCTTTCCCAGGCTTGCTTTAAGGTGGGCCCAGAAAGATCTTATTGCTTTACCTTCTGAAAGGCCTCAGAGTGTTTGTTAAAAGAGGTTTTACTACAGTCTCCTTAGGAATCATTTTTTACATCCTTGTGCATATAAAACCCAAGAGTACTATTTTTATTCTGATTCTAAGGGGTGTATACGTTATTGTCCTGTGTAAATCGGGGTTCGGGGACTTCCGGGCTTCACGGTCTAAGGTTTGGGGGTTTCCGGTGCAGCTTTGGGGGATTCTTCCGGGCTCCCGCTCAGGAACGTGAGTTAAGCTACCACAATAGGGATCTATAGTAAGTAATGGAGCGTCCTTAGTTTCCATAGCAAGAACCCTTAAACCCTAAACCCCCAAACCCTAAACCCGTAAACCCTAAACCCCTAAACCCGTAAACCCTAAAGCCCTAAACCCTAAGCCCCTAAACCCTAAACCCTAAACCCCTAAACCCGAAACCCCTAAACCCCTAAACCCTAAACCCCTAAACCCTAAACCCCTAAACCCTAAACCCCTAAACCCTAAAGCCCTAAACCCTAAGCCCCTAAACCCTAAACCCCTAAACCCTAAACCCCTAAACCCGAAACCCCTAAACCCCTAAACCCCTAAACCCTAAACCCCTAAACCCTAAACCCCTAAACCCTAAACCCCTAAACCCTAAACCGGCCATAACAAGAACCCTAGGCTGCCGGCGTCAGAGCAATTAGGTTTCAAGGCTCTGCGGTGTTTGACATGCTACCTATCAGTCCAGTAAGAGTTTAGGGTTGAGGGGGGTTTAGGGTTTAGGGTCTATCGGTCCAGGGCTTTCGTGCTCCTGGCTCTTCTTCAGTGGCTGCTATTCTCATCATGTCTTCTGCACTCTCCTCAAGAAGGGAGGGAGTGAAAATGCCGTGATAAATTCGGAGGGTGCAAAGACACCGGGGGGTGGAGGGTTCCGGAGGCAGGGAGTCCAGAGAACTTTGGGATTTCATGTGGGCTTTCCGTAAGGTTCGGGGGCTTTGCGGGGGTTTAGGGTTCTGCGGTTTAAGGCTTCAGAAGGCATTCTGTGTCAACAACGCCTGTCCCGTCGGAGCCGGTTGCTGGTTCGCACACGAGCTTCTCCGCTAGTTTGAAGACTAAGCACAGTTCCATCGTAGCAGACTGGACAGCAAGTCGCGTGACAGTTGGGCTAAGGGTTCACGGTTTCGGGTTTAGGGGTTTAGGGTTTAGGGATAATTTAGGTTCGGTGGAAGCATGATGCTGGCAGAGCCGGCAGGCAGTGGAAAGGAGACTTGCATACAGCGCTGAAAGTTTATTCATGAAGGACTCTGTAGAGTTCCGCTGCTCGCAGCCCAGATGGGAATTTCTATACATATATGATATACATTAGATATCGTATACTATATGATATGTTAAGTAATATATGATATGATGCAGTATACGATAGACTTGATATACAATATCTCCGAAGTTCTGAAACCCTGCAAGCCCCAGAAGAAGTCTCTGGATAATTTTCTTTGGCCAAGAGCTGAAACACGAAACCACCAAAACCCACCAACAAACCCGCAAAACCCGGAAATCCCTAAACCCAAATCCCTAAGACCTGATAACCCCTAGAACCCTGAGCCGGCTAAGCCCGAACTCGTTCGAAGAAAGAGTCCGACCTCGGGTTTAGAGTTCAGGGTTTTTGGCTTAGGGTTTAGAGCTTAGGGCTTAGGATTTATGGTTTCCTGCCAGGCGCAGTAGCAAGGCGAAGTTGGACGAGCGCACGAAGGTTGGTGGCTCCGTAAGGATTGGGAAATCCTTGTAAGAGTTCCTTTAAGGCGGACCATAAGGGACACGAGTGGGCTTGGAGACTAGAGTCTTGGGATCAAGGTTGGGTTTAGGGTTTAGGTTTTTGGATATAGGGGGTGTGATGTGGTTCATACAAGGTTCCTGTAGAAGGTTTTCTAAGGGTTCTACTGAAGACTACTTCTATTCTTACTTAGTATATAAGTCCCAAGTTCCTCCAAGCAAGGTTCACGTTTTAGGGTTCCAGGGATGTTCGGGGCTTAGGGCGTGCGGTGTTGGTTTCAAGGTTCAGGGCCGTAGGTTTTAGGGCGGCCATGATGCATCATCATCATCAACGCCTTCAACCTCCCCTATATCTATATCTATATCTATGTAGATAGAGGCTCTTGTTGGGCTTTTCCCTCCCGCTTTCGGAGTTTTCTGACATCCGCAAAGAGGCCATTTTCGATTCTACCTTAGGGCCGTGTGGGCTTAATATAATTTGCGGTATATCTCTTGATTAGCTCTTTGCGCAGGCCATCCCCTTCCGTGCCTCAAAGCTCACATTCCTCCTGCGGGAGTCCCTGGCGGGAAACTCACGCACGCACGGGACCCCAGCCTTACCATGGGTGTTTCAGTGGTGCCCTTTAGCCCTTTTGTTTCGGATTTGTTTCTCAAAACTGCAAAGCCTAGACCCTGAACCCTGAACCCTAAACCCTCAACCCTGAACCTTGTACACTAACCTGGACTGAAAAAGAATCAAAAGGATAGCTGTTGGCATAAGGGGCGTAGTTCTAGTCTAGTACGCGAGGATGAGTCGTACGATGAGCCGTAGAACCAGTACTGCCAAGTTCACCTTTGATATCGACAGCAAGAACAAGATAGCTCATAATGGCAAATACATGGGTGATGCTGATCGCAGTAATCTTAGTCACGATGAGAATGGTCGCACGAAATACACTCAGACAGCCTGGGCCCTAAATCCTGCCTGCGGTGAAGTCTTGTTAAGTTTCTATAGAAATCATCAAGAAGTGGCTTCTCAGAGCCTAAGTATAGACCCTATGAAGCCTAAACTAAAGAGACCCCTCCAAGGTCAAGGAGCACCGGCAGCCTATAAAGCCTGTAAGCACCATAAAGCTCTAAGTACAACCCGTAAGCCGCAACGTAAGCTTTCAAGCTGAAAACCCTATTGCCACAGAAATCCCTCTACCCTCTCTGCCAGAACGCACCTTGCAAAAGAACCATAGCCCTCGTACAAACCAAGAGATCCTTCCCGATACAAGCCTTATTTAGATAGTATAGAGCCCTTGACAACCCTAAGGCCGAAGATAGAACCCTTCAAGGTATAAGCCGTAAACCCTTCTGAGTTTATGGCCCTTTCCTTACAGAACCCTGTAAGCCTTAAAGGAAGCCTTAAAGAAAACCGCAGCGGAATCCTACCAAGAAGCCCTCAAAGGAACCCTATGTTGAAATCCTAACGCCCCCAAAGCCGCAAACCCAACAGCCATGAAGTCCCAAGCCCTAAACATCCCTAAGCCCTGAACCCTTTTCGGGTTCATGGTCCTTTCCTTGCAGAACCCTTAAAGGAACCCTGATAGCAACCCCTCCAAGGGGACCCTATAACAGAACCCTATAATACTATAGTACCCTTTTTAAGGAACCCGATATGTAGAACCCTAAACCCCAAAACCATAAAACCCTCAAAACCCTACCACCCTAAAATCCCCACCAAACCCTGAAACCCGAAAACCCTAAACCCTACAACCCTAAAGCCCTAAACCCTAAACCCTAAAACCCTAAAGCCCTAAACCCTAAACCCTACTCTAGAACCCTATTGTACCCTTAGAACGCCAGGTTCATGGTCGGGGCCATCTCGCCCGCCTCCACCTCGGCTGACGAGACGGTGTCCACTCTCAGGCGCCTTACGGGGTGTCGACATATATATATATACACATGTATATATATATATATGAATATATATATATGTATAATTAATATATATATATATATACACATATGTATATATGTATATGTATATATATATAGAGGATATGTAAGATGTGAAGGTGTAGTGGGGGCTTTCGGGTGTCGATTTTTTGGTTGAGGGTGTAGGGATTTATGGGGTTCTTTTGGGGTTGAGGGTTTTGGGTTTAGGGTGAGGATTTAGGATTGTATGGGAGCCGGGCTCTTATAGGGTTTTTGTAAGGTTTCTTAGGTGTTTTACACGGTTTCATGGTTTTTATGCAATTTAGGGTTCAGGGCTTGTGGGCAGTGGGTGGTTCGCACAAGTTGTGCTGGGGGGCCTACTCTGGGGGCATGCGGTGCCGGAGGAGGGTCCACCCTTGAGTTCCGGGTTCAAGTTACACTACAATATACCCGAAAAAAACTAAGGCCTCTATGTGAGGTCTCAAGGATCAGGGTCTTGGGTAAATTCAAGGCGATGCTCAGGTCTAGGGATCTTTTTGAACTTTGGGCCTCAGTATCTTGATTTGAGAGTTTAGGGGTTAGGGTGTAGGGTCTAGGTTCAAAACCACATTTTCGGGTGCGTTGCGTCGGCTGTGCACTGGAGCACGTGCCTGGTGACTAAATGTCAAAAGCCCCGAACCAGAGACCCGAAACCCTAGAACCGCAAAGACCCCAAAGCATAGACAGACGTGTAACCCTAGCACCCTTAACCCTGGCTCAGCGGTTTTCTGTTTGCTGCAGGTTTCCGTAGCGATTTCTGGTAAATTGAGGTTTTGGGTTTGGGGTTCAGGGTCAGGGTTCAGGGTTCAGGGTTTAGAGTTTAGAGTTGAGGGCTCCAGGGTTCTACGGCTGAAGCATCGTGGCTGTCGGGTTAGCTTGTGGGTCTTCAGCTTCTGAGGCTATGGCGGCACCCATCTCAAATCGTAGTAGGCTTCCTTTACGATGATGGCGTACAAGAAACACCAGGGGCCGATCCCCCGAATATCTAGATTTGTAGGCGGTTTAGGGGTTCGGGCTTCGGAGTTACCTAGATTTGTAGGGCTCTTTATTCTGAAACCCCTGTACAATCCCAATAGAGAGACGGGACTTTCGGCTATAGGCGCTCGGAGGATCATGGAAGATTGTGGGTAATTTCGGAGTTAGGCTAATCTGTAAAGTACGAATAGTTATCTGGCTAATTTAGAAGATATCCCAGGTTACTAGGCACCATGATAGTTTAAACAGGGTCCGGCATTACAGCGACTGGGCTTCGTGGGTAAAGCCCCAAAGAGGGAGTGGCTCACCCGCTTCTGCCAAATTTGGTGTGGCGGGGTTTAGGGTTTAGGGTGTGTGGGATCTCGTTTTCGATTGTTCATCACATCGCAGCACAGGTCGTTGCTGGCCGTAGCTGTAACTGTAGTCAAGCACGGACATATCAGGGGCTGCAGCAGCATCACGTCTTTCTTACCCTACTCGAAGTTTTGCTAAATTTCGAATCCTCAACGCAAGTTTGGCTGGCGAGATGACCATTGTCGTGGAGGTGGGGCTCGCAAGTGGCAGAACGGTTTCATTGGAGGTGAGGTTGGACGATCCTGTAGAGTCATTGGGGCTTCGGGCACAGACTGCTTTGGCAGTTGGCAGGGGTCGGCTTGTGGATTCCTCCGGATGTGTCCTGGAAGGAGCAGCGACCCTCGAGGCAGCCAATGTGCGGAACGGTGATTTGCTGATGTTGCAGATCAGCCAGGTTCGCATTTGCGCATGTGTCCATGCCTTTGCAGCGATCCTGGGCGATGGTTCTGTCGTATCTTGGGGAGATGGTCGCTACGGTGGTGACAGCAGGAGGGTACAGGAGCAGCTGAAGAATGTGCGGCACATCAAGTCATCAGATACGGCCTTTGCTGCCATTCTTGCCGACGGACATGTGGTTAGCTGGGGCGAAGCGCGAAGCGGTGGTGACAGTAGTGCTGTTCATGATCAGCTCAAGGACGTCCAGCAGATTCAAGCCTCACGTGCTGCTTTCGCGGCCATTCTGAAGGATGGATCTGTGCGTACTTGGGGCAACCCTCGTTGCGGTGGCGACAGCCAGGCAGTACGAGACCGGCTGCAAGATGTGCAGCAGATCCAGTCTACATGCGAGGCTTTTGCTGCCATCCTTCGTGATGGATCTGTCGTGACCTGGGGCAATCCTGACACTGGTGGTGACAGTAGCTCTGTGCAAGATCTACTGAAGAACGTGCAGCAGATCCAGGCTACACAGCACGCCTTTGCTGCTATCCTACATGAAGGATCTGTTGTGACTTGGGGCATTGCTGGCAGCGGTGGTGACAGCAGCTCTGTGCAAGATCTCCTGAGGAACGTGCATCACGTCCAGGCAACAGGGGACGCCTTTGCTGCCATCCTTCATAACGGAGCTGTCGTGACCTGGGGCGATGCCCACAGCGGCGGTGACAGCAGCTCCATCCAAGATCAGCTTAAGCATGTGCACCGGATCCAGTCCACGGCGGACGCTTTTGCTGCCTTACTTCATGATGGATCTGTTGTAACGTGGGGCAATTCCCAGTCAGGCGGTGATTGTCTGGCAGTGCAATGGCAGCTGAAGAACGTATGGCAGATTCAATCCTCGAACGACGCTTTTGCCGCTGTCCTTCGTGATGGCTCTGTCGTGACTTGGGGCGATTCTAGAAATGGTGGCGATAGTCGGGCTCTACAAGAGCAGCTGAAAAGAGTGCAGCATGTCCAAGCCTCATGTGATGCTTTCGCTGCCACACTTGACGACGGATCTGTCCTATCCTGGGGCAATGCTCGTTTCGGTGCCGACAGCGGGCCTGTTTACCACCAGCTGAAGAACGTTCAGCACATCCAATCATCAGATTCGGCCTTTGTGGCCCTTCTCGCCGATGGATCTGTCGTGACCTGGGGCGATGCTCGCGGTGGTGGTGACAGCAGTGCAGTGAACGAGCAGCTGAAAGTCAAGTGTGGAAGCTGAGCATATCGGCAGTTGCACGAGCAGGCTCTGGTATGCTCTTGTTCGTCGGTACTAGTACACCAGGAGGCATCCATCAAGAATCAAGCGTAGGGCACTGGGTTTAGGGTGTAACCCTAAACCCTAAACCCGTAAAGCCCTAAACCCCTCAACCCTAAACTAGGGTGTAGGGTATTTCGGGGTGAGGATGAGGACTGCAGATTCAGGGCCCAGACTTCCGGGCTCCAACGGGCTAGGGTCTGGGAGCCTGAAGCTTCGAACCTTGCAACACCCTGTATCGGGCTTACTATAGGGGCCTAATGGGCCGAAAATATTTACCAATACCTTTTTAATTTGAGGGTTTCTTACTAGAATTAGAGTATAGTGGACCCCAAAACCCTATTCTAATTATTAAGGCCCCTGTACTAGTCATAGGCATGATCGTGATGCGCCCAAAATCAGGTCGTCTTAAACGCACCAAAACCCTCAGCTCTGAACTTTCTGGGTTTCGGGTGTTCACTGCCATAGAGGCCTGAATACGGTTTAGGGTTTAGGGTTTAGGGTTTTAGGATATTTTGCCGAAATTTGCCCCAAATCCCTACTCCAATCCGCCACATTTGTTCCTTGGGGCTTGGGAGCCCAGTCCTCAGCAAAACAAAGTCCTCGATTTGCCAGGTCCGCGAGCTCGGTATCCCAATCCGCCATATTAGCCCCTTAGGGCTCCATAATCCCTAAACACCCCTAAACCCTAAACCCAGCCCTCAGCGAAAAAACGTCCTCGAGTTGCCAGGTTCGCGAGCTCGGTGAAGCGAATCAAGACGGCCAGGGCTCCAAGAGAGCGGTCGATGCGGCGTTTCAGTTTCGGGGTCGGGATAGTTATCAATGTCATTCCTGAGGTTTCTTAAACGCGAAGTACGCGATAGTATATTCCAAAATCCTGTTCGGGTGATTAAGGCTTCGAAATTGGGGTTTTAGGATGAGGGCTCGGGGCTGCTTGTTTAGTGCCTAGGATTTACAGTAAGGGTTATTTAAGCTTTTCGTAAGGTTTTGGGTTGAGGGTTAAGATCGAGCATTGGGATGTTTTCCGTTATCTGTAGCTGGGCTTTCGCTGTTGCTTTTTTGAGGGAATATGTCTCAGAAGGTCCTGCCGGCCGACCTAGAAAGGTGATCTGGGTGGTGCTCAGTATCGGCAGTTTGTGGGTTTAGCATTGAGTTCAGGTTTTTAGGTTCATGCCGAATGTGATAAGCTGACTTCATGCTGTTGTATTTCACTCCCTAAGCACTTAGGCCCCGCTCATCTCCGCAGCCCTCGCACAGTTCGTTCGACGCCCTAGAAATCCAATATTTAAACGCCTAAACCCTGCAACCCCAAAGCCACACCCCTCGTGTGCCCTCAAGCCTAAACCTCGCAGCCGCGGAAATGGGAGTTTCCGAAAATGGGGACCCTAATAAAGTGCCCTAACTAGTAGGATCTCTGTTACAAGGACCTCAAAATAAGGTATCCCTTAATTTTCGGAAGCTCTAAACCCTTTATAGAACCCTTTAGAGGAACCCTTATGGTACTCTTATAGTAACCCTTTAAAGGAACCCTAAGGTACCCCCCTAATTTTCGGAAACTCCCAAATGGGATCCCCCAGCAGCGCCTGCTTAACCGTAGCATCGGGCAGAATGTGGCCAAAAGTCCCATTATTACGACTTCTGTACAAACCCCAAACCCTAAACCCGAAACCCCAAAAGCCTAAACCCTAAACCCTAAACCTCTAAAGCCTAAACCCCAAACGTTAACATGAAGGCTTCTATATTTTTTCTTCACGTCTGCAGGTGCCACTTCGCCCCAAGCAAGTCATGCGGAGTTGACAGTTTGAAGTTTAAACATTCAGAGTCTCAACCTGTCAAAGTTCGAAGTTTTTCAACGTTTACAGTTACTTCAAATTTTCAAATCTCGAAGCTTTCAAGCATTCAGAGTCTCAACCTTTTACAATTATTTCAAAGTTTCAAGTTTCGAAGCTTTCAAGTTTAAAGTTTAGGTCTTGAGGTTTACGACTGGTGGCTCCTTCGGGCTTTGGCCGTTGCAGCTTTAAGCCTGGGTGTAGGATCGGGGATCATCTGGGGTAGACCCGAAGCTTCAAAGCTTTATAAACCCGAAAGCCCTAAAGCCTTGAACCGTAACCCTCAGACACCTGAGCCCGCAACCCTTAAAGCTGCCACCCTAAAACAACCATGTCGGTTTAGGGTTTCGGCTGTAGGGCGCTTAAGCCCAAAAGGGGTTGTTGGCTTTTCAACGCCGAAAAGCCCAAAATCCTACACCCTGAACCCTAGACCATAAGGTGGCGCTGCAGAATGTCAACAAGAAAGAGGAGATCGTGACCTCCCTTCAGGCCGCCGCGAAAACGCCAGGGTAAAGCAACGGTCATATACCCAAAACCTAATATATGTACCATAGACCATGGAGGCGGGGGGGGAGGGGGGGGGCCGCGGAGCGCGTGACCATATATATATTTATATATATTTATATTTATATTTTTGCTTAGGCTTCCTTATTATAACCCTAAACCCTAAACCCTAATCCCTAAACCCTATTCTAATTATTAAGGCCCCTATTTTAAGCCACTGAGGTCCTGGGCCCTTCGACTTGCTAGAAAGAGGAGCCGACCGAGCCGTAGACGGGGCAAGATACGATTTTTAAAGGGATCTATAAGGGTACCTTTAAGGGGTTCCTTTAAGGGATCTATAGGGTTTTGGGGTTTAGGGTTTAGGGATATCAATCCTGCATTACCCATCATAAGGAATATACCATAGTTCCCATAGTCCAGGGTCCTTAAGGTAATGCAGGATTTATATATCATCAACCGTACCATTACTCCCTGGCTCTTAAAGTAGAAGCCAGAGAGTTGGAACATCATTATCCTCATGCAGTTGAGGTGAAGTATCGGGAATCCCAGCACTAATCATCCTTATTCCCTCTTCCAACTTTCTGGGGTTCACTGTACTCCCTGGCTCTTAATAGGGAGTGGGGGAATGGGTTATAGAGACTATTATGAGGGACCTCAAAGGACCATCATAGGGATCCATGCCCCTATCCCTACTGCTACTAAGGACTAGGGAGTCATAATGTCCTGTTCGCGGGAAGAGGATTGGTAGGGCCAGCAGTGTGCGGATGACAGGTGTAAAGCTTAAGGTCTTCAATGTTATTCTCAGGGCTTCATAAGGGTTCTGTTGGGTTTTTGTGGTCTCAGGGCTTTGGGGTTTTAGGGTCTGGTGTTCACGATTTTGGATTAGTGGCTTACTGTACTACGATTTTAGTGTTTCTTGTCATATGTGTGACTTCCGAAATTGAGATATTACCACAGGTGTTTGCCTGGTGCATTAACCGCTGCGCAGGGCTAAGAATTCGGGGATGGTTTCGGGCTCCTTGCGCAGCTCTTTTCCTCAGGTTTGCCTGCTTGCGGGGTTCGTAGAAATGTCCGAATATGTCCAGCGGGGTTGACGAGTTGGCGTTTGGGCTTCAACTGGTCTGCACTGCCCTGCTGGCTTGATCCAAGCTTCACCCTAAACACTTACATTTTTATAAGGGGAAGATGGGGTTCGCGCCTTGCAGCACCCGAACCGTAAACCCAAATACTAGACTCCATTGACCCTGAATCGTAAAGCCTAAACACCTTAAACCCTAAACCCTAAACCTTAAACCCTAAACCTTAAACCCTGAACCCCCAAAAAAACCAAACCCCCTAAAGCCACCGAATCTTACTTCCCGGACGAGGCCGAGGTCGCCCGGCTGGCGGAGATGCTCCAGAACGTTGGGGAGCAAGGCGGCGCCGGCGACGCCGTAGGGGCCTTAATTATCTGAACAGGGTTCTGGGGGTACATAACATGGTATCATTTTAAAAAGGAGCCCCATGGAACAATATTCACAATTTTTTTAGGCTGATATGTATGTATGTATGTATGTAGGTATATATATATAGGCCTTCAGTCTTCATATAACGGCTCTTCCAGGGTTCTCTAGGGGTTCTACACGTTTCTATGAGGGTTCTGAAGAAAAGGGTTTAGTGTCAGGGGGTTGCGGGTTTGGGTTTTGGGTTCGGACTTTCGGGTTTAGGGTCTAGAGGTTTCATTTCAGGGCAGGCTTCGTCTACTTTCGAGGGTTGAGGCTTCATGCTTTGAGGCTCCGTATTAAGCTCCACAGGTTCCAATTTGAAGGCTTGGACGTCATGCTCTCGGTGCTCAGATTCGACCTAAAAAGCTCCGACACGAGGGCATTGTTTAGGGTTTAGGTTGTAAAGCTTCTGGTGGTGCTTCAATCTTTTTTCGTTTAATGTGCGGGATCAGTTTTCTACATATACCCAGAATCCTGCTCGCTCGACGTGAACTCATCTAAACTCCTTGCGGACGCAGGAGGAGCAGATGATAAAGACGAGCAGAGGAGGAAAGGTCCCTTAGACCTAAATCCTGAAATCCAAAACCCAAAACCCCCAAAGCAAAATTTGTTCAAATCCCGACCCTAAATCCTAAAGGAGCTTTAGGCTGTCTCCAACCAACCTCTCGACACTTGGTGCCTAAGGTGATGGTTAGTGAGCTCCACGATGCGCTGTCCTTAGCACAGGGCGGTGAGGGATTTTGGGCTTTGGCAGGGTTCTTGGGAGAGGAGGTCGGATCAATATGGGAGTTTCCGAAAATTAGGGGTAAGGATCCTACTATTTAGGGTACTATATTAGGGCCCCCTATTTTCGGAAACTCCCATATGCTGCAGTGTGTGGAAACCTCGGGGTTCACGGTTCCGTGTCGAGAGTTTCTCGGATTCGGGTTTTGTGAAGGGTCGACGGCTTTCCGAGCTCGAGCCTTTGGTGGTTACGGTAAGGGTTTTGGGTTAGAGATTTTGTGTTTAGGGGTTGGGGTTTGGGGTACTGCTGCCGCCAGTGCTCTCCTCTTGCGGCTCACTGCTGTCGCTGTTGTGCTCAACATGTGGACATGGCAGTTTCAGCAATGCCTTAAGTCAGCATATGGTGTACTCCCCATTATGACAAATGCAGGAATTTGTCCCTCAGCAATGGGCTTATAGTCTGGGGCTTAGGGTTTGGCTCAGAGCCAGCGCGCGCCGCTTTTCGTGTTCAGGATGAGGTGTGAGTTTAGAGTTTCGGGTTTAAGGTTTAGGGTTTAGGACTATTTAGGGTTTAGGGTTTAGCGTGTAGAGTTTAGAGTTTAGGGTTTGGGGTTTAGGGCTCAGGATACCCTGCTTGGGGGGGTCCTTTTCCAGATATGGGAGTCCCAAAGCATGCCGGGGCTAGACTGTAGACCCCAAAAAGATAGGATCCCCTGGAGCCTTAAAGAGACCCTCTACATCCCCTTTCGCAGCAGCTACGATAGGGGCTTAAATAGTTACCAATACTATTTTGGTGATTTCTTTTTATAAGTATAGCACAATATACACCCAAACTCGAACCCCCTAATCCAAGTATTGAGGCTCCTATGCTACAACTGTATCTTAGATAGCGAACGGGGGAACTTTAAACTTTTTGGCCGGGCCCGGTTGTTGAAGAAAGAGGTTTAGTTTAACATGTGGACATTGCTAAACCAGGACTTGGCCGAGCGCGAGCGCCTGCTGAGCGAGATGACGCACCCGGGCTACTGCTGGCTTCCGTGGTTTAGGATTTAAGAAGGGTTTAAGGTTTAGGGTTTCGGGTTTCGGGTTTAAGGTTTAGGGTTTAAGGTTTGTTTTTTTGGATATTTTTCTTCTTAGAGCTTAATTAAGGTTCTTATAGTATTTGAGGTTGCTTTAGATTCCTGCTGCTTTCTGTTCTTCTTGGTCTTCTTGGTCCTCCGATGTTGAGGTCCCTTGATTTAAGATATTTTCAATTTATTCTTCGCTCGTATCTAAACCCCCGCAGCTCGTCCTTAGGCCTTGTTTTGAGCCTTCTCTTTCCAGTGCTCCCAAGCCCAGTCCTATTGAAGCATGTCTGAAACGAAACAAAACCTCAAAACAAATCAAACCTCATCACCCCAAATCCGATAAGAAGTGCCAAAGCTGATCAGAACCCTGCAGAACTCCAAACAGGGCCCTGAAAGAGCACCTGAAACAGCAATATCAGAACCCTACAGAACCCTAAACGGGCCACAAGAAAGCTGTCCGGAGACCCTAACCCCTAAACTCCTGAAGCCCTACTTAAAGGATCATGGGACTTAGTAACTAGGGTCATCAATAGGGTAATTCTACTTGTAACTACTTATAACCCCAATTCGGGTAGTTATAATCCTACTTACTAAGTCCCATGATCCTCCAAGTAGCCTTCAACCCTCAAGCCCAAACCCGAAACCCCACTCCCTACACCCTTAATCCTAAACCTCATATGAACCCGATACGAACCCTATATACGCTTTGTATAAACCCTGTATAAAACCCTCCCCCGCTCCGTTCTGCGGAGCGGAGCCCAGGAAGTCGCGTGCCCAGCAGATCGCCGAGGCCAAGCAACTCCAGGCAAGTCCCTCGGGGCTTGGGGATTATATAGGGACTACTATAGCTCCTTCCTGCCTTCCTTTTGCTTTGAGTGAGGTTTTATGGTTCCAGGGTTCAGGGTTTAGGGTTTATTGTTTAGGGTTTATGGTGCTCCTTCTTTTCTTTTAACTAGGTTCCTGAGTGCTACCCTTTTGCCCTTTTTAGTTTAGGGTCCCCTTATTAGAAACCAAATAGTAGGAAAAAGGGTACCCTTATTATAAAGGGGTAACTCAGGAACCTAGTTAATGAGGTTTTGGAGCTCAGGGTTGGGAGTTCAGGGTTCAGTGGGTTTAAGGTTTAGTCTAGTCTCGGGCTCCTTCCTTCCTTTTTTTTCGAGTGGGGGTTTTGGGGTTCTGAGGTTTCGGGTTTAGGGTTTTAGGGTTTTAGGCTTTTAGGGCTTTTCGGGCTTTGGGGTGTATTGTTTAGCGGGATTAAGGGTTCCTATCAGGGTTTCGGGTTCCGTTACGGGTTTTTGGGGGCCCTTTGGGTGGGTCTTGCGGGGTTTAGGGTTGGGGAGTTGAGGGTCCAGTGGGTTTAGGGTTTAGGGTTGACCCTAAACTCCCTAAGCCCTAAACCTTAAGCCCTAAACCGTTGCGTCGGGGGCTCCTTTTGGGGCTTAGGGTTTACTGTTTGGGGTTAGGCTTTTAGGTTTTGGGTTCTAGGTAGGGTTCTCGGGGTCTCTTTAACAAAGACAGAGTGTTAGGTTCTGTTTTCTTATGTAAGATAGATGTGTTTTTCTCATAACCTTTCGTTTGGCTACTTTAGGGTTTTTGTATTTATGTAGTTTGTTGACTATTGTGTGATTCAATCTTTCCCGTTTTGTGCTTGTAGAATGGGCTTGACGGTTTCCTCACAGGGCTTCGCACATCAGTGCCTGAGAAAGCCCGTTATCTGAGCTCCAAACCTCCAGGGGTCCACCCTAAACCCTAAACCCTACTGTAAACCCTAGACCCTAAACCCTAAACCCTAAACCCTAAACCAGGGAGTTCGGGACCTATGGGGGAAGTCTCTGAAGCTAGGGGTTCTGAGATTCTTCCCAGATATGGTAAGCATCTTCGTAGATTTTGTATAGATGTTCTGAATTTGAGAAGAAGGCGGCGAATAGTGAGACCAGGGTTGGGCGGTGCAGTATTCTGACAACTTGTATGGGTTGTAGAGCACTGAAGAGGAATACTGAATGCTCGCAGGAACGTTTGGGGTGCAGGTTTCGGGATTCAGTCAGAGTTCGTGGGTAGAAGTTGAAAGTTTACAGAGGCCCCGGCTAGAGTGTCCTTGCTATTGCCACAGCATCAAGGATGCATTCCAACTGTGAACGAGTCTTTAGATTTTGGATTTTGTCCACTTTCCAACGGGTCTAGTTTGGGCCTCACGCAATATGAGGCTCCGAAGATGAGGCAGGAATATACCCTTTTAGTCCTTATTTCATTAGTACATTTTGGTACGTGCTACAATATACCCTCCCCAAGAAACCTATTTTGGGTACAAAGGTCCTGCTACTACGTTGTCCATCATTTGCGATCTCTGGGTCCTGTGTTTGTTCGGAAATGCTGGAAGCCATGCACGCGCGAAATCTCCGATACCCCGTAGCCTTAAGGTATTGGGTTGAACCCGAAGCCCACTAAAAGCAGAAGCACCCCAGAAAGCCCCGGGCCCCAAAACCTAAGCCCCTGCATCCTAAACCATGATGGGAGGGTAGGGTCTAGCATGTGTTTATAAAGTCATAAACTTCTGGAACCTTAGATCCTAAAGACCATGAATCCGCTATGTTCGAAACTCCTCCTGATGGCAGAGATTGATGGAAGTTCCGGCAGCTGGGTGGTTTGGATGTGTTAGGGGTGAGCTTAGGCTTCAAAAAGCCTTATCAGAGACCGGTCCTTGCATGCTAGGGATTCTGAATTACCTGGAACCTAACACTCATGGATATTCGTCTGTACGTCGAGCCCAATGAGCCTCTTTTGAACCCCTCGCGAGAACAAAGGGCCTTCGCTCAAGCGACCGCAAAGCGCTAATGGCTCAAGCTGCGCCCAGCTGCGCTGAATGGCCGGGCGCCCTTCGCGGCTAGGGGCAGCCATCTTCCCTTGAGGCGTTGAGCAAGGTTATCTGGGTTTTGGGCCCTAATTAAACCCTAAGCCCTAAGCCCTAAAAACCCTAAACCCTAGGGTTTCGGGATCAGGGTTTCGGGTTCAGGGTTGAGGTGGGGGACTTAGCAAGTCTTAGGTCTTAGGCTAGGTCCCCCAGTTAGTGGTACCCGTTTACACTTTCTGTTTGGGGTTCGGGGTTTAGGGTTTAGGGCCGTCTTAGCACTGAATACTGGGAAGTAGGGTGCTTTCATAATCCACATCAAGGAATTAAACCTCGCAAGACCCTATAAAACCGTTCAATAAAACCCCAATGAGCACAGTTTATATTCTTCAGAATGGTTGTCTTTTGCCAAGGATCTTTGAGGGCAGAGCTTTAGGAGGGTGGCGTGCTCCGACACTCCAGTACCCAATAAAGCCGCAATCCCAAATCTTAAGCTGTCGCGTTTAGGGTTTAGAATTTAGCCCTAAACCCTAAAGCCTAAAGCCACAAACCCTAAGCCCTGAGCCCTAAAACCCTAACCCAAACACCCGACGCGCACTCCGATACTCGGCCTGGAACCCAAAGCCTCGCATCCGAAGTGTCTCAAGCTGAGGGTTTAGGGGTTTGGGGTTGAGGGTTTAGGGTAAGGGGTTTAGGGGTTAAGGGGTTTGGGGGTTTGGCGTTAGGGTTAGGATTCTAGCATTTGCGTGGTTTGTCCACACATCCGACCTGTCTCAGAGGGCAGGGATTCGTAGCAAGAAGACCCGTGCCTTGAAATTAGGATCTCTTTCTGCGTATCTTTTTGCCAGGCATCAGTACCCTTTTGCCAATTCTATTTAGGGTCCCCTTAATAAAACCCAACTCTCAGGAACCTAGTTCTGCATATCTTTGACCAAGCATTCTAGTACTCAAGGTCTTTATCCGGGCCCCGATATTAATTGCTAGTTTATGCTTATTAACATCATTGTCGAGTACTGTTATGATTATTATTCTCAAACTACTATGATTCGGATCGTTGTTATCATTGTCTGAAACTCTTCTAACCCTAAACCCTAAACCCTAAACCAAAGCACCCGAGGCCGGACATCTTCTTTATTAAAAGGAAGCCCGAACCTGAATCTGAAGTCTGTCCATGGTTTAGAGATGGGAGCTTCCGAAAAACCTTAGGGTTCCTTTAAAGGGTTACTATAAGAGTACTATAAGGGTTCCTCTAGAGGGTTCTATAAAGGGTTTAGAGTTTCCGAAAATTAAGGGTACCCTATTTTGGGGTCCTTATTATAAGGATCCTACTATTTAGGGTACTATATTGGGGTCTCCTATTTTCGGAAACTCCCAGATAGAGGTTTAGGGTGCAGGGGTTTAGGCTTGTTTTTTTTTGGGGTTTAGGGGTGAAGTAGGGGTTACCTTGGCCCGAAACCATCCTAAATCCCGAACCCGAAAAGCCCAAGAACCCTGTTTGAACAGGAAATGCTGGCCCGAAGACAGGGAGAGATGCGCGACGAGCGCAGCTTGGTTGCAGGAAGTGAAGTTTGCAGAAGAACAGGTCCAGGGTATGCGGCGGATTCTAGGGACCTAAATCATTACCAATACTGTATAAGCGGTACAGTATTTGCCAAACCCTAATCTAGTTATCAAGTCCCCCACATAACGGAGATTGAGATTTGGCTTTGTGAGGCAGAGGTTTCGAGTCTGGCTTGGGGGGCTTTGGAATGGCTTTGGAGCACTGTCTGCCCCGGTAGCCTAAAGTTGGCTCCCTTGCTACCTTTGTGGATGTCTGTTCGTCTTTTTGTCTGTCTCCATCTCTTTCTCCCTTTCGTGGCTGTAGAGTCAAGAAGCCAGTCATGTGCCTGCGGTACATGCAGGGTGTGTAACGGTTAGCAGTCTTGTCCTTATCCTGAGCGAGCAGTATATGCCCCCACATTTCATCCAACGTAACGACCTTCGTTTTGACCGCCGTCCACATCCCGGCTTGTTTGATGCTCGTCTGACTTGTCATCTTAGGGTTATGTGCATGCTCATGACACAGTACTCCAGATATCTACGTGCCAAGCTCTCAGCCTGCATCATCTTTCTTACTTACGTTCTTTCTCCCTGTCTGTTTCCCTTTCTGTAGTCTCTATCTATCTATCTATTCCGTTCTGTTCTGCTCTGTACTGTACTGCACTGTACCGTATGCTACTGTACTGTGCTGTAGTGAACTGTCCTGTAGTGTCCTGTACTGTGCACTGTACACTGTACACTGTACGCTGTACACTGTACACTGTACTGTACGGTTCTGTTCTGCTCGGCTCGGCTCGGCTTGGCTTGCCATGCTACGCTATGCCGGGATGCTATGGCTGTGCGATGGCTATGCTCTGTTCCTTTCCTCTCTTGTTAGGTTCTTTCTCTTCTCCGGATTCTGTTCTGTTATGTTGTATGTGCATGAGCAGATGTGTAGAAGTATACTTGGGTTTGTGGAGACCAAACACATTCCTGCTTTGAGGCGCTGCTTCCTCGTCAGCAGCACACAGACGGAGCTCGCCCACGGGGGCGTACCCCCCAGGGCGTGCTGCTGGCAAGGCTTCCTGCCGGGTTTAAGGAACTTCTTCAGAGAATCCGAGCCGGAAGACTGCACCATAACTTAAGCGCAGTTCAGAAGAGTACCTAGACCAAAAAACCAAACTCTAGACCTCAAACTCTAAACCCTAAACCCCAAACTCTAAACCCTATATTGCGTGTACCTGCAAAAAAACCGACGGGCTCGAAGCGCGACTCCCAAGCCACCAAGCCTGCCAGCCCTCCTCCTAGGTTCTTGATAGTAGTCCCTTAAAGGGTTCCTTAAAGGGCTCCCCAAAGGTTTCTATAAGGGATCTATGGGAGTTTAGGGTCTGCTAGGTTCCTGAGTAGTACCCTTAAAAGGGTAGCCTTATAGTTTAGGGTTACTGAGGAACCTAGCCTCAAACTCTCTGCAAATGTCTAATGTAGGGTTTAGGGTTTATATAGGGTTGATGCAGGCTTTATATAGGGCTTATAGAGGGTTTATAGGAGGGTTTAGGGTTTCGGGGCTTACGGTTTAGAGTTTAGGGTTCAGGGTTTGGAGTTTGGGATCTAGGGTTTGGGGCTTGGGGTTTAGGGTCTGAGGCTGTAAAATTAGGGTCAAAGGGCGTTCTATAAGCCGGAGTAGTCCTAAGCCCTCCGCCCGAAAACCCTAAAACCCACGTAAACCCCTCTAGGATCCCCTTAAAGAAACCCTTATCGAATCCCTTACCGGAAACCCTTATGATAGGAACCTTAGTGGATTCTCACAGGACCTCAGCAGAAACCTGTAGATCCTTCAAAGGAACCCTGAAAGCCCCTAGCTCCAAACCCTAAACAATTAGCCCTAAGCCTAAAACCTGGACCCAAAACCCTGAACTACTTAAACCATCCTAAACCCTAAACCCTCAACCCAAAGCCCCAAACCCTAAACCCTCAACCCAAAGCCCTAAATCCTAAACCCTCAACCCAAACCCATCCTAAACCCTGAACCCTAAACCTGAAACCCAAAGCCCTCAACCGCAGGCATCCGCCACCTCCCCCAAGCGAGCTATCGGCTCGGCGCCCGCCCCGCCGAAGTTGCGACCCGGAAGGTGGGCCGGGTTTTGCGGCTTAGGGTTTAGGGGTTTAAGGTTTAGGGCTTAGGGTTTAGGGCTGCGGGCTAGGGTTGAGGGTTTTGCAACTGATTTTTAGGGTAGAGATGAGGGGTTTAGGGGTTCAGGTTTTGGCGGGTTTGGGATGCATCCTCAAGCCTTATACTGAGTTCAAAACCAAAGGCGCGGCGAAAGACCAAACTCGAAAATTTCACTGGCCAGGCAAAGCCTGTCTGGTTCTTAGTAGGGAATGGGGGAATGGATCCCTATAGTAGTCCCTCTTTAATCCCCAATAATAGTCTCCATAATCCATTCCCCCATTCGCTACTAAGAACCAGACAGAAGCCCCACACCCTAAGACCCGAACACGATGGCTCGAAGTTAGTGTTGGCTTCAAGCAAGCCCCCTCCAGATATTTGTGCTCCAAAGCCCGTTATGATGAGTAAGGCCCTCATGACTTTATATATGTCGTTCCATTATGTGCTGAGATACATACATGCATACGTACATACATGCATACATACATACATACACACACATACATGCATCCGTCCGCCCGGCCGTCCGTCAAGGTTAAAATATAATGGGCCCCAAACCCCTATTCTAATTATTAAGGCCCCTATGTTATCCTCGGCCAGGCAGACTCAGGGCCCGCGGTCTTGCGTGGAGAACGAAGTCACGAGATTCCTGCGGCAGATGCAAAGTTGCAGACCTTGAAAACCATGTCGGGTAGTTCTCAAAATTATGGGTTCCTTGTTGGGTACCCTAAATATTAGGTGCCGTATTGAGGGTTGGGGATTTAGGGTTTAGGGTTTGTTTTAAAGGCTTGATAATGAAGTTTAGGTATAATAGGGACCCAAAAAGGGGCCATAATTTTGACAACCACCCATGTGGGTGCAGACTTTGAAAACATGTGGGTAGTTCTCTGTACTAGGGTGTCGCTTTAGGAACCCAAAGCAGTCAGCACCATTAATACAAAGGGCCCTGAAAAGGACCTTTATATTTGGAGAACTACCCATATATGTTTAGGCGTATATAGATACACTCTGACATGCTTCATGACTATTGTTGTTCTTGGTGGGGAGTTAAAAGTTTGTAGGTTGTGGGGTTTTGGCGGTTTTGGGGTGTCTCGGGATTGAAGTATTGGACTATCAGGGGCTGGGGTTTGGTTTAGGGCTGTGGTTTAGGGCTGAGGATTCAGGGGTTTGCCGCTAGGACGCAGATTTGGCGTAGGCGTTTGGGTTTAGCTCTGAGGGTCTCATATTTCTTGACCAGGAGTTTGTATTTGAGAGGGTTTGGAAGTGGGATCGTCTATGCTTCAGCTTGTGACCGGAGAAGCCAAGTCAGGGCCCCTACCGCAAAAGCGTAGGGCTTGTAAGCCATGAGGCCCTAAACCCCAAGCCCTAAACCCTAAACCCTAAACCCGAAACCCTAAACCCAAAACCCTGAACCCTAAACCCCTAAACCCTAAACCCCTAAACCCCTAAACCCTAAACCCTAAACCTTAAACCCCAAGCCCGAAACCCGAGCATCATGGCAACCGTGCCGGGCTTGAAAGTACTGAGGATTGAAGCCCGACCACTTGCAACCGAGCCCTGAACCTTCAAGCTTGCACCTAAACCCTAAACCCTAAACCGTCCTCCACCCTAATGCCCTCGACCCTAAACCGCGAAATCCGTACTGAAAGCCCTTAACCCCCGAACCGTTACGTGTGCGACGATCAGGATCGGCTTGCCACAATATGTCTCTCGTCGAAATCAGTGGAGGTTTGTCTTGGGCTTCGAGGGATTTCTAGAAGATCATGGGACTTAGTTAGGGTTTAGGGGTTTCTAACTGCAATTACGGTAGTCATACGCTTACTTGCTAAGTTGCAGGATTCCCAAGTAAACCTTTAACCTAACTAAACCCTATAAACCCTGAACTCTACAGATCCCTTAATAGAACCCTTACGGTTGATGGACAAAATCCTGCATGACCTTAAGGACCCTAAACTATGGGAATTATGGTATATTCCTTATTATGGGTAATGCAGGATTTTGTCCATCAACCGTAGTGAATCCCAACAAAGGCCGACATCATGTGAGCACCAGCANTGGGTAATGCAGGATTTTGTCCATCAACCGTAGTGAATCCCAACAAAGGCCGACATCATGTGAGCACCAGCAACTCTAGAAAACCCTTCATGCCGAGAGACTCCAATATCCCTTAGTTATGGTATATTCCTTATTATGGGTAATGCAGGATTTTGTCCATCAACCTTAAGGAGCTGTTTGAGGCAGCGTTTCGATGCTGCGGGTTCGGTGGTTCCCGGCTTCGGCCTTCATGGCTTCAGGGTTTCAGACCTGGGGCCTGCAGTGAAGTTGGGGGCTTAGGGATTTCTCAAGCCGATAAGGAAGTTTAGGGGTTTAGGGTTTAGGGTTTAGGGGTTTAGGGCTTAGGGGCTTAGGGGCTTAGGGGGTTAGGGGCTTAGGGGTTAGGGGTTTAGGGCTTTTAGGGTTTTGGGGCTTTGGGTTTAGGGTTTAAGGTTCAGGGTTTAAGGTTTCGGGTTCAGGGGTTTAGGGTTTAGGGTTTAGAGTTTAAGGCTTTTAGGGTTGAGCCCTAAACCTTAAACTCTAAACCCGTAAATTCTTAAATCCTCCAAGCCAGAAGCCCCAAGCCTTAAACTCTAAACCTTACAATCCTCGTAATGTAGGGGCCTTCATATCTAGAATCGTGTTTTGGGGTTCCTTATCATTCTAATTATCGTATAATATATCACCCAAGCCCAACCCTAATTATTACGGCCCCTACATGATAGAACCCCAGTATAGAATCCCTTATATAGCCCTTGAAGGAACCCTTTAAAGGAACCCTAAAATCCTACTATCCCATATCCCAGGCGCAGGTTCTCTATAACAGCGGCTTCGAAGACATGGAGACGCTTCTCGAGATCGAGGCACCGCTCGGCCTGGGTTTAAATGCCGTTTCGTTCAGGGCTTAGGGTCTACCAGGACCCGTCAAGGGCCCTTTAGTAGAGCCTATGTGGTCCTTAGTAGTGGGCATTTGGGGTACATTAGAGGGTAGTTGGGGGGTCTAGGTAGGGTTTAGGGTTTAGAGCCTTGGGTTTAGTGTTTGGAGCCTCAATGTGTAGAGTTTAGGGTTTGGGGATTTGAGATGTGGGAGTGAGATCAGAAGCCCTAGCCAGCCAAAACGAAGTTTTCATCCAAACAAGGGTCGCTTGGAAGATACCTTGTAACCCTAAACCCCTAACCTCGTCTCTGCCGTGATGTAAGGAGGGAGGGGTTTAATGTATGACGCTTTCGTCTCAATTACGGCCGGGATATGGGGCTTTGCCAGCGGCCCTCTACTCTAGGGCAAAAGGTGTGTTCAGGGTTCTACTTGGAGGATCATGGGACTTAGTAAGTGATGACAATCGGCTGATAAAGATTTCGGAACACTACAACCCCCAAACCTAAACCTTAAACCCCAAACATAAAACCCTAAGCCATAGAACCCTAAACCATAAAACCCTAAACCCTAAAGCATAAACTCTAAACCATAAACCCTAAACCCTAAGAGGACTGTCACATGCGGGACCTTGGCATCCTAGCCGGGCACCAGGACCCTCGATCGAAATAAAGGGGCGCTTTAGGGGTTCTTGTTTTGAGAGAGTGTTTAAGGGCTTCAGACGGTTTTACCGCGTTGTTGGAACTGTTTGGGTTGAAGGTTTCAAGGTTTTAGGGTTGTAGTTTTGTTTTGTTTCAGGTTTTGGCTTGGGTCATCGAGGGGCTGGTGGCTTCGGGCTGCTACGGGGAAGTTGTTTCCCACCCAGCTTATGGCATCTTCCTTGTACTATGATTTACTATTCCTTCCTAAACTAAGTGTTTTTGCAATGTCTGGGTCTGGCCCGCACCCCGAATCCGAAAGCGCATGGAGTGATAGGGCGTATCAGCCTAGCGGGCTCGGATTAAAAAGGGGCTGCAGCTTTGGAACCGTCCGAGGCCTTTAACTCCCTAGCTCCAAACCGTAAACCCCTCTGCCAGGCTGCTAGACACTCCACAACGCAAAACCCCGACGCCTGACACCCCGTGTAGTCTGCACCATAAACCATAGACCTAGAACTCCAATCCCGAAGCCGCAAAGGACCATGGTGCTTTAGTGTTAGGGGTTTAGGTCGACATGAAACTTGGGGGTTTACCTTGCCAGGTAGAACGACACCGGAACTTAAACTATTGTAGCCTGAATACATATGCATAGAAGCAGCAAAGATCCTTTAAAGAGGAACCGACAGCTTGGTGAAGCTCTGTCTATAGGAGCCTAAACCCTTTGTAGTCCTTGTGTGATTAACTTACCATATACCATGTACCAGCCCTTGTTTGACCCATACAAGCTTTGCATTAGCTAAACATCAGTGTAAGTGGATCTCATACTGAGGCACCACCCAAACACACAAAGCACTGGTGTCTCCCTGCAGACCCTAAACGAACCCTAAACCCCAACGACCCTGAACCCTAAACCTAAAGTAGCTCAGGTAAAGCTTCGGAAGAGGCTTCTTGCCTTCCCGAGCGGTTGCTGGTGTTCCGGAGTTTCGGTCCTTTTCTGCTCGTTGTTTAGTTTAGTGGGCTTTGGGGCTTTAGAGCCAGGGTTTAGCAGGGGGGGGGGGGCGGGGTTATCGGGGTTAGGTTCGGGGTGGCGGGGGTCGGATTTTGACCCGTCCAAAGCACTGTCCGCAATGGGTACCACAGGNGGGGGGGGGGGAGGGGGTTATCGGAGTTAGGTTCGGGCTGGCAGGTGTCGGATTTTGACCAGTCCAAAGCACTGCCCTCATAGAGTTCCACTGGTATTACTGTTATTGGGGTGGGCTTTAAGTGCAAGTTTTTGTCTGAAACGGGGTTTAAAAGGTTTCAACTTGGCACTTCTAGTTGGATGGTTGTCAAAATTATGGCCCCTTTTTGGGTACCCTAAATATTAGGTGCCGTATTATAATAAGGAACCAAAAAGGGATCTTAATATTGACAACCACCCATATAGTTCCACTGGTATATGATCATACACCTCCAAACCCTCATCTAATGCTTGTGGCTCCTATGCTAGCAGAGGCTGCGAATCTTCATAGATCGACTGAATGGATCATGCTCCTAGACCTAAACAAGAAACCCGCATAGAACCCTCACAGAAGCCTTACACGAATCCTTAAAGGGAGCCCTACACCCAACTAATTCCGAAGAGTGTCCGCCCAATACCCTCAGCACCCATCTCTGGTTTTAGGGCTCAGGTTTTAGGGCAATGGTGGTTTTCAGCGCATTGTTTGGGTGCTACAGAAGCTTAAATCATTACCAATACTATTCCCTTAGGGTTCCTTATTGTAAGCATACTACAGAGGAGCCCAAAACCCTATTCTAATTCGAAGGCCCCTACATTCTCAGAGGTTTGACTCCCATAGGGAGTCGGCTCCGAGGCTCGAAGAGTTTGACTCTGACATTCCGGTGGTTCAGATCCACCCGCAGCAAAGATGTCTTGGGGACCCGTTGGGGTGGGGGGGGGGGAACTTCGAGGCATTTCTTGAGGGCTTTGAAGATGGAGGGTTGAAGAGTTGCTTTTCAGTGGAAGTGTGCACTGAATTACGGGCTCCTTCGTTTGGGCAAGTCCGTCATGCAATGCTCCCACAGTTCGCCACCAGGCAAATTCAATTCAACAACAACCTGACGCATTCGATTCAAACTGAATACGCTGAAAACACCCAGGAATGCAAAAGGACCTTCATTAGCTTCAATCGCTAGAACTAGAACTTTCGAAGCCGTACAATCACTACCTACAGCTAGGAGTTAGGATCGCCAGGACTGGGAGGACGAAGACGATGCGCCACCCGTGCGCGTCGCCCCCTCGCTTCCGTACGGACGAGGCCCGGGGAGGGCTCCAGTATTTGGTATAGAGGCTTAAATAATTACCTATGCTATTTTGGGGGTTCCTTATCATAATTTCCCCAAAACCCTATTCTAAATATTAAGGCCCCTAGATTACGTGCTTAAACAGTTCAAGCAGTGATTAGGGGGCTTCAAGCATGCATGCATGCGTTAACCCAGACGAACCATGGGGTTCGTTCGGAGTGCAGGGTTTCTATAGCCTCTTGTTGTTCCATAGCTGCTTCTAAGAGAGTTTTCGAGTATGGGGTGCCGGTGCCTAAACCCTCAACCCTAAACCGAGAAGTTCGGGGGATCTACAGAGGCTTCAAGCAGCTCTTTGGAGGTTCATGTCCCCTAATGTGGGTTACAATTATAGATAGCCTACTTATGCTCCCACTTGTAAATACCCATGACCCTTCAAGTTTATGCTCACAGGTTGACATTGAGTGTCCATTCTAAGATTTTGGGATTGCGTGGCTCTTGCTCGGTTCACCTTAGCTACCTCCAGGGTTCTGCAAGTACGCTATAAAGGTTGAGAAGATTTGGGTTTGGGGCTTAGGGCTTTAGGGTTTAGGGTTTAGGGTTTAGGGTAGGGGTTCTGGGCTCATTCATCACAACTTCAACCCGGGATGGGATTCCGTCCCCACAGCTCCAGATGTTTCCTGGCACAGTTGTACGAATCCATAAGGCTTGGAGCCCTTGCAGTCCCGAATCAGAGCCAGGCAGCAGCCCGTACAAGTGAATCGCCAGTGAGCTCCCGTACTACTCAGTCCCTAAACCTGATCTGGTTTCTGAGCCGAAGGGTGTTTACGCAGCAGTTCGCGGCACAAGGTCTTTCTGATGATGGGCCTAAGACTTCACGGCCCCTTAACCCTGAACCCATGGGGGTTTAGGGTTTAGGGTTTAGGGTGGCTCTTTTCTTTGCAGTCCCTGGACTACTGAAGCTCCCTGTTTGAGGTTCGGCTTCCAGCGACCGGTGCCTTAGCCAGCAGCGCATTTGCTTGTTTTTTCTTCGTTTGTTGTTGGTAGCGCTCGGCCGCTCTGTGCGTGTGTATGTATGCGTGGTGGGTGGGTGGGTTGACGGAGCTGCAACACTACTGGTAGCAGCACAAGAATCACTCGCCGTCGTGGTCATTGTCGTCGTCGTCGTCCTCGTCCTCATCGCCGTCGTCGTCATGTAAGTAGTAGCCGTAGGAGTATAGCCGACCCGAGCATTGCTGACACCGCAAGTGGCGGTTCTGATCAGCAATGTTTTGCTTGCATTCTTGCGACGGCTGCTGCTGTCGCACGGCTGAAACTTGTTGTGATTCTGTTGCCAAAGTCGTTCATGCTAGCGGCCTCGTCAGTGTTGTTGATAGTGTCACGACCAAGATTACGGGTATCAGTATTTTTATCTTTGCTGCCGGTTTATGGTTCATAAAAAATCAGGTGGGCGAGTTTGTGCATGGTCATCTTTCTGGCAGTCTGCATGCGGGTGGTGCCGGATTCAAGGATGCGAGAGCTGATCCGAACTCCAGCGGCCCTTCCGCCCTGCCGTCTGGCCCATGGCCAGAGACTCCAATATCCCTTAATTAAGAAGGATACCTTAAATTATAGTAGGATTCCTAATATGACTTAAGGTATATTCCTTAATAAAGGGATATTGGAGTCTCTGGGTGCCAAGGTCAAGGTCAGCTACCGCGGTTCAGATGAGCTGGGTACATCTTCAAGAGATTGGCACTGACGTGGTCGGGGCATATTTTTGCCGGTGTCCCGGATGCAAGAAGTGATCTTCGGCCTCACTATCTCGAAAAGCTTCGGTAATTACGCCTCCTAAAGCAAGGGGTTATACAAGCCCCCTGAAGGTTCTTCTGCACGCGAGGATTCACTAGATACTTGGAGGTTCATGGGTAGCTATAAGCGGTCTTATAATTAGGATAACTATAGCCATCTCCAAAATCAGGGGACTTCTAACCCTACATATAACTACCCATGAACCTCCAAGTCTCGACGTGTACCGTTACTTAACGCCAGATACCGGGGAACTCTGGTTTTCGACTCGAAGCCTTCCAGGGGCACACAAACTTATAGGGGCCTAAATAATTACCAATACTATTTTGTTGGACGCGCCCGAATAGGGCCCTACTGTCCGAACCAGAATACCAGAATACCAGAATACTATTTTGGGGGCTCCTTACTACAAGGATAGTATAATGGCCCCCAAGACCCTTTCAACATTATTAGGACCCCTATATTAGACCCCCGATCTTTGATGGATGCAATTTACCTGGGTCAGAGTTAAGGGCGTTGGAGCCGCACGTCGTGAAGAGCAGGTAATGAGGAGCCTGAAAGGAGCCTCAAGATTGTACTTGAAGGGGCAGGGACTTAGTATGTAGGTTATAAGTAGAGTTATAAGTGCCCTAAATGGAGTTACCCTAGTTATAACCCTACTTCTAACCAACTTGCTAAGTCGTCTGTCCCTTCAAGTGGACACCTCTGTTTAGCAGCCCTAAACCCTAAACCCTAAACCCTAAAGCGGTAGTATCGGAACCCCAGACCTGCCCTGTTTTTGACACCGAAACCTGACCTAGTTGAGACCTGCTTAGGCCCAACAGGTCCGAGAACAGTCCGACTGAAGCTTTATCGAGATCCTGTGGCATCCCCGGATGTGGCCCCTTACTTGAGGGACGCGGCTTAGATCATATTGCTAAGCTCCCTTCACCCTAAACCCTAACTCCTAAAATCCAAAACCTTAAACCCTACACCATATACGGTGCCTTCCCTGATTTGGGCATTTTGGGCTTCTGTGAACGGTCCCAGAGGTTTCGGAGCCTGCCGGCTTAGACCCTATGCCCTAAGCAATGAACGGTTTCGGGTTTAGGCTTAGACCCCTAGACCCTTGGACCTAAACTCTGAACCCTACTTGGAGGCCCTTTTGACTTAGTAAGTCTACTTAG
Source organism: Symbiodinium sp. clade A Y106 (assembly GCA_003297005.1). Taxonomy (NCBI): domain Eukaryota; class Dinophyceae; order Suessiales; family Symbiodiniaceae; genus Symbiodinium; species Symbiodinium sp. clade A. The sequence continues at coordinate 202,288 of BGNK01000286.1, read as the reverse complement.
TATCCCCTAGAAACCCTATTACAATCCCCCATAAGCCACCTTACTAACCCTACTTACTAAGTCAAAAGGGCCTCCAAGTAGACCCAAACCCAACTCTAAGCCCTACCGGCCCCTAAACCCTAAACCCTGCATGCCCCTTGACTCATTGACCCCGAACCCTACTTGGAGGATCATGCGACTTAGCAAGTAAGCTTACATGTACCCTAATTGGGGTTATAAGTAGTTCTAAGTCTAATTACCCTAGTTACTAAGTCCCATGGTCCTTTAAGTATATCCCTAAACCCTATACCCTAAACCCTAAACCCCTAAACCCTAAACCCTAAACCCCTAAACCCTATACCCTGAAGCCTAAGCCCTAAGTAAAGACCCCCGCAAAAGAGAGCCTTCCGAGGAAAATCTTTGTCCCTAAACCCTAAACCTTAAACTCTAAACGCTAACCCTAAACTCTAAACCCTAAACTCTAAACCCTAAACCCTAAACCTTAAACTCTAAACTCTACACCCTAAACTCTAAACCCTCAACCCTAAGCCCTAAACCCTAAACCTCAAAGAGCCCGAATCCAGGAAGATCTTCGAGCTAAAGCCCGAGACCATGGCCCTCTTCCCCCTGGCGGTGCGCAGCCGCTACCGGGACTGGGCCAGCGACGAGGCCAGGGGGGGGGGGGGGGGGGGGGGGGGGGGGGGGGTTTACGGGTTTTGGGGTTAGGGGTTTATGTTGAAGTTTTGGGGGTGGGGGTTGGGGTGTTTGGGTTGTGGGGTTCGGGGCTTTTTATAGATTACGTGGGACTCAGTACNCATCGCGCCCGCCCCCGCCCCCCCCCACCGCCCCCCCCCCGCGGGGCGGGGCCCGCCGCCGGGGGGGGGGGGCCGGCGCGGGGGGCGGGGGGGGGGGGGAGGGGGGTAGGGTTTAGGGTTCATCAGCGTTTAGGGTTTAGAGTTTAAGTTTAAAGTTCAGGGCTTAGGGTTTAGGGGTTTAGGGTTTAGGGTTCAGGGCTTACTTAAAGGATCATGGGACTTAGTAACTAGGGCTGTTATTCGGGTAATTAGACTTAGAATTACTTATCTCCCCAAGTAGGGTACATGTAGGCTTACTTACTAAGTCCCATGATCCTCCAAGTAGGGTTCGGGGTTTGGGGTTTGGGGGGGCCAAAGGTGGATCTTCAGGGTTTTAGAGGGCGCTTGTCTTCTAGAGTTTTGTTTATGGGTTTATAAGGGCTCAGGACATTGTTTTTTGTTAAAAGGGCTTTCAATGTTATTTTGACATAGTGGTTTCTATTCGTGTTTGTTAGCAGCTTTAGTTTAAGTTTTGTTGGCGGAAGGGGGGGGGAACCAGGGGTGATTTTAGAGGTTCAGGGTTTAGGGCAGGGATTGGGTTTTGAGGTTTGTAGGTTTGCGTGTAGGGGTTGAGTAAGTAAGGGCTGGATGTCTACCAGGTTCCTAGGCATGAGTTTTCTCAAAGGAAAAGTTTGCCTCTCAACGCTCTCAGGCTTAAGCTGCAGGCTCCTAGTCCTAGGTCTCAAAGCAGTACCCGCAGCATCCTTTCAGCTTTGTTGTCTTGGGGTTTTCTTCTTCAAGCTGAAGAATAGGAGAAAGAGAAGCGAAATTCAGGGACTACCTGGAAACATGTCGGCTCCGAGCCTCAACATACATGCAGCTCCTAGTAGAACCCTATGTGTGTACTTGGAGGCTCATGGGACTTAGTAAGTAAGGTTATAAAGTACCCTAATTGGGGTTATAAGTATAGTTACCCTAATAATAAACCTAGTTAAAAGTTACTAAGTCCCATGATCCTTTAAATCCTAAACCACCCATAGATCCCTTATAGATCCCTTTGAAGGACCCTTAAGGAACCCTAGTTACTAAGTCCCATGATCCTTTAAGTAGAGCCCGAGGGAGCCCTGGGCATGAAACCTGTTCACCTAAGACTTGAACCTGCCCGGAAGCCTTGAATTGCGCAACCCTCAACCCCGAACCCTAAACCCCTAAACCCTAAAGCCCTAAACCCTAAACCCTAAAGCCCTAAACCCTAAACCCTAAACCCTAAACCCCGAACCCTAAACGATAGCTAAGTCCTACGCCTGAAACCCTAAATCCCAACAAGGCCGATAGCAACTCCAGGGATCCTTGCCCCCAGATGTCCTTTGAGAGTTCCTCTACGGGATTTAGGGTTCCGTTAAAAGAACCCATTAAAGGAGCCCTTTTCAGGAACCCCTTAAAGTAACTTAGAGGAACCCTTCTAGAAATCCTCAAAGGAACCCCTCAAGGGTTCTATAAGGTGTATAAGGTTCCTTTTCGGGTTCCTTCAAATCTGGTTCAGCGACCTGCCAGGACGAGGATGCCACTTGGTTGCAACTGTTTCCCCTCCGTTTCTTGGGATTTTTCGGAGTTCGAGGTTTAGGGTTCAGGGCTAGGGGGTTTATTTAGGGTTTAGGGTTTTGTGGATTCAACGGGTTGCGGTTCAAAGACTCGCGGCGTGATGGACTTTTTGTTGCGAAGTTTCCGTGCGCTTCCGGCAAGCTCTGCTGTAGCCGCCTGGTGCCTTCCACGGCCAAGCTATCTTCACTTGGACATGTACTCATGAGAGACGAAAACGTCACCTCAACCAAGCCCAAACCGTAATCTCTAACAGCAACAACCCTAACTTCTAAAACAACTCCAAACCCTAATCCCTAACTGCAAAACCCTAGTCCCTAAACCCCAATCCCTGAACCCTAAGAGTCTTAAAAGGCCCAAACCCTAAACCCTAAACCCTAAACCCCTAAACCCTAAATCCCAAACCCCAAACCCTAACACGGGCCCCTCAGGAGCGAAACATCGCCGCCTCCCCGGCCCTTCGACGTCTCTTCGGCCGAGTCGTCGACGCCGTGGGCTCTGCCGCAGCCGGGCTCCAGGCGCCCTTGGTTTTTGGTTTAGGGGTTTAGGGGTTTAGGGGTTTAGGGGTTTAGGGGTTTAGGGGTTTAGGGGTTTAGGGGTTTAGGGGTTTAGCGTTTAGGGGTTTAGGGGTTTAGGGGTTTAGGGGCTTAGGGGTGTGGGGGTTTAGGGGTGTGGGGGTTTAGGGGTTTAGGGTTTAGGGTTGGGCCATAGAGTTTGTGTATGGGCCTGGGGTTTGGGATCTTCAAGTGGAGGAGGTGCATGGTTTTGTAGTTTCAGTATAGCCCTAAACCCCCAAGCCTTAAATCCGCAACCCTAAACTTTAAACCCAACGCCAAACCGTTTTGGTGAGCTGAGTTTGCACCTCTGGACGTAGGAGGTGAGGGCCCGGCCTGATCCCTTAAAAGAACTCCAGACTCCCTAGCCTAAAGTATCCCGAAGACCTAAACCCTAAAGCCATAACGCCCTGAGGCCTAGACCCGAAACCATAAAAAAACAGAAGAGCCATCAAGCCCTAAAGCCGAATCCATGGGGACTCTTCTGAAATTTTTCCAATACATCACAACAACGCCGCTCGAACCGGACCACGAAGGCCGTTGCCCAGCCCAAACCCTCCTAGATCCTACACCTTGAAGCACTTCAGGTTCCATGAGGGCTTCATTCCAGGGCGGATAACCTGCCGTTTCTCCCTTCGCCCCTAAACTCCAAGAAAAGCTGAAGCCAGCAGCCAGCATTTGTGGGCAGATTGGGTCCTTAAACCAGAGATCTCTAAAGTCTAAAGAAAATGAGTGACTTGGGTGGGCTTTGCTCACTTTCAGAAATGAAGGATTTTGGGCTTCAGAACTACCGTCCCTCACTGTTTTAATAGTATGTACTTTGGAATTAATACCTAAAGTACTCCCGGAACTCCCTATATAAGTACATTGGGGCCAAAGTATATACTATTTAGGCCCCCAGAGAAGTATCCTAAAAACACAAACCGTGTTTGCAGGACATGAACAAGATGGTGCCCGCCTTGACACAGTTGGGCATGCGCCATGTGCCTTGAAGGCACCAGAAGGAGGGTCGAGGGCGAGGATGGCGCGGGTTCTTGAACCCTAAAGTTTAGGGTTTAGGGTTTAGGGCCTAAACCCCAGCCCCTAGACCCTAAAACTTGAAAGGTTGGCTTCGACGTCTAGGATATCTAGAAGGCTTCGGTGCTTAGACCCGAAGTCCGAAGATCTGAACCCTGAGCCATGGCAAGCTCGATTGGGTGTTGGGGTGGAGGTTGTTGGGGCTCTTCTAGCTAGGGCTTTGGGACATTTTATATTTTCCCTTATTGGGCTGGCTTAAGAGGATCTTATTTACCCTAAACCCTAAACCCTAAACCCTAAACCCTAATATTTCTCAAAAGCCTTAAAAGCGCCAGCTAGTCTTCAGTTTCCGGGTTCGGCGTTGGGTTCTCAGGTTGGAGGGGTGAAGTTCTAGTTGGCGATGAAGTTCAGGGTTTAGGGTTTAGGGTTTAGGGGTTTAGGGTTTAGGGTTTAGGGGTTTAGGGTTTAGGGTTTCCGCAGATGCTGAGGTCGGGTACAACTTGAAGGAGGAGTACTTCGAGATCTCTGAGAAGGCAAGCACAGTCAGTTTTTGGGCGGGGCCAGGTGTTTGTGAAGGTCTAGGGTTTGGGGTTTAGGGTTTAGAGGTTTAGGGTCTAGGGTTTAGGATTTGGGGTTTAGGGTTTAGAGGTTTAGGGTCTAGGCTTTAGGATTTGGGGTTTAGGGTTTCGAGTTTCTTTCGCCCGGTAACCTGTGCACCCAAAAGAGGCAACGAAACGTGGAAGCCCTGGGTTTCAGCCCTTCTGCCCCAAATCCAAAGCCCCCAGACCCAGAAAGCCCAATACACCTGAGTTGCGGAACATAGCTTCAAATATAGGGAGCTTCATATCACCAACGCTTAGATAATTCAGGTAAGCCCGGCACTGGGTTTCAGGGCTCGGGGATGTCTGTTAAGAGGCTCTGCTGCTGACGCTGCGAGAAGGTCTCGGCGATCTCTTCACGAAGGTCTGTGAGTTCTTCGGGTTTGTTCATGTGGTACTACCCTGAACCCTAAACCCTAAACCCCAAACCCTAAACCCCAAACCCTATTGGGTTTTGTCAAAACTTGAGGGCCTCTTGAGAGCCCTGACGATCAGAGTGATCTATTCTCTTGGAAGCCGGTCTAGACTCGATGGGTTTGGGATTGATGGCTCAGGGTTTATTGGCGTTTCTTGGGTCTGGGTAGAGCTTGAGATAAGTGTTCAGGAGGCAGGGTTTGTGGCTGTGACTGTGGCTCAGGCTTCATTCTCAGGGTTCAGGCGCTTCAGCCATGAACTATGAGCCCAAAACCTGACCTACCCTCAACCCTAAACCTCAACACTGAGCTACAAAGCCAGAGGTAAAACCCGATTCTCGGAGCCCCACTCCGGTCTCGATGGTTCTTCTGCGCTGTTCATATTTTCAGCTTTGAGGGTTTTAGGGTTTAGGGTTGATTGTTTAGACTTTAAGGTTTAGGGTTTGGGGGTTTAGGGGTTTCGGTTTAGGGTTTGGAGATGCTGGGATGCTGACCAAGGTTTATGGGTAGAGCGTGCTGGTACTGCAGCTGCAACTACAAAGGGAGTACCCAGAGCCTCCAAAACCCCTTAATTAAGGACTATACCCTACATTTTAATAGGACCCCTAGTAGGATTTAAGGTGTATTCCTTAATTAAGGGGTTTTGGAGGCTCTGGGTACAGTAGTACACGGGAATATTGCTGCGTGCGGTCGAGGCTAGCAGATCCCTAAACCCTAAACCCTAAACTCACACGTAGAGTGTAGTGTCTTGCACCTGGTGTCAGGGTTTTTTTGTTGGATCTTCAAGTCGGTTGGCCCATGTTGTCTAGGTTCTCCAGTAGTACCCTTTTACCCTTTTTCTTTTGGGTTCCCTTATTAAAACCGAATAGTAGGAAAAAGGGTACCCTTATTATTAAGGGGCTACTGGGGAACCTAGTTGTTAAGGAGCCCAAGTCCTTGCTGTCACGGATACAACCCTCAACCCTAAGACCCCCAAGCGAGGTCGAAGGCCTGCCAGGTATACTGTAACCAGAGACTCCAATATCCCTTCATTAAGGAATATATATATATATAGTAGGATCCCTAATATGATTTAAGGTATATTCCTTAATTAAGGGATAGTGGAGTGACCCGTCCTGCTTTCAGATTGCCAGGAAGTGGAGTTCGCATGGAGCATGGCGACTTCCTTGCAGTTTCAGGAACTCTGTGAGCTCTAGTGCCCCTCCAAGTCCCGCCCTGAGCCAATCCAACAAAACGCGCATAAACCCCAAACCCTAAACCCGAAACCCAACCGTAAACCCTAAACCCCATATCGACCCTAAACCCTAAACCCCTAAACCCGAAACCCAAGTCCACTTTGAGATTGTTTTGTGTCGCGCGGCGGGGAGCTCGAAACTAGGGGGGTGTGCAGCTGCAAAGAGATGGAGACCCTGCGCCGCCAGCACCTGAAGCCCTGAACCCCAAACTGTTGTAGCGTAGAGTCATGCATACTAACACTGTTCTTTAGGAGTCCTTCATGTGACTACTATATAACATATCTCCCCCTCTCAAGAAGGTTAGCTAACTGTTAAATTTCAGGTCGATGTTCGATGTTGGATTTCGGGAGTTTAGGGCTTCGACTTGAGGGGGAGTTTAGGGTTTAGGGCTTCGGGTTTAGGGGTTTAGGGGTTTAGGGTTTAGGGTCGATATAGGGTTTAGGGGTTAGGGGTTAGTGGCTTAGGGTTGAGGGTTTGAACTCAAGCCCAAAGCCCTCCAGACAAGTCGTAGTGCACGGAACCCTAAGAAGGCAGGCGTTTTGGGGCACAGGGAGGACTTAACCCTAAACCCTAAACCCTGAACCCTAAACCGTAAACCCTAAACCCTAAACCCTGAACCCTGAAGCGTAAACCCTGAACCCTAAACCCTAAACCCTAAACCCTGAACCCTAAACCTCAAGGATTCGGGTCTAACATTAGGTTCAAGGTTTAGGGCCCGACAGTTCGGGTGCCTTAATAATTGGAATAACTATGAAGGCCCCTACAGTACGTAGGGTCTTTAAAGATACTACGCACTGGGACTTGTCTGAAGGTTCAAGCCTCGCCCAGAACCCTAAAACCAAGTCTGCGTCTGAATCTGTATGTTCTAACAATATGCTCAGGCCAAAACTCGGCCATACAAGCCCTGAAGCCAAGCCAAGGTGTACAACTTCATCATCGCCACGATGCTCGCCGGTTTCCGCCCCTCAGCCGAAGTCAAGGGGGCCCTCCTCTTTGTGCGCGGGTCTCCCGCCGGGCGCGTCAGAAACCCGAGGCTTTACTATAGGGGCCTAAATAATTACCGATACTTCCCGTATTTTTTTATATAATTACCGATACTACCCGTAATTTGGGGGTTTCTTATTATAGTTATAGTATATAGATAATGGGCCGCAAAACCCTATTCTAATTTGTAAGGCCCCCCCTTAATTATTCAGTATGGTACGACCTGGCGGCGTGTATTTTCGTACAAGCACTTTGATGTATGATGGAATATTAGTCATTAACATATAAATCTAAATACAAGGTTCAGAAGAATAGTTACTAATATATAATTCCAAATACTGATTTTTTTTTTGTTTTTGCCCCCCCCCCCTCCACCTCTTCACCTCTCCTCCTCCCTCCCTCTGGGACCCAGGCCCTTTGGCCTTATGGTAAAGGCGTTTTATTACAGCAGCACTACATTGCCATAGTGCGCACTATGTGCGCGATGTATTTTCGCCGGAGCTTTCAGCTCTGCAACCTTTCTGTATACTAGGGATTTCGAACTATGCAACACGGGTTTGTTTATTCTTATAAACTGTGTTGTATCATAGTAAATAATGGAAGTAGATGTAAGACTCTGACTACTGTGCTTAATTAAAAGTCGCATTTGATCCTGTTATAGAACCTGGTTTATGGTATAAACCCTAGAATGTGAAAATGGCCTGCAATGTGTCCGACTATGTATCTAGATGAGTCATACCTTCGAAAAAAAGGTACAGATGAATGGAAATAAAAAAATGCCAGCAATATTATATGTTTATGCCAATGCTTGTCTATATATAGCCACATATACTATATCATACTATATCTAAATCATGTTTGAATGAATTTGCACGATAATGACATGTATGTACTTTNTAGCCACATATACTATATCATACTATATCTAAATCATGTTTGAATGAATTTGCACGATAATGACATGTATGTACTTTGACAGTGATAGGCCTGCCACCGAATAGGCACAAACGAAGTCATCGAGGCCTTTGAGTTTAAGACTTAGCAGACCCCCCTCACATTGCAGAGTTTATGATGTTGAGCAAAACACTCGCTGTTTCTTGCTTCGTAAATAGTGGTTCGAAATGTAAAATGTAAGAAACGAGTCATGGACCCCCCCAAAAGACTTTGACCCCTGATACTACATGATAGTGAAAACCCAGTCGTTCAGATAACTACAATCCAAGCTGTGGAGCTAATGGGGCATGATGGCTGTCATACTAAAAACTCTGGCNCTTTGACCCCTGATACTACATGATAGTGAAAACCCAGTCGTTCAGATAACTACAATCCAAGCTGTGGAGCTAATGGGGCATGATGGCTGTCATACTAAAAACTCTGGCAAGATATAATGGATGTCAATCTTCAACAAGAGGTTGCAAAAAAAGAACGAAAATATTAAAACTAGTGATGGCTGGCTCCCCAAGACCACAAACCTTGGCAAAAGCAATGCCATGAAAAGGAATAGTCCGGCAAAGAACGCTGGTTCCGCACAACCCCATTGCCTCGATGCGGATTCTTTCTTACTTGTTCTAAGATGGGATATTGGACGTAAAACCCCATAGTTTCAGAATAAGTTGGGTGGCGAATTTCCAAATCCTCGAAGGGATGATCTGGTTCACCAACGACCGAACTCAAGCTATTGCGAAGAAGAATATTAGACAGTGGCAAAACTTCAACCGTAGCCCTGGGAAACCACTGCAATGANTCTGGTTCACCAACGACCGAACTCAAGCTATTGCGAAGAAGAATATTAGACAGTGGCAAAACTTCAACCGTAGCCCTGGGAAACCACTGCAATGAAAGAGATAGGTGGTTCGGAATACCTGGTCCCCAAGCCCATATCCCTAGTAGGAAAGATTGTTCGTGCAGGAAAAAGAAATATTTAGTCAAGGGATTCGTGCCCAGAAAACCAGCACTAAGCACCAAACCCTACAACAGGTTGCGNTTTAGTCAAGGGATTCGTGCCCAGAAAACCAGCACTAAGCACCAAACCCTACAACAGGTTGCGATTGAGGTAAGCTGTGTGGCCAGAACGTCATAGTCTTCAATGGCGTACGATTAAGGTGCATAGATGGGTGGCAGATTGTCAAAAGTAAGGATGGTTGGCCCCCCAAAACCATGAACTTTGACAAAAGCGATGCCAAGGGAGAATAGGCTGGCGAAGAACACTTGTTGGCCAAAACCCATAGCCTTAACCGGAGTGAGCGGTGCGTATTCGTTGTTAAGTTTAATTGTTAACTGTTCGGACAAGAGACAATGGATGTA
>BGNK01000286.1:145278-192779 GCA_003297005.1 Symbiodinium sp. clade A Y106 | reverse complement strand
CATTGGTTCCCAAGAAGCTCCAATTATGTGAGAGATGATGAGTGGCCAAAGAACTTAGTAGGTGGCCAGTCTCATGTATCAACCCTCAGAGGAGTGACTGGATCCCGAATAAGAATGAATTATGGATGACAACCCAGTCCAAGTAATTCAGGGGAAGTGGATCGTAATTGAAAAAACTTGGGGCGGGAAGACGGCATCGGAACAAAGATGCCACCAGCAGAAACCAAAATCAAGCAAACCATGTTACACCCTAGGTCTAAGACACACTACAAAAATCAAATGTCTTGTAGTGCAAGTAATGCTAAACAAGGATCATCCTTTCAAGGACAAAATAGAGAAGAGTTGAGTCTACGATGTAGAAAATCCACTATCGTAAGTGCAGGGGTTAACACGTGATTTGCATGTAAAGATGGGGCTGTAATGGGTCCTACCCTCTTTACATGTATGTATGTACCGTGTGATTTTACATGCTCGTACAGAATCAGAAAATGTGGATGTATAGCTGCATCCATGCAGGAACACACATGTACTCTTATGCGACATGTCAGTCTGTATACACACATAGAAATACATACCTATATTCATACACACACATGTATGGGCTCGGTTTGCATGTGGATAATATAAACAACAAAATGTTCTTATAACCTTTTATCATGATCTTGATATGCCTGTTAGGGGCGAATGGTAGAGATGAACAGTGGCATGCATGTCCTTTTCGGTCCTGAGTTTAGTGGACCGTGACAGCGCGTATTTGCGAGGAACCCTTCGCAGCATTAAAACTACATGTTAAAACTCGAGAAAAAACGCAGGATTCCTCGAAAATGCACGCCGCCACGGNGGACCGTGACAGCGCGTATTTGCGAGGAACCCTTCGCAGCATTAAAACTACATGTTAAAACTCGAGAAAAAACGCAGGATTCCTCGAAAATGCACGCCGCCACGGCGTACCAGTCTCTAATTATTATGGTAGTGGCTGGGATGTCTTCCGCTGTTTCGAGCCGGAGGTTGCAAGCCAACCCTGAGAACAGCAAGAAGTCAAAGAATAATAGTTTTCCATAGGGTTCCTTATTCTATTTATAACGAGCAGAAATACTTGTTGAAGAGAGACGCAGCAATCGGAGCCTCCCTATATACCCGAAGGCACAAAGCAGAAAGCCCCAACACCCCTCAAGGCCATGCAAATATTCCCACTGTCAACAGCGGCGCTTCAAAGATCTTGTCAGAACCTTCTAAGCTAGGCTTCGGAGTACCATACTTTAATACTTTTTTCTTAAAGGAACCCTTATGAAGTAAAAGTTTATACTTTTTCGGGTTACTTAAAAGCCCAGCAAGCCTACAGAGAATCCTGACGGTCGATGGCTCAGGAGGTGGGAAAACCCTAACGCCGAAGGCCTGAAAGCTATAAACGTAAGCCCGGGCTAAACCCTGAATCCTGCTTGGAGGCCCTTTTGACTTAGTAAGTAGGGTTAGTAAGGTGGGTTATGGGGATTATAATAGGGCTTCTAGGGGATACTAAGTAGACTTACTACGTCAAAAGGGCCTCCAAGTGAACCCGAAGGCCTGAGCTCGACCAAGCATACTTAAAGCATCATGTGGGAGTACTCAGGAAAAGGGGAGGGAGGGGGAGTAAGCTTACTAAGTCCCATGATTCTCCAAGTATACCCGAAACCCTGCAGCCCGAAATGGGATAGATTTTCAACTGCTCGGGTTTACGGTTTCGGGTCTAGGCTTGAAGGGTTTATGGCATAGGGTGTGGGGTTTGAGGTTGTAGGGTTTAGGGTTTGCGGGTTAGGGCTTAGGGTTTGAGGGTGTAGGGCTTAGGGTGTCTGTTGCCGAAGCGAAACTGTTGCAAGGCACGGCTCAGGCAGAGGCGAAAGCCAAGATGGCAGAGCAGCTGGGCCTTTGTTGCTTCTTTAGGGCTCAGGGCTTAGGGTTTTAGGGTTTCAGGGTCTCGGGGTTTGTAGATGTCGTTAGGTTTTACAGTGTCCGGGTTCGAAGGTTTTGGGATCCACCAGCGTTTTGTTTTAAGGTTTTAGAGGGTTTCAAGGTTTGAGGGTTTCGAGTCTAGAGTTTCAGATTTCGGGGCTTTCGGGTGTTGGGGTTGTTTTTGGGTTTAAAGGATTCGAGCTCTTGTGCCAGAGTTCAGGGCAGAATTGGAATTTTGGTTTTCTTGGGTCTTTGGGTTTAGGGTTTAGGGTTTGGGGCTGTAAAGTTTATGGTTTAGGGTTTCGGGTTTCCCTCCAAAGCATCTGTCGGTCGGCCACAGCTCCGGCGCAAGGAAAGCTACAAGCCAAACCGCAAAGCCAAGAGCCCTACACCCTTGGCAATGCTTGAACCTTCAACAACCTGAAGCCGCTTGGGAAACCCTCGAAGGCCCTACTACGCAGCCAAAAAACCCTTTGAACGATCCTACTTAAAGGATCATGGGACTTAGTAACTAGGGTCATTATTAGGGTAACTATACTTATAACCCCAATTAGGGTGCTTATAACCTTACTTTCTAAGTCCCATGAGCCTCCAAGTAAACCCTAAACCCCAAATACCCTGAAAGAAACTCTCCCAGGATCGCCGCCCGGGAGCCGGAGCCAATCCCGATCGCTGCCCCCGCCCCTGCCGTCCCAGCAGAGCCGAAAGCCAGGATAGCAGAGCTCCTTGGCCCTTTTTTGGCGAGCGCATTTTCGGGATTCGAATTTTCGCGGGGTTTAGGGTCTATTCAGTGTTTAGGGTCTTCGGGTGTTGGAACCGCTTTCGGGTTGGCTAGATTCGAGCTGTCCGGCACCGTGGAGCAGGTTGGTGGTGGTCTTGCTTGCGGAGTCAGTTTTGCACTTGGGCTAAGGTCTTGCAGTGATTACTGCAGATTCCTAAACACTCGTAGGTCGAGGCTTTCAGGAAGAGCAGAGCCACCTCTGCACACACTGGCTAGAGACCTCGGCGAACCTTCAGCCATACTTCTCCAATCCCCTAAGGCGGCTTGGAGTTGTTTAGGTATGTACAAACTATAAACCAAAAGTCCGCTTAACAGAAGACTGTAAGCCAAATCGCAAAGCTTGCACCAGCGACCAGAGCACGGGCATCCTTGGCATACCCTGCAGCTTCAATAGCCTGCCAGGATCCGGAAACCGCTCGGGAAACCCTAGAAGCCGCTTCGCAACCCTAAAAACTCATACCAGGCTCTACAACAAAAGCCTTACACAACCCCGTGAACGATCCTAAAGTCCTATACGCCCTGAAACTAAGCTCTAAACCCTCTAAGCCCTAGAATACTCTCCCAGGATTGCCACCAGGGAGCCCGAGCCAATCCCGATCGCTGCCCCCGCCCCTGCCCCCTCGGCAGAGCCGAAAGCCAAGATAGCGGCGTGCCTTGACGCTTTTTCGGGTAGCGCAGAGGGTTCTGAGTCTCAGGGTTTTTAGGGATTCAGAGTTGTCAGGGCTTTCAGTTGCTTTTTTGAGGGTTTAGGGCTGTCGGATGATGGGGTTGTTCTGGGGTTGGCGGAGTCAGTGTAGTCTTAGGGCTACGGGCTTGCAGTGACTTTCTTCGGGGTTCACCCTTATAGCAAGGACCCAAATGGGACCCCACTCTAGGGTACTACCCTCCTGCAGCCTGTTCTTGTTGAGGGTATCCAAGCCCCCAAATGCGTCGTATATAAGTGTTTCCTAAACCCCAAAAACCTGAACCCTAAATACTCGGACCTTCAGCCACTTCACATGCCCTCAACCCTCCTATCAAGCCGTTCAGGATCGCCGCCCGGGAGCCCGAGCCAATCCCGATCGCCGCCCCCGCCCCTGCCGCCCCGGCAGAGCCGAAAGCCAAAATCGCAGAGCTCCATGGCCGCTATTGGGTGGTGCAAGCGTTCAAAGGTCGAGGATTTAGAGGGGGTTTTCAAGGGCGTTGAGTTTTTGTTGAGGGTTCAGGGTTTTCAGATGCTGCGGTCGCTTTGGGGTTGGCGGGCGCCGAGCAGAGCTGCAGCACAGCCTTAGCAGTCTTAGGGCTACCGGCCCAGAGCCTCCAAAACCCCTTAATTAAGGAATATACCCTAAATCATACTAGGGATCCTACTTAAATTTGAGGTATATTCCTTAATTAAGGGGTTTTGGAGGCTCAGGGAGCTTGCAGTGATTGTTGCAGATTCCCCATGATTACCCTTATACAGGGGCTTTCAGGAAAGGCGGAGCTTTAAGCCGTACCCCTCCAATCCCAAAAAGGAGAACGTCCGGCCCCTTGTCCAACTACACTCCTGGGTCGTGCTCAAAGTTGGGGAGGAACGCAAAAGAAGGCGTCACCCTCATAAAACGGACCCTAAATGGGATCGTAATCTATGGTACTACCCTCTTGGAGCCTGTTCTTGTTTAGGGTATCCAAGCCTCCAAATGCGTCATATGTAAGTGCTTCCTAAACCCCAAACCCTGAACCCTAAATACTCAGCCACTTCACATGCCCTCAACACTGAGCCGAAGCGTGTTAGCACTCACCTGAAACCCGAGCCGGTTTGGGCTTACGGCTTGAGTCAAGGGATAAGGGTTTAGTGGCCCTACACCCTGAACTCCCTGTTCCCCAAACCGCACAAGCTACGGCAGAAACCTTGGCTTACCCTGAACTAAAGCTGCTCTGAGGCTCCATGAAATCCTAAAAAGCTGGACAGCTCATTGTAAAATCACCCCCCCTGCCTAAAATCCTTCAAGCCCTATCAACTCCCAGGATCGCCACCCAGGAGCCCGAGCCAATCCCTATCGCTGCCCCCACCCCTGCCCCCCCGGCAGAGCCGAAAGCCAAGATAGCAGAGCTCCTTGGCCTTTTCTGGGTAGCGCAAGCGTTCAAAGATCGAGGGTTCTGGGTTTCAGGGTTTCAGGGTTTCAGGGTCTTCGGGGTTTCAGGATTTGCAGGTTTAGGGTTTAGGGGCTTCCAGGGGTTTAAGGTTCAGGTCGGTTAGGTGCTAGGATTTGTTGTATCCTAAGCCCTTCATGCCCCAAGCAGCGCAGCCTACGCAAAAAACCCAGCCCAAGGCCTACCCACCACACCGAAGGCCTAAACCCTCAACTCTAAATCGTACGACCTACAGTAGAAGCCAGAAAGTTGGAACATCATTAGCCTCATGCCCTTAAAGTAAAGTATAAGGGATCCCAGCATGAATCCTCCTAAAGCCATGTTCCAACTTTCTGTCTTCTACTGTACTTCCCTGAGCCGCCAAAAAATTGCCAGGATCCCTAAGCAAATCGTAAAGCCTCAGTAGAGTTTAGGGTTTGGGGTCTTGTGAAAACCATATATCCTTAATACGTTTACCTTGAAGCCCAGCACAAGATATGAGTGTAAAGCAATGACTAAACAACTTAAAGCACTCGAATGCGATAGCCCTAGACCCCAAACCCTACACTGCAAATCCTAATCCCTAAACCCTAAACCCCCAAACCCCGAAACCTTAAGGCCCAAAGGATCACCCATAAGAGCCCTGTGAGGAATTCTAGATCGAATTCTAGGCGTAGCTCGGGAAGGGCCCTAGAAAGAACCCAAGGACGATGCCTTCGCTAAGCCCTAAACTCCTATGGCTCAAGTGTGAGCCCTGCATCCTAAAGCTTAAGCCCTCGACCCTTAACGCCTAAACCATCCTAACCCGTTAAACTCTATGTAAGCCCTCAGCAACAAAAACTTTAGACTACCCCAGAGCCCTAAAGCCCTGAACCCCTGCATCCTACAATCCTTGAATTCTTAAAAACCCACTAAAAGCCGTAAACCACCGTAGATCGCGAGCCCCAAAATCCGCAATTCCCCCCTCCCCCTCCCAGGATCGCCACCAGGGAGCCCGAGTCCCACCCGAGCGGCGCCTCGGAAGACTCCGGCAGCTCCTCCGCCAGCGGATCTTTGAGGCCCGAGGGTTCAGGGGTTTGGGTTCAGGGTTTTGGTGGTTTAGGGGTTGGGTTGAGGCTTGAGGGTTTCTGGGTTAGGGTTTAGGGGTTTAGGGGTTAGAGTTTAGGGTTTCTCTTGCTTTGTTTGTTAAGCACGTCTTTTCTACAGGTAGAGCCTGGCATCACCAGGTTTTCACAAGTTAAAGGGCTTCGTTGGTTTGCTCGGAGGTGTAGACCTTGAGCTGGAAGCGCTCGCTACAATCCCAGCAAAGCTTTCACCCCAAACTCCTAGGGTCCTCGAGCTTCTGAGGCTTAAGCTTGAGGGTTTGAATTTGGATTTCAGGGCTGCTGCAGCAGTATAGGGTTTGCGTTGGCTTTCGGGTTTAAGGCTCTAGGCGCTAGGTTAAGGACCCTGGGATGGCCCGCAAGAGATGTGGTGTAGCTTGTACTTAAAGGATCATGGGACTTAGTAACGAGGGTTACCACTAGGGTAATTGTACTTACAACCACTTATAACCCCAATTAGTTTACTTATAACCTTACTCACCAAGTCCCATGATCCTCCAAGCATCCCCACCCGCCCCCATGCACACACAGACACCCCGCCGTGAAGCTCTCGAAGCCTGCGCGTAGCAGGCCCGACCCTGCGGCACCATGCCAGCAGCAAAGCTTCGGAGACACTTGGCCATGACAGTAAAACCAGGGCTGCGGACTCGGGATAAGCAGGAGAATGCTGGTGGAATTAGTTTCAGTAGCAGAAACGGGGGCGGCGGGAGGAGTAGTGGGGGTCTTTGTCACGCTGCTGTGGCTCTTGATGCTCGGAGAATTAGAGCCATATGGGATGTCGCTTCGATTGCTTACTGCAGTGTGCTAGTATAAGTCTGAACGCCAACATGGAGCAACCGTAGATGAGACGCATGTGCAGCATCCAAAGCCGTTCCGGATACTACGGTTGATGGACAAAATCCTGCATTACCCATTATAAGGAATATACCATAATTCCCATAGTTTAGGGTCCTTAGGGTCATGCAGGATTTTGTCCATCAACAGTAGAGATGCAGGGCTTTTGCATTAAAAGGGCGGCTTTATGGATTTTGCGAGCCTTTGGTACTGTACGATTTGCAAAACAAACTTCGGGCTTCCACGGTTCAGGGGTGGGTTGCTTAGGCTAGGGTTCAGGCTTCAGGGTATTCTAGTTTCCTCCGCATAATTTCAAACAAAGCAATCAGGCTCGCCTAAAGCCCCAACCCCTCAACCTTAAACCCTACATGCACCTCTAGACTCTAGACCTAGAGCCCCCACAAATCTTTAATTTCAGAAACCCATTAACCCTTAACCCTAAACCGTTCCAAACCTTTAAACCAAGATCCTAAACCGCAGCACCCACACCCTAAACCCTCCCTCTTACCCCTGAACCCTCCCTGAGGGTTCCTTTGAAGGTGCCTTCAAAAGTCAAGAGTTCAATCAAGAGGTCCCTCTAAAGGCCTTAAGCCCCCGAAGTACGAGGTCGGTACAGAGCTCGAGGGTGGCAAAGAAGTGTATCGCTTGGAGCGGCACCTTCAGAAGGCCTCGGGGAGCTCTAAGCTTCAGGACATTTCTTTTTTTTGGGGGGGGTTTGGGTTTAGGGTTTAGGAGTTTTGGTTTAGGAACTAGGGGTCAGGAATTCGGGTTTAGGGTTTGAGTTCCTCGAGACTGGGGAATGAGGATTGTTAACGGGGCTTGTGTTTTTTATGGGGGTCTGCTGGGGTTTTGCTGGGAGAGAGCGCCAGCTCTGGAGAGAACCTAGACCCTTAATACCAAAAGCGCAGGGCACACTGCCAAGATGATGACAGTTTCTTGACAGAAGTGCAAGCAGCAGGGGTCGCAGGAAAATAGATGACAGTGCTGAAGCACTATGAAGCATTAAGCAAGCTACTGCTGGCAGCAATAGCAGCCATTGCTGCCATTGCTTAACCAACTACACTCATATGCTAAACCCGAAACCCCCTAAACACTTGAGAGTACGAAGGCTCCACAGTAAACTCAGTTCTACCAGTAACCACTCCTACGAGGAGCAGCCTGGATGAGTTGTCTTATGCCGCAAAATGGAACCAGGCAAGCCCCAATACCCAATCAAGATGCGTCCAACCCAAGACCGCACTCAGAGCTTTCCAGCAGTTTCCATGACTTTCCGACGACAGGCCATCTTTGGTGACGTCTACGAGGCTCTTTCGGTGTATTAGGTTTACAATTCAGAGTTTAAAGCAAGGCTCTGAGTAAACCATTCATTTCCTGCCAGAGCTTCCGACAAAAAAAGGGGCCATGAGTCCTCAACCCTACCTCCGCGCCTCGCTCAGCCTAAACCGTTTATTGAGGGTCGAAACTGTTCCTCAAAACCAGCAAACACCACTGAACAAAGCACCTAAACAGCCAGATAGCCGCTAGCCCTGCTGCTGCGCCTGGGCCAAGTGCTGCTTCTCTGTTGCTTCAGTGATGCGTCCTCGCTGGAAGAAGAAAGCTGGGAGATTGTGGCAGAAAGAGGAGGGGAAGGCCATCAAGGCAGAATGGGTGGCAGAATGGCAGGCATTGTTTCAGACCCAGGAATTCAACGCCTTGCGCAAGCGCTTGGCAGAGCTGTCCGTCTGCGAAGGCCAGTGAGCCCAGTCCTTTGAAGCTGGCATGGCCAGCGGCTTTCCTGACAGCGGACACCAGCAGTTTATAGGGCCGTATGGGGCCGTCAGTGCAGATGTGTAAGCATGTGCAAATCACAGCACCACGTGCAGACTTGCCAGAGCGAACTCTATGAAGCCCTTATTAACCACCATCTAAAGCCGCACTTTACAGCAGAGCACTATCAAGCCTTGCATCCTTATCTGCAGAGTTGCCAGTTGCTCCGTGAAAACCTACAAGACCCTTTTCGAACGACCGACGCACCCGTCATCAAGCGCCGTCAAAACCCGCCTATCTAAACCCTAAGCCCTGAACCCCAAACCCTACACCCGAAACCCTACGCCCTACTTGGAGGCCCTTTTGACTTGGTAAGTCTACTTAGTATCCCCTAGAAGCCCTAATATAATCCCCATAACCCACCTTACTAACCCTACTTACTAAGTCAAAAGGGCCTCCAAGTACCCCCTAGACCCTAACCACTAAACCCTAAATCCTAACCCCTTCGATCTTCTGACAAGATATGTTTGGAGTTTGGGAGTTTCTCGAAAGATGTCTTTAAGCACGCTACGATATTATAGAATCCTTAAAGGAGCCCTATATTAAGAGGCCTACACCCTAAACCCCTAACCCTAAACCCCTAAACCCCTAAACCCCTAATCCCTAAACCCTAAACCCGAAACCGAAACCCTAAACCCCTAAACCTGAAACCGAAACCCTAAACCCCTAAACCCAGAATCCTAACCCCTAAACCCGTAATCCCTAAATCCGAAGCCCTAAACCGCTAAACCCTGAAGCCTAAACCACCAACTCCTAAACCCAAACCCCTAAACCTTAAGCCCTAAACCCGAAGCCCTTAAAACCCCGAAACCCCTTCAACAAAAACTACTAACCCCAAAACCCCTAAACCCTAAACCCTAAACCCTAATAGAAAAAACCCTAAACCCCCCAAACCCCTAACACCCGTGGAGTTCCTACAGTAGAAGCCAGAAAGTTGGAACATGGCTTTCGGAGGATTAGTGCTAGGATCCCTTATACTTTAATCTAAGGGCATGAGGATAGTGATGTTCCAACTTTCTGGCTTCTACTGTAGTTTGCTCCGAGAGGTCCGGGGTTTGACTTCGGGCCGGCACCTGGCGGTGAAGGTCACCGAGCTCGATAAGATGAGGCTACAGGCCTCCGCCTGGGGTTTAAGGGGTTTAGGGTTTAGGGTTTAGGGTTTACTTGAAGGGGCAGGGGACTTAGTAAGTTGGTTATAAGTAGGGTTATAATTAGGGTAACTCCATTTAGGGCACTTATAACTCTCCTTATAACCTACTTACTAAGCCCCCTGCCCCNCTCGATAAGATGAGGCTACAGGCCTCCGCCTGGGGTTTAAGGGGTTTAGGGTTTAGGGTTTAGGGTTTACTTGAAGGGGCAGGGGACTTAGTAAGTTGGGTATAAGTAGGGGTATAATTAGGGTAACTCCATTTAGGGCACTTATAACTCTACTTATAACCTACTTACTAAGCCCCCTGCCCCTTCAAGTAGGGGTTTTAGGTAGGGGTTTACGGCTTAAAGTTTAGAAGGCTTTAGGCTGGTTCAGGGTTTAGGGCCAAGGGCTTCGATTTACCAGGTATCGATATAGGATATTTTCTGGCTTTCCTTCATTGTTTAATATAGAGCCCTAATTGTAAAAAGGAAATTGGTGACTGTTGAAATCGACACCTAGTCTATGGTAAACTCCATAAAGTTGGAAACCGGATTAAGGCCAAATAGTGCTGGGATTCCCTATACATGACTCTTAAGGATTGAGGCTATTGGGTTTCCAACTGTTGGGCTTCTACTGTAAGAGGTTTAGGGTTGAGGGCCTCTATAGGGGTGAAGGGGTTAAGCGGTTTAGGGTTGGAAGCTCTTTTCCTGGCATATCATCTGTTTTAGTTTAGGGTTTAGGGTGTCTCTTTTTAGTAGAGGATTTTGTCCTTGTCGAAGGTATTTTTTAACAGCGCTAGTTTTTCATGTGTTGATTTCTTTTACAAGTTGAACAGATCTGCTGTCCTCGATACGGACTAACTTCAACATTACTCATCATCTTTCTCCCCCGCTGTCTCTCTCTCTCTCTCGTCTATTCCTCTGAGTTTGTTCCGATGTTGTATTCAGAGGTTCCAGGGCAATGTGGTTTGCCGAGACCACAGTCGGTCGAACTAGACAAGCCCGTACAGTTGGATTTTGATTGAAGGTTCTTGGGGTCTATCTTCAATACTGCACCGACTCAGTAACTGTTGAATAATATTCGTAATCTAGAAATATCAGGCTTTTAATTGTACCCTACTATAGAGTGTTACTGTATGGGGGCAGTACCCAAGCATACCCAAGGTCTATCTGTGGCTTGGGGCTTGTTAGATTTGGGGTTATTTCGGCTTATGGGTCTCCTGGCATGGCTGTGTTTTTCTTCGGGGCACCCAGAGCCTCCAAAACCCTTTAATTAAGGAATATACCTTAAATCATACTAGGGATCTTATTATAATTTACGGTATATTCCTTAATTAAGGGGTTTTGGAGGCTCTGGGTATGGAGACTGATGGTATGACGTCTCAGGAGTCGAGCTTACAGGTTTCATCGTCTAGGCACTTAGAGTATTTGTTTTGGGGTTTATGCGAGTGATCCAGTACCCCGAACCCAACATCCTACACACCAAGGACCCTAATCTAAACCCTAAACCAAAACACTTGGCACCCAAGAACCCTACACAGGCGACGCACCAGGCGCTGTGCGAGAGTCCTCTCTGCGAGGTTCGCTTCGTCGAGATGATGATGCTCGGTTGCCGTAACATAGGTGCCGGTATAATTGGTTAATAGTTTTCGTTTGCAGTCTTCGTATGGTTATACTATGTTCGAAGTAGTTCTTAATGCCCAGGGCTGTCGATGTTTTACAGTAGGGTTTTGTTTTTTTGCGTAAGGCGTCTGCATCTGACTCGGAAGCATGGTGTAGTTTGGCTATTTTTGGCTGCAAGGTCAGGCATTTGAGATTTCTAGGGCAGGATGTAGAGGTGCATAGAAGGGACGCGCTAGGCAGTGCTTTTTGTACCAGGGCGTTTAGAGTTTCGAGATTCGTGTTTAGGGGAAAATTTTGGAGAATGACCGCTACCTTGCCAAGGACCTCAGTCGTGTTTGTGTTCGTTACGAGAAAGCCTCTAACGTGTTGCCCAATGTTTGGAGTTCCTATATGAAAACATCGGGGCACCTTTTATACATAGTTTCTCAAAATCATGGATGTCTTCTTGGGGGTCCTTGTAAGACAGTGAATAGAAGGACTCTGGTTCATTTTGGTTTAGACATCGTCATTCACATGCTTTCCTTCTTTTTGGCATCTTAATCCGAAGGCTCCTTCAGAAGAGCCCCGGTCAGAGTTTGTAAACCCTCTCCAGGCCTGGAACCCTCCAGCTCGAACCTTCGAAGCCCTCTGCCGACCTACACTTGCAATGAAGTCCCCAAGCGCCCTGAATCCTACAGTAAACCCTAGTACCCCAGACTTCACTTCACTTCACTTGGTTGCGTGACGGTCCTAGTCCTGTGCAAATGAGAAGGCGACCTCAAAAGCGGCAAGCCGCAGGTCTGGAAAAACGGCTACTTACAGACCTACATGCAAAGGTGAAAACGGCGGAGCCAGGATAGGCTACAACGCCACTCAGGTGCTCGACAAGCGAGAACGCCTAAGGCGAAACCCGTGCAGAGCTGAGATCAAACCGGGAGCAGGGGCTCACATCAGAGCGAGGCCCCGGCTACGACCAGCACCGGCGGCACCAAAGTGCACTGAAACAACTTAGCAAGGGAGATGCCCGCACTATGCGAACACACCCAGAAGTGAACTTAGAGCCAGAAGCCCTGCCACCCAGCGAGCCGAAGCGCGGGTGACAAGGGAGCAAAGCGAAAACACACTACAAAGCCAGAAGGCAGGAGCACAAGCAGAGCCTCCTCTCACCAGAAGCTAGTGCTCCTCGTGGGTGGGCCGCGGCAGAGTCACTAAGTCAGAGTAGAACGTCAAATAAAGTGACAGCAAAAGGGCCACAACGAACAAGGATCAGTACCGGTGTTCTCCAAAAGGGATGCCAGCGCTGAGCCCAGTCGTCGACTTGCAAAACAAGGCTGAAACAGCCGACAAGCCAGGTTCAAAACTAAGGAGCTGACTAACACGCCGTAGGCGCAAGCAGCTGAAAAGCCACGTAGATCGGCACGACCAGAGTCCAGAAATATACTGCACGGGGAAGGAGCCGAAAAACTGTAACCAAGTAAGAACCGCTCCAGTGAACACGCCCACCAGCAGTGCTGGTATAGTAGTATCTGCAAGAACGGCGGAAGCCGAAAAGGCAGAAAACTACCTCGAGCCGAGACACCTAGTACCCCAGACCCTAAATCCTAAAACCCTAAACCGTAGAATTCTAGATCCGTAAGAACCAGAGGAAGGGCCTGGACAACGTGCTGCAGCTCGAGGACATTCGGCGGGTGTCGAGGGCTTGGGATGTAGGGCTCCAGAAAGCAGAAGCCTCAATCCCCGAGCTTCCTAAACTTAGGGACCCAAAAAGCACATAAGCATAAGCATTTTATAGGGATATCCCTACCTTATTGGGCTTTATTATAAGGGGGTTTATATGGGATATCCCTATCCTAATTTTTGCTTATGTGCTTTTNAGCACATAAGCATAAGCATTTTATAGGGATATCCCTACCTTATTGGGCTTTATTATAAGGGGGTTTATATGGGATATCCCTATCCTAATTTTTGCTTATGTGCTTTTTTGGGGCCCTATAAACGGTTCAGGCATGCTTGGGACTATGAGTTCCGGATTAACAGACCGGAAGCAAACCCCAAGCCGTCTGAGCCCTAAACCTTCAGGCCCCAGACCTTAAGCTCACCATATACCCTATACATGCCCTCAACCCATAGACGAAGACCTTCTGTGCTCAGATCTTTGCAGGAGGTTTCGGCCTCACTGGGCTGCATGCACTTCGGGCGTGGTTCAGGTTTAGGGTTTAGGATTTTCTGCTTCTTGCGGCATGATATCTTACGTCCTTGAATTTACTCTTTCGTCCCTGTCCAAGCTCCATAACCTCCCTACTAACTGAAAAGAACAGCGTAGACCCTGAAGCCAAGATCCTCAAGCTCAGGTCGCAAGAATCTGTACTGGGTATTTTGTTCGTATGCCATGCCTAAAGCTTACACATAAACTGGGAGAAGACTGACAGTAGGGTTAGATGCGGGGGTACGGGGGTACACTACAGTCACTCAAAGCACCCAGCCATGTACCACCCCAATTTGCTGTGTCGACCGGGTCCTCCAAGTATTCGATGCAGTTGATGCAATCGACTTCAGGATACATTTGGCGATGACGACCGTCACTACGCCTGCCAGCTGCAGTTATGCAAGTATGTATTTGAACAAATTTAATTATGCATGTTCTTATACATGTCTTATATATATATATGCATATATATTTGTATTATGTGTGTGTATGTGTATATACTCACGAAGTGACTCACAGGTTTTGGGATGGTTTCGGGCTTCAGGATGTTTGCTGAGCAGCTCTGTCTTGACCCAAGCCCTTCGAATCCTACCTTACTTGGAGGTTCATGGGCAGTTATAAGTCGGGTTACAAGTATGGTTACTTTAAGGGTTCTGCAGGGTTCAGGATTTCAGGTTTAGGGTTTAGGGTAGTTATAAGTCCGGTTATAAGTCCCCTCATATGGGTTATAACTTTACTTGCCCTACTCATGAAGCCACTTACAACCACCCATGAACCTCCAAGTACTCAAAGCTTCACACTTTTCGCCTTCTCGTGGAAGAAGGCTCATGTCTTCGGGTTGGGCAGCCGCCGGCACCGGTTGTTCCTGTAACCATCGACCTCGCCGCACCGCAAGCGAAAGCATCGATCAAAAAATCATAATGCAGGAACCTGGTTAAGAAACCCTGGCCCTGTAATCGAGACATTCCCTCGTACGCTCCCCAAATGCTGAACCCTCAACCCTAGGCCTATGTGCATGTGCCCAGCTTTTCCACCTTGTGTGCCTTGTGAATTGTCGAGGCAAGTGGCGAATCTCCACTCCCAGGATAAAGAAAAAAAGCCTCCAGGATTTAGGGTTTAGGGTACATCCCAAACCCCAACTTTATCTAAACAGCATGTTTGCTAAGCGAACCCAAAGCTTAACCCTCAACTCCAAGCCCAAAGCCCCACACCCAACCACCAAAGCCTGAAAGCACCGCTACAGAAACCTCACAAGACCTTAACCCCTAAACCCTAAACCCCTAAACCCTAAACCCAAAACCCCTAAACCCTAAACCCTAAACCCCAAAACAAACAAAGACCCCCAAGCCCGTAGTCCAATGTGTCGAGGTCATCACAGACTTGGCGTCCGGTGGGGACTTGATGGAGGCATCCCGCCGGAGATTTTGGTTCAGGGGTTTAGGGGTTTAGGGTTTAGGGTTTAGGGTTTAGGGGTTTAGGGTTTAGGGGTTTAGGGGTTTAGGGGATTAGGGTTTAGGGGTTTTGGGTTTTGGGTTTAGGATGGAGGCATCACGGGCTTAGTAGGGACCCCAAACCTTATTGGGCTTCATTCTACGAGGGTTTATAGGGGCTACCCCTATCCTAATTCTTGCTTATGTGCTTTTTGGAGCCCTAGTTTAGGGTTTATTATAAGCGGGTTTGTATGGGATATCAGCGGATATCACTCTCCGAATTTTTGCTTTTGTGCTTTCTTGGAGCCCCAGTTGAGGGTTTTTGGGCCTGAATGGTCTGGGGTTTCGGGTTGAAGGCTGCATACGGGTGTTGAATGTTGAATGCATTCTGTGATGCCTTCTGTAAGGGTTCTATACGGGTTGCTTAAGGGTCCGGTTTAAGGTTTAGGGTCTGGGGTTTTAGAGGGCAATACTTTAGAAGTTTAGCTTGATTCAGGGTTTAGGGGTCAAGCCTGAAAAGGAACCTCTTGCAGACTTGAAGTTTTTTTGACAGGGTGCTGTTAGGGCTTCTGTGCTGGTTTCGACGAGGGTGAACCTCGAATCCAGTAGCCTGCAAGCCTGTGTATAGTAACCATACACCGTGAGTGTCAAAGTCAACTGTTTACCCTAGGAACCTTAAACCCATATACACTTCCTGACTCCATAGGCCTTAAACTTCTGACCTCTAAACCCTGAAGCCAAACCCCAAAAGCCTCTGAGAGCCCTAAACCCTAAACCTGAAGCTCCAAAACCCATATGAGTGTGGCACTGCGCCGGGGCAGTGCAAGGCCCTCCAGATCCACAGTGACGGCTTCCAGGCAAAGGGAGTTTAGGGTTTATGGTTCAAGGCCGTTTTCTGAGGGTCACCCTGTTTTGTTATTTCAAGGCTTTCAAGCTTATGGTTTGGCGCTTCCTGCTTGTCATCGAATTTTCCTCCGAGTAGGCTTTTCCGTTTGGGGGGGTGTGCGGTTGCCACAAACTCGGCTTTAAAACTTAAGGTATTGTGGGGTTTTGGGGTTCCCATTGCTCTGGACCTTGCTTGAACCCTGGACGTCAATGCTATACGACCAGGATGTACGACACCCCCAATCATTATTTTGCTCGTTCCTTCCTCCCTCCCTTCATGTATCCGCCGCAGCCCATGTAGTACCTGCTTAAACGTTTTGCCGGACCAGTGTGCATTGAGAATCATGGGTACAGTCCCCAGCTTTTCCGACTTGGGCTTTCGTGCTGTGGGGCGTAGCTCAACAATACTATTTTGGGGGTTCCGTATTATAATCATGGTACAAAAAATACCCCCCAACCCTATTAAACCTCAGAAGGCCCCTATATTATGGGGAGTTCGGCATAGCTCGGGTTTGATTTCCTGGATCTTCCGACACAGGGCCTCGCCGGTGCCAGGGCGCCCCCTGAACCCCAAGCCCCAAACCCCGAAGCCCGAGGCCTTAACAAGCAACAACAGTGACAGCAGCTTACGGTTTAGGGCGGGTTTGCAACCAGAACCGACGACAACCAACGACAAACGGCAAACCACGACAAACCACGACAAACGGCAACAAGCGACGAGACACCCGAAACGAGAACATACAAGCGTCAACCACACTGACCAACCTTTCCTCCTCCTCCTCCTGCTTCTACTACGGCGTCGTCCTTAGCGCCAGGAAGACCAGGCGAAACTCCTCATTTTGGATGCCGCCAGAGGCCAGCAGAGGGGCGCGTGGGGCTTCAGTCCACAATCCCCACAAAGTAAGATAGAGGCTAAAAGGTAGCTTAATGTAGGAACCTGATTAAGAAACCTTGGGCCTTTATTAGGGTTCCTTATTTGGGGTTATAGGGCCAGGGTTTCTTAATCAGGTTCCTACATTAAAAGGTAGGTTACTTGGGATTTAGAATTTTGGGCTTTGGGTTTCGGCGGTCTGAGTGGCACCACCATGAATTCATTCGATGGCTCTACCTTAATCTCAAAAAGACTACCGAAAAAGAACAAATATAAGGAACTCATAAGAAGGAACTCTGAAAAGGTAGGTTCATAATCGGACAAATCCCAAATAACCTGATCTTTTTTGAGGACGGCTGTAAGGACATCATAAGAAGGAACCCCAAGAAGGTAGGTTTATAGGAAACCGCAAACCTTCAGGCGTCGTTGTGATCGGCAAAACCCCTATGAAGCCCTTCTGGAACCCTTTTTCAAAGCAAAAGATGTTCATGGGTAGTTATAAACGGGTTTATAAGTCCCCTAATATTCGTTACAACTTATACCTATAATTACCCATGGACCTCCAAGTACGGCAGGTCTCGCGAGCCTTCACATGCGCGGGCTTGCAATGCAGGCCGGTTTAGGGTTTAGTGTGCAGGATTACAGGTCCAGGATTTGGGTTCGGGGTGTGCGTTTTAGGGTCGACGGGAGGAGGGGGTTCGGGTTTGGTTAGATAGTTAGGTGCAATTTGAGGGTTTACGGCTTTGCGGTTGTGGTTTCGGATCCTGCGTCAGAGTCAGTCCGAGCCATCCGACACCCGGAGCCTTCGAACCGAAAGCTGAGAATCTTGCATCCTAGCTCCCAAACGCCAACATCCCTTAACTTTCCGCGACGCCGTTCCAGAAATCTAGTCACCGACCGTGGCCTTACCAGATTGCAAACCCCAAGTGTACCCGCTGTTGGGGAATAGAAGGAGCATTGAGCCTCCCAGCAGCGATATTCAGGAACATACTCTTTCTCAGACTTTTTTTGTTTATGCAAAAGATGTTCGGGGTCTTGACCCTAAACCCAGATCCCTACAGATGCTTATGTCTGAGGTTTCCAGTTTGAGGGCGCGGGTTTTTGATTTGGCGTTCACGGCGTTGTTTCGTGCGGAGGGAAGAAGATGCAAGGAATTCCAGGTTCATTTTCACATGGGTGGTTGTCAAAATTAGGGTCCCTTTTTGGGTCCCTATTATAGTACGGCACCTAGTATTTAGGGTACCCAAAAGGGGGCCATAATTTTGACAACTACCCACATGTGTTGGAGGTTACCGTTCGTCACTGAAATTGAGGCCTCAGACGAGGTTGCAATGGTTTACACGGTCGCAGGATGCGGCAGAACAGAATCAGAAGTTCCCGCCCACACATTGTCTACCTTCGTTGAACTGTCATTCACTTTTCTGTCTGTCTCTTAATGTAAGCTGTCTCTTAGTACGATACCTGCAAGGTCGACCATCCGCTCACACTCCCTCAACCTTCCCGGGCTTCCCAGCACTTCCTTGCTGGTCTTGACAGGACGTCACTCTGGAGAACATGCTCCTTGGCGTCGTCCTTGTGAGCTTGTTTCTTCTCGTTAAGCTAAAGAAGTTGCGCCGTTTCCGACGGCGCCCCTGAGCCCGTGCCTGGCTTCCGCCCAAAGCCTCACAATATAGAGCCCGATGAAAACAAGCCAGAACCAGCTGTTTCTTCGTCAGATCCCGAAGCCCTAAACTGTACTGTACGCCCTACCACCTTTTCCCTAAATCCCCTGAACCCCCATAGTGTCCTTCTGGAGTTCTTATAAGCCCCCTGCAGGCACCTGTAAAGGAACCTCTCAAAGATCTTGCAAGATCTCGATGCGGACCGGTGGGACTTCGATTCTGACACCCAAGCAGTCCGACAAGTACGGAGGCTCTCATGAACCCTTCTAGGAGGTTTATGGGTAGTTACAAGTATGGTTATGCATCCCCTAATACGGGTTACAACTATGGTTATCCCGCTTAGAGCCCACTGATAGCTAGCCATGAGCCTCCAAGCTCCTCACCAGCGATGATGAGAAACTCGAGACAATGAGCAGACTGTAACCCTGTACCTTATGTTGTACCTTCTGTGTAAAACCAATAATCCTGATGCCTGGGAAGCTGTACGCCCGACAAAGAAGGTTAAGAGCCAAACTGGGTCCCTACACCCTAAACCCCAAACGCCAAACGCCAAACTCTAAAGCTCAAAAAAGAACCTTAAACCCTAAACGCCAGCCCGACACCCGAGCTCTAAGAACCCAAACCGCCGTATCCCCATGTAAACCGCTTTGGCGTTGAGGGCAAGGCCCGACGATGAAGAACTGTACCCAGAGCCTCCAAAACCCCTTAATTAAGGAATAGACCTTAAATTATACTAGGGATCCCTATTATAATTTAAGGTCTATTCCTTAATTAAGAGGTTTTGGAGGCTCTGGGTACTTCAGATCTAAGCTCGAAACTAGGGTACCATAGGGTTCTACAATAGGTTTCCCTTTAAAGGGTACTATAGGGCTCTATGATAGGCTTCCCTTTAAAGTTTCTTGGTATGACAACCCTGAAGGCTCAATCCTAAACTCTCAACCTAAACGCTCAATCCTAAACCCTGAACCCTCAACCTAAACCCTAAACCCTCAACCCCAAACCCCAAACCCTAACGTTCCTTCACAAGGGGTGTTGGGCTTCTCGGGTTGGGGGCCCTCTTCACTGCGAGGCTCCTCTTTGTGGAGCCGGATGGGCAGTGGCAGGCGGGGCTCGGGGTTTACTGAAAATTAGGGTTTGGGGTTTTCCGGTTTCCATGTTTTGGAGCGTTTGGATTTTTTTGAAGATTTTTGGGTTTAGGTCTTAGGGTTTCGGTTGTAGAGTTTTTGGTGGGTTCTTGCTTCCCCAAACCCTCAGCTCCAGAACCCCTGTTAGGCATTCTTGGAGCTGCTGGTTCTGCCCAGTAGGTTTTGGAATATACTGCCCGGGTGCGTCTCTTGGGGTTAGAGTTTAGGGTTCGGCTTTTGTCGGAGCTTTCTGGGGCAGTCGTGTCAACGTCCGTCTCCCAGCTGGGGTCGTTTCTTGGTTTGTTGTCCCTCTTGAAGAGGTGAGACACCGGCTGCTCACGCAAGCCCGGCAAGAGGATTCTACCATTTCTTGGTGACAGCAGTATCTGGATTTAGGTCAGGCTGACCCCCGGCTGTAAACCCTAATTACGGCTTAAACCCTAAACCCGTCAAACCCCACAAGCCCAACACCCTGGTGTTGCTTTCCTCTCTGCACGCAGCTTAGTCTGGTTTATGGCAGCTCATCTCCCCCTTCTCCCTAAGCCCAAGCTTAGGGCTTAAAGGTTTAGGGTTTGGGGCTCCGGGTTTCGGGGTTTGGGTAGCTCATCCACCCCCTTCTCACTTCCTCAACCCTTACCCTTAAACCCTAATAGCTTAAGCCCTAAACCCTAAACCCTAAACCCTAAACCCTTACCCTTAAGCCCCAAAAGCCCTTAAACCCTAAACCAAACCTAAGCCCTAAACCCTACACCCAACCTGACCCCAAACCCTTGTCCACCCCCTTCTCCCTTCTCGCAGGTGCGTGTTTGCGATCCGGGCCAGGTTGGGAGCCCCAGAGCAGGGACGAGCCTTTTTTTGTCAAAGCGAAGATGATGGCGCTAAAACCCTAAACCCTAAAAACCTAAGCCATAAACCTCAATGAAGAGAGCCCTTAAAGCACAACGCAATGGAGGTCCTATGTTTCGGGGTGCAAGGATTCTTTACATGATTTCTATGTAAGGCTCACGGCTTAAGCTTCACAGGCCTCAGGGTTCAGGGCTGTGGTGTTTGGCTGTTTATCTCGGGACTCCTGGGTGTTGAACTTCAGTGCTTCAGAAATTGAAGAACAGGGCGGTACCATTGTGGAATTTGGGACCTCGTGCTCCGGAGGAATCCGCAGCTGGACGGAGAAGAAAACCGCGGTAGAACTGACATTTAATGTGGAATATACTTGGCTACTGTATATGTGGACGCACATGTCTATGTTAACGGTCCACGTATGTGTGTGTACATATGTGTATATATATATGCGCATGTATATACATATACATGTACATATATATTTTTTTCGCATTTCGAGGCAATGAGTCCAAGTTGGACGCAGCCGGTATTGGCCTGCACCTAATTAGGAAAGAGCAGCACAGCCCAGAGCAGAAATCGCCAGCCTGTGGCTGAGGTGTGCACTTGAGCGTGCTCTCAGGGAGCATGAAAACGCGATCAGAAGCGTCGTCGCCCNTCGCCAGCCTGTGGCTGAGGTGTGCACTTGAGCGTGCTCTCAGGGAGCATGAAAACGCGATCAGAAGCGTCGTCGCCCCCTATCAATGTGCGAGGATTTAACAGGCGCCTAAGGCAGAACAGCCATCCCCGAGCACATGCAAAATCAAAACAAAATCAGAGCCAACATCAAATTATAAGCGGCACTCCTGCAGACCTTCAGGCATTGCCAAAGAACGCCATGGCACACTAAGCCCAGGCACATGCAAACACCTGGAGCAAACAAGAACCTCAGTCTGAGCCTATTCCTCCAGGGGGAAGGGGGAGGCAAACTGCAAGCTGTACACCCCACACAGCTGACATTCAAACGCAGCCGTGCCCACAACACTCCCATGTGCAGTGACTGCGTGTACACNGCCTATTCCTCCAGGGGGAAGGGGGAGGCAAACTGCAAGCTGTACACCCCACACAGCTGACATTCAAACGCAGCCGTGCCCACAACACTCCCATGTGCAGTGACTGCGTGTACACATGGTCACATGGAGTCTACTAGCTCAAAACCAGACCGAAATAAACTTGACATCTGGTTACCTTGTCATTGAAAGCCATCCTTGCCATCGCCATGAGAAACATGTCGTCCAATCTTCACAAGGACATACCCTGTCCGCAGATGACACGTCCTGGATAGACTCGGATAGACGGAAGCAGCCAAAGTTGCCGCGCCCTCCACAAACTTAATCATGCAGAACTCTGGAAAGCCAGGGTCTTGGTGAAGCCAGCCGCAAACTCCTGTGCCGTGTAGTGTGCGAGCGTGTCATCCACACCAACGCTCAACATGGCCAACTTGCTCAGCGTGTCCTCCTCGTCCATGAGCACCCTCACGACAAACGAAGTGCAGTAGTTGCCAGCTTTCCGTTCAATGATACAGATGCCTTCGCCTGAAGAGCCTCTGCTCTGTTTGATGGTGCACGTATGGAAATCCAGCGTCTTCAGGAAGCCAGCCGCAATCTCCTTTACCGTGTAGTAGCGAGCGTGTCCTTCACGCCATTGTTCAACATGGCCACCTTGCACAGCGTGACCCTCAGGCCCATGAACACCCTCACGTGGGGTGAAGTGCAGTGGTGGCCAGCTTTCTGCTTGATGATCCGGATCGATGCCCTTGCCTGACGAGCCTCCGTGCTGCTTGCTGGCTCATGTCTCGAAAGCCAGCATCTTCTTGAAACCAGCCGCAAACTCCTCTACCGTGCAGTGTGGAAGCGAGTCCTCCACACCAATGCTCAACATGTCCACCTTGCTTCGCGTGTCCTCCTCNCTCCTCTACCGTGCAGTGTGGAAGCGAGTCCTCCACACCAATGCTCAACATGTCCACCTTGCTTCGCGTGTCCTCCTCGCCCATGAACAACATCACATCTGGTGAGGGCCAAACCTGAAAGCCAAGCTTGTGTATGGCACGCATGGCGTGGAAGTAGCAGTCCGCGTCGACAAACTCCAGGGCGCCGATGTTCTCCAACCAAATGGCGCGGCGGCTCATGCCGATGCAGGCTGCACCGAAGATGCAGAACCACAGAATAGCATGCATGGAGGGCAGAGTGCGCACGACGAAGAGTGTGGTACAAACCGTGATGATGGCAATCATCACAGTTACAGTGGCCGTGTTTGGTCAGCTCGTCCTCGGTCAAGGTGCCGTCGAGCCAGCTCTTGGCGAACTCCATGCCCCGCAGGGCCATAAAAGGGAGTTCTGGGGGCTTCGCAATCTGCGCTAATGCAGTCTTCGAGCCCCTTGTACATATATATGTACATATATGTATATATATATATATATATATATTATGTATGTACAGACATGCATACGCCTGCACATACATTTATACAGACGGACATATACGCATATGCGTGCATGTATGCTCACGGGTGAACTCATGCATGCATGCCTATGTACATTCGTAAGAGAAATACAAACACACACACACACACACGCAGACATAGGTATATGTTTATGTCCATGTTGAAGGAAAATGTATCGCAGGACATGTGTGGATACATATCAATCTGTGCTATCTCTATATCACGGTGTATGGAGTTTGGAGTCTATTGCTATGATAGTATCAGCTGCAGGCCGTGGCATTTGTCATGGATCCGGCCACGGGCCAGGACAGCTGAAGCTAGGTTTTCGGTGCAGGGTGTAGGCTTACGAGCTCGAGGGCGTAGGGAGGCCTTCCTACTTTGCTCAGAATTCTCAGTTCGTTCGGGGGGCTGGGCTTCAAGCAGGCTTTTCGGGCATCATTATCGTTTTGGTTCCGTGATGTTTAAGCCCTACGTGCTAGACCTTAAACCCAAGTACCACTTCTCATGCTCTCAGCCCCAGGCCCTGAAACCCGAAACGGTTTAGGCTCTAGGGTTGCAGAATACCTCGGAGCTCAAACCCCGAGCCTGCGCCGGTTGCGGGCATTTTGACCCAATGGCCCAAAGCCCTACACAATCAATCCTTAAACCCTTCCTGGAACCTGCAGCTTGGGGCGTTTGACCTCTCAACGTGAAGCTAGGTCCGCAGCAGTACCCTCTCACCCTTGCAGACTCCTTCTTCAACCTGAATAATCGTTTAACGAGTGCTTTTGCTTTTTTTCTTCTGGAGGGAGGGGGGGCTGCTAAGAACCATGAGGCCCCACTCCTGATCCCCGGGCCCTGCAAGCCTAGAAACTCCAATCTCCCTTAAGTAAGGAATAGACTTGAATAGACCTTAAATCGTAGTAGGGATCCCTAGTATGATTTTTAGGGTATATTCCTTAATTGAGGGATATCGAAGCCTCAGGAGAAGCCGGTGCCCTTCAAGGGCTTGGTTGCTGATGACTTCCGCCCGCCGGAACTCTATCACGAACAGGCCGAAATTGGGGGGACTCCCTGGGCCTTTCTTTGGGTTTTGATGGGGGCTTACTGTGGATCTATGGGCTTTGAGCCCTGTGGTTTCAGGGCTTGGGGTTTTAGGGTGGCATGAGGATCTTTCACAGCATCCGTGGTGGCCTTGTTGTTCAGGGTTTCAGATCTGTGGTTTTACGGCTCGTGGGGTCTTAAGATCCCTTGCTCCATCATTGCTGCTTCGTACCATAGTAATGGATACTACTTGTTATTGTCCTGTATTTGTCATTATAGCTACCGCTGTTATCTGTGCCGTCTAAGTAGTAGTGCTACTAGGCGGTGGTGCCAGTATTGGTACTATCGTCAATTTTGCTGCCAGGTTGACTGTTACTAGGGCTGCTGTCAGTGGTTACATTGTCATTGCTGCTTGTCGCCCCTTATTGCGATTTTGGGCCTTTGAAGTGTGTGTCAGCCTCGGTCTGTGGAGAATCCTTGATGCCGAAAAGGGAGAAGTCCTGTTCGGACGTCTAGAAGGAGGCACATGGCTCATGTTGTTTTTTGCTCACCGAGGGGTAGACCGTTTCGAGACTTTGGAGCAGCTTATCCTCGACCATGTCCCTCCAAGTAGAACCTATTCAACCTTTAATGTAGACTCCTGCTGAATACACCCGTCTCCCTGAATCCCTGAATAAGACAAATAGCAGGGATCCTAATGTATGGCCTTTAACAAAGAAATGGAGTTTTGCTTATTACCAGGGGTCTGCAGTAAACCTTGAACCCCCAAACCCCAAACTCTAAATTAAAAGTTTATCAGGGGTCTGCAGTAAACCCTGAACCCCTAAACCTTAAACTCTAAACCCTCAGTCCTAAACCCTATGACGCCCGAACAACCCCTGAACGGGAGGACTACTTGGCAAGCCGAGTCGACTCCTGGTGCTTGGGGTGGAACACCTTCTACCTTCTCACTGCCGTGGCCTGCGCTAAATGGGTAGTTATCTTAATTCGGGTCCGTTTTGTAAGGTCCCCAAAATAATACGGCACCCTTATAAAAAGAATCCTAAACGGGACACTCATGTCGAGAACTACCCAAATATACGAGTCTGAACAAGCCATGATTTGGGGTTAAGGGGTGTTGAGGGTCGTTTCAGAAATTGTTGAGATGGCTCACGCTCCCAAATAGACTGCCGACGCGGGGAAGCGATGCTTGAACTTGGGCCTTGCAACCCGGCAGAGCTGTCTCGCTGTTTCAAAGAAGGTTTCATCGAACTGTCGAGGTTGAGTTGGTCTTCCTTGCGTGAACCTTTATAGTCCTGCAGGCTTTACGCAGCCTTCTAGTTTGAGGTTTCGGGGCCCATAGTTTTTGCATGAATTGAAGGGTGTCGGCGGGTTGTCAGTTTGGGAGTCTTGGGGGGGGGAGGTAGGGGTCGGAGCACGGGCAGCCGGTTTGACTCAGCATGGACGCCTTTGGCAATACTGTTGATTGACAAAATCCTGCATGACCCTAACGGTTGATGGACAAAATCCTGCATGACCTTAAGGACTGAAGGACTACAGCGTAACTCCTGCGCCCCAATGCGTCAACGCCTGAAATCACGAAGAACTTGAGGCCACCTAAACCCTGAAACCCTAAACTCCGAAACCCTAAACCCCTAAACCCTAAACCTTGAAACCCTGGACCCCTAAACCCCAAAACCCTAAACCCCTAAACCCTACACCCTGAAACCCTAGATTCCTAAACCCCAAACCCTAGACTCCTAAACCCGCACCCTAACCACAAAGGTGCCCCTTTTCAAGAGCTCCGTGTGGGCCCCAGAAATGGGTGTCGACCGGACAGCCGGTTCTGCATTTTTCGGCCAGTTGATGGCTTGAGAGTTTAGGGTTTTGGGTTTTGGGTTTAGGGTTTTGGGTTTAGGGTTCAGGGTGTTGGGTTTAGGGTTTAGGGTTTAGGGTTTAGGTTTAAGGATGTTTAAGGTGCTATGGAGAGGCCTTTGCAGCTCAAGGTTTCGATAGCCCAACCCTGTTTCTGGCTCAACGATTCATATCCCCGTGCAACCTCCTTCCCAAGAAGACCGATGCATTTCCGGTTTTGAGCTTCTTTTTGAATGGAGACAGGGTTTCCCGGTTTATTGTGGCAGGACGGAGGTCTAGGGCCCTGAGAACTGGTCCAAGTTCGGGATCCGTCCAGTGGATGTGGGCTTGTTGCTTAGGGCTTAGGATTTGGAACGGTACTTGGAGGCCCTTTTGACTTAGTAAGTGGGGTTAGTAAGGTGGGTTATGGGGATTATAATAGGGCTTCTAGGGGATACTAAGTAGACTTACTAAGTCAAAAGGGCCTCCAAGTAGGGCTTAGGATTTGGAACTGTAGGGGTCGGAATATCCCTGTGGGCGGCCCCAGTAGCATGCTTCGGCGAAGGAGGGGCCCAAATGCGCTTTACAACCACTTTTCCCTTAAAACAGAAAAGGCCCTAAAGCCTCCGAGGATCCCTCAATGGAGGATCCGGACTTCCTCTTGCCACCCGCCAGTCTCAGGTTAGAAGCACCGCTAATCAGGTTTTAGGGATTTTAGGGTTTAGGGTTTATAGTAGGTATAGAGGCAGAGAGATCCGCAGAGTATGGGGGCCGGCTTAAGGTCCTTGCTTTTTGAGGTCTCGGGTCTCGGGTTTTCGGGCGTAGCAGGGGTTAGGGATTTAGGGGTCTAGGCTTGAGGGCCTTAGAGGGCTCAGGGAGTCCTAAACCCTAAACCCGCTAGGTACTTTGGGTCGACTTTGCGCCGGGTCTTGGGTTGCTTTTTTTGTTAGAGCCGGTTTAGGGGTTTAGGGTTTTTGGGGTGTTTTTTTTTTTTTGGGGGGGGGCTTGGGGGGTTGGCAGTTGTGTTTAGGGTTTAGGGTTGTGGGTGTTTTTGGGGGCAGTTTCGGGTGTTGGGATTAAGATCTGCGTGGCCTAGGGCCTAGGGTTTGGCGGGGTGCTGGAGTTCGGGAGGGGGTTTAGGGTTTAGGGTTTAGGGCCATGCAGCTTTATGGTTTGCTGTTTGGACTTTGCCGCTTTATCCCTTGTGCGGTTTACGATTTGTGGGTTCAGTGTTCTTGGGGTGTCACAGGTCGGAGGTGCAAACTTCGAACCCAAGGTTTTCAGGTAATTACAGGCTGGTGGTGCGCACCGTCTTCATCTGGGGATGTGTGCTCCGCCGTCTGTTGAAATGGGCTTGGAGTCCAATGTTCTGGGATCGAGGATGTGATGCTCCAGACGTGTAATGCTTAATGATTGAAACGTTGAGGGTGTGCAAGAGTTTGAGGGTTCAGGCCTTGTAGAGATATGTCGGGCAGTTCAGATTCAGCACTAGCGCTGCTGTGGTTCAAGGGCGTGGGTTTCAGCATCCAAGGTTTGAGGTTTATCCCGAGGCGTCAATCAATAGGCAGGGCTGACCGTGGACTTTGGTTTCAGAGTTTGTATGCTGCCAAAGAGGAAGCTCTTGTGAGGGATCGGAGATCTGGCGTTTCCAACCCCACATCGTAGCTCACCAAACCTTGAACCTTTAATCCTATACCTTGAAGCCTGGATCCGGAAACCTGGTTTTCAACGGCCCATGAGGTCCCATCGAGTTGAACCTGTGGAGGGCTTCAGTAATCCATAGTCCACGTTAGTGTTGCGAGCTGGAAGCGCTATATCGCCGGAGACACTCCTCCCTGTCTGTACCTCAAGAAGCGTGCCGAAGCCCTGAAGCTTAAACTCTAAACCATCGAAAGGGATTCTTACAGCACCTAATTACAAGCCCTTACAGAACCCTTATGAACCCCTTTCAAAGCAATATCATCTCTAGAAGAGTAACTAGAACCCAAGACCTGAACCCCTTATCAAACCCAGCCTTATAAAACCCTTTCAAAGCATTCATATAACCAGAACCCAAAACAAGAGCCCAGCCCATGAGCTCAAAGCCTTCTTGAGGCTGCAGCAAGGGCGGATCTCGCAGCTCTTCGAGATGAAAGGGGTGCTCCGGCGGCGTTATGGGGCTTTATACGGTTGCTATGGCTTCTCATAATGGGTGTGTATAGGATTTTACAAGAAGGTGTTAGAAGGGTTTCGGGCTTAGAGATTTGAGGTTTCAGTGTTCTGGGAATTTACAGATTGGATTTTGGAGTTTTGCGGGATGAGTATCACCTTAAGCCCTAAACCCTCAGCCCTAAACCCTATACCGTGAACTTTAGCGGTCGTGAGGACCAATCCGAGAGAGCCCACGGCCCCTTCAGTGAGGAAGATGCCTCTGCACATGGGGTGATAGGGCCAGGGTTTCCTAATCACCCTCTTGATCGTATACACACCCATTATGAGAACCTACTTAAAGGGTCATGGGACTTAGTAACTAGGGTTGTTCCTATATTCGGGTTCGGGGTTTCGGGTTTAGATCGACGACCTTTCAATTATCAATCCTCCAGCTTCAATATTGAACTCCCATTGCCAAGCCTATTTCAGCAGCCTTTGGCAGAGGTCCAAGTGAATCATTGTTGGAATTAACCCCGGTCTAAACCTCTTTACACCCTAAGCCCGAATCCCTAAACGGTGTTAGCCACAAAAGAAGTTGAGGGAAGGCTTCCGGCAAGAATGTAAGAAGGGCATTGGGCACTGGGTTTCGGGTTTACCCTAAACCCTAAACCTCTAAAACTCAAAACGTGCAGGGGTCAAGGATTCGACTTGGGAAGCTTCTTCATGAAACACTGCCTATGCGGCCCGAAGTGCCCAAAGACCCCTAAACCCTAAACCCTAAACCCTAAACCCTAGCTTCAGCTGTGCGGAACAGTCCTGAGAGTCGGCTGGGCAGCGAGGCTCTGAAGCCTAAGCAGAGCCACGGTTTAGGGTTTAGGGTTTAGTTTAGGGTTTAGGGGTTTAGGGTTTAGGGTTTAGCCTAAGACTCTTAAACCCCCTAACCACCCCTGAACAGCCCTCTTCGCCGTACCTCCTAAGTAGTCCTGCGCCCACACTTGTCATAGGCTTGATATATAATATAGAAGCCTGAATAACTACACGGCCCTTCCCTGGGCTTCCTTATCAGAAGCATGCGCCCCACATATTGAGGTCAGCAACCGCCTCTCCTACGGTGCGAAGGTTCGGGTAGAGGATTTAGGGTTGAGGGTTTAGGGTCATATAGGAGTTTCCGAAAATAAGGGGTACCTTATTTTTGGAACCTTATATAAAGGATCCTACTATTTAGGGTACTATTTTTGGGCCCCCTATTTTCGGAAACTCCCATATAGGTTTGGGGTTCAGGGTTGGGGTCGTCTAAGGGTTGGGGTGGAAGGGTTTAGGGTTGGGGGGTTTGTGTTGAGGTTCTAGGCTTAGGGCCTGGTTCAGGGTTGTAAAGTTTGAGGGTTTTAAGGGTTTGTTAGGTTTGTGAGCAGGCTCTGGGGCAGTGCGGTGCTTTTGATGGGCAGAATCCCGCTCGTCCCAAAACGAGGGAGCAGTAGTGTGTAAGGCAGTGCAGGATTTCGAGCTTCAGCAGTATGAGTACTTGTTGTCAATCCCTAACCCGAAAGCCTGACGCCTTGCTATGGTGTAGGGTAACCGCAAGGAACGATGCAAAACTCCTGCATTG
This sequence comes from Symbiodinium sp. clade A Y106, assembly GCA_003297005.1. Lineage (NCBI taxonomy): Eukaryota > Dinophyceae > Suessiales > Symbiodiniaceae > Symbiodinium > Symbiodinium sp. clade A. The sequence goes on along the minus strand of BGNK01000286.1, from coordinate 163,412 downwards.
CCTTAAGTACGATGCGAATCATGATATATTCCTTGTTGTGGGTAATGCAGCTACTTTAGGACTGCAGGGTTCAATGTGTGTGTGTGTGCGTGTGTGTGCGTGTGTGTGTGTGTGTGTGTCTCTCTCTCTCTCTCTCGCTCTCTCTCTCTCTCTCTGTGGTGCTTGGGTTTGGGAAGTCTTGTTAGGGCCGTGGCTCCTTCAGCCAAGCCTTCATGGCCGGAGCATGTTCTGGGTTAGCAGCATAGGAAATAGGGCGCAGGATCAGGGTTTCAGGGTTTAAGGCAATGTGAGGCGATGTGATGATGTCCCCTGTACCCAGTACGATTCAAAACACAAGAACTGCAGGTAGGGTTGTGGGGCTTTCTGCAGTTGTGACCTTACCACTTCCCGCCGGCTGGGAAGGATTTCGTCACGCAGTTGATGCACAGAGCTACTGGGCATACCACGGTTTCAGTTCACCAACAGCTTGTGCTTCGGGACAGTACCGTAGAGTGACACTAATGCACTTGCGTAAAGCGGCATCTGATTCAGGGTCCAGGCGTTTTGCAAAGGATGGCTTGAGGCTGTTTCGAGGTTTTAGGGTTTTTGAGGTCACGGTTCAGGGCCCTCGGGTTTACTAAGGGGTTAGGGGTTGGCACAGTTTAGGGTACTCACCTTAGGGTTCATGGTCGGAAAGCCCTTCTTCCCCTTCAAGTCCGTCGCATGGAAGCACCGGCACTCCTGACACCATTAACCCTAAACCCTGCCTTAACCCCAAACAACCTACCTTTGAAAGTTGACGGACTTACAAAGGAATTCATATTCAGGAACAACCCTAAACCCTAAACCCTAAACCCTAAACAGGGTAGCTTTCTTAGGTGAGCCCATTTACCCGACCCGTCCCCAATGAAACCTATGAGCTGACACCCAGAAAGCCCAAAAGATCCCCTCAGAACCCTACTTGGAGGTTCATGGGTAGTTATAATATTTATAAGTAGGGTTATAAGTAGGGTTCCTCTAGGGGTTCTATTGGGCCGTTGTCATGCGGTAGGAGCACCAACGGCGCGCACGCAGCATGACATTCACTTTGGGCGTCATGACGTGCGCAGCTGTTTTGCTTAAGCATGACCGTGTAGCGCGCTAGTCGGGCCATGCCGGGCCTCTGGTTCCTCCCCCGGGAGGACGAAGGGGCATGGAAAGGCTTGCCCGCTGCGCGCGGAGACTACTTGGAGCTGAGGCTCCTCGACTCCACCTGGCATCCTTAGGGAATGGCCTTGGTGAGAGTTGAGGAACGTGAAGACCCCGCCCGGTACGGGGAATGGTTCCAAGCCACTATAAGTGGCAGAGGTGGTTCTCCTTCCACGTCTGTGCCAAGAGCCCTGCTACTTGCAGGGGCTCAAAAGGGCACCCCGACTTGGAGTTCCACCTCGAGTCCCTTAGGAGCATCCCTCTGGCGGAGCTCGGGACCTCTCAACAGCCTGCGTGGCTAGCCCAACCCGCTGCGGCGGCAGATCTTCAGTGGGAACTGATCGGTTGGGCGGCCAGCCACCACCGCCAGCTGCGGCTGAGAACAAGGGGAAAAGGAAAGAGACAGAAAGGGTCAAGGACCTTGGGGCCACGCCCCCTGCGCCGACGGCAAGCCGGCGGGCCTCGCCGCAGAGCTGGACGACCTGGCCAAGGAGCTAGAGGATCCTGGCCGGGGTCGGAAGGAGAAGCGGAAAGGCCGTCGGGGTAAATCGCCAGAGCGTCGTTCCCCAAAACCCCATGCGCGGGAGAAGGCTAGGGGCCCTGTCGCTGACGCGGAAGCCGCCCTTGAGAAGAAGAGGCGGCGCTGGCTCAACCCTGACGGGCACTGCAGTGTCTCGTCGGGATCAGAGCTCAGCCGCGGCAGGAGCCCGCAGAAGCCCCGTAGAGTGGGGCGAGAGAAAAAGAAGAAGAAAAAGAAGAAGAGGAGCCGGTCCCGTGACCCGGGACCGCCGTGCTGATCGCGGGCCTTGGGGCCGGCGTGAAAAAAGTGTGGGAGAAGACGAGTCCTCCTCGGACTCGTCTTTTCGCGAAGCCTCCTCGTCTCGCGGAGGGGGGATCCAGTAACCTCCAGCTACCTCCTCACGATCATGGTCCCAGAGTTCCGGACGAAACTGGGGATCAGGCAGCTGAGAGAAGACCCTCGGAGGCGGCGAGCCGCAGCCCAGAGGGTGAAGGCCGTCGCCGCCGCTCTCCACGACGACAACTGGCTGAAGGCCCAGTTCGTGGAGCTGCTGCCCCGTGGAGCTGCCGGTTTGGAGTCTCCTGTTAGGTTTCCTTTTGCAACCTGGCCCTGGAGTCAAAGGTGAAGGAAGCGGGCCAGAAGATGGCATGGGGCCAGGGCAAAGGCCGCTGGGGAGGAAGGCAGGACGAAAGCGAGCCACCTCGGGCGCCCTGACCGTCGAGAGCCTGAGACATGCCCCCAGCTCGTGCTGGTGGGGGCGCTCCACGCGCTTAACTTCCAGTACTGCTGTGGGTGGATCAGCCCGGTCTGCTGGCCCCCTCCGGCCGTCCTCTCGGTCAGGCAGAAAGAGGCAGTGAATGGTCTTGCGAAGGCCTGCGTTGGCTGCCTTGGGAGGGGCAATGCCCTGGGAGGACCGGCTGAGGCCGAGCGTATCCTTTCCAGCCGCACGCGCGACTGTATGAGGGAAACCTCGTCGAGCGCGTGGGCGAGATCAACGCTGATCTCGTGATCGGGGTGTGGCACCAGGAAGGAGAGGCGGCTGTGGCCGAGGTCACCGACTTCTTAGAAGGTGATGCCAGGGCAGCGGTGATCAGTCCCCCGGCTTCACTTCAAGAAAGGATCCGACCAGCCGAAGTCTTCCAAGAAGGGACACGTGCACGCCACCCAAGAGGAGTGGAACAAAGTCGTGTCGGCGGCCTACCGGCGGCACATGATGGCCCCGGTAGGTGCCAAAGCATGGTATGAAGGCTCAGGGCGGATCACTTTTGAGTGCTGTGAGGAACTTAAGTTCCTCCCAACTTGTGTGATGCCCTGGCCCAAGCGATCAAGCGGGACATCGGGGAGATCTCCCCGCTCATTCCCGGGAAGCTCACCGATCGCTCCATGGAGTGGCAGCTGATGGCCCAGCTGCGTGGTGCCGCAGCCAAGCTTAGGTCACCCGCCGAGGCGGAGGCAGCGGCAGAGATCATCGCGCCGTTGGCGCAGGAGATCCTTGAGGATCCTCAAGGACACCTCCGAAAGATGCTCAGCCGGGGGCACTTTAGAGGCACCGAGGTTCGGCTCATGGCGCCAGGTGAGCCGGATAACCTCAAGATGGTGCCCGACCCGGCGCAGCTTTGGAGGTGGCGCAACACGCTGTCTTTTGCGTGGCAGAACGAAGACAACATCACCACGCTGGAGATGTTGGCGGCTCTGGCCGAGATCAGACGCCGTGCGCGGCAGTTGGGCACCCAAGGGACCAGGTTCTTCCATGTCCTGGACTCCCAAGTGGTGTACCACATCATGGCAAAGGGGAGGGCACACAGCAAGCGACTGAATAGGTTGGCGAGGAGGATGATGACTGTTCAGCTTGGGGGGCAATTGCAGGCCCTGGCACTCTGGACCATCTCAGCGTGGAACTTCGCTGACACTGCGTCCAGAAGGTTTGCACCCCACCATGACCCCTAAGCTCCATCTTAGGTTCCAAGGTCTGAACACCAAATCCCGAGCCAACTATCGTCGCGCCCTCCTCCGCTTCTTTGCCTTTCTCAAACGGGAGAATCTTTGTATCCCTGATTCAGTGAGGGAACTTGATCGCACTCTGGGAGAGTTCATGAATGAATCCTTCCAGGAAGGCGACTCACCGGGATACGCGGGAGCCGCTGTTTCGGCACTCAAACGATTTCTCCCCCGACTGCGGTCGAGACTCTACACTGCTACGCAACTTTACTCCAACTGGATTAAAGTTTACAAACCCTGCCGCGCCATGCCCATTCCCTGGCAGCTCGTCCAGGCTATGGCGGGCGTGGCGCTTTCTGTGCGGCAGCGGCGCTTGGCTGTTGCACTGTTACTTCAGTTCCTCTTTTTTCTTCGTACTTCTGAGATTTACGGGCNCAGGACACGTGGTTGTGGCTCTCCCCCACACCGAGACCAGTCGGGGTAGAGCCCAGAGTGTTTCACTTTACGACCCTTTTTTGTGCAGGGTACTTCCCTCTGCCCTGTCACGGTGGTCGCCTGATGGGCCTATCATCGACTCTTCCTTGCAAACCTTTCGGGCTCGTTTCCAACAGCTCGTTGTCTTCCTGGGTTTGGAAGAAGGCACCTTCCTTCCCTACGGCCTTCGCCGTGGCGGTGCCACCTTTCACTGGCAAACCTGCCAGAACTTCGAAGCAACGATGATTATGGGTAGGTGGGCGGACCAGAAAACATGCCGCATCTACCTTGACGAGGCCCGCGCACTGCTGGTGCNTTTCACTGGCAAACCTGCCAGAACTTCGAAGCAACGATGATTATGGGTAGGTGGGCGGACCAGAAAACATGCCGCATCTACCTTGACGAGGCCCGCGCACTGCTGGTGCAGCAACAGCTGACAATTTCGGCCCTCCCACGCCTCCCTTACTTTGTGCACAAGTGCAAAGCCCTTCTGTCCAGAGGGTAGCGCTGGGCGCGGGGGGCAACCGCTCCGCGGCCTGTCGGTGGGGAGCGCTCTGAGATTGGGAGGCGCACCGCGGTGCAGTTTCACCTTGTGCCGTCCACCCGCGGGTGAGAAGTGGCACTTTTTCTGCCGGGAGACGGACGGCCTTCATCTGGCCCCCCGGCGTCTCACCAGTGCTGTGGTGCAACCACGGCGCGCTGATCATGACCGCCGCCTCGGTCAAAAAAGAGTGCTCGCGTGACTTTTGAGCCCAAAGGGTTTAGGGTTTAGGGTAGTAAAAAGTCGGGTTGTAAGTCCTTAGTTGTGGGTTATAACTATAGTTATCCTACTTACAGCCCACTTTTAGCTACCCAGGAACCTCGAAGTAAACTTCCCGAAGCCCTGATCGCTACGCCTGAGATCACACATGTCTTAGAAGCCTCCAACCACTAAAGCCCTAAACCCTAGACCCTGAACCCCTGAACCCCTAAACCCCTAAACCCCTAAACCCCTAAACCCTAAACCCTCAACCCTGGAGAGACCTTCGGAGCACACCGAAGGAAGCCCTAAAAAGAACTCCCTACGGCTGATGAAATTAATCCTGCATTACCTGAAGGACCCTAAGCTATGGAATTATGGTATATCCCTTATACTGGGTAATGCAGGATTTATATCATCAACCGTAACACCATAAACCCTAAACCCCTCAAAACCTCTAAACCCCTAAGGCCCGAAACCCCAATCTCTGACTTATCATCAACCCTGAAACCCTATAGATCCCTTAAAGGAATCTCTTAAAGGTACCCTTATGGATCCCTTGAAAGGAAATGCAGTTTTAAGATCATCAGCCGTATCAAAGCAGCGGTCAGCTGAGGATCCAGTGAAACGGATGCCCATCAAAGATGCTCTCTGGCACCCCTGGCTTAAGGACCGAAGCCAGAGGGTTTAGGATTTAGGGTATAGGGTTTAGGGTTGAGGTTCGGGGAGGTATAGGAATTTTGAAGGGCTTCACTGGGTTTTTGTAGAGTTTTGGATGGGCTTCAGAATTTTCTGCTCGGTTTCATAGTTCTTGTGAGAGTTTCACACGATCGTGCTCCGGGTTTAGTACGTTGCGCTTTTGAATTTCGTGGTTGAGGCTGATAAATGATGTCGGGGGTTGATGGTTTGCGTTTTGGTCTTGCAAGGTTTTGGATTAAATTTGAGCGTGGTCCTTGCACCAAGAAGCCTGAGCCCGTAGCAAACCCCAAGCCTCCGGACGGCAAGCTGGATGAGCTTTCTGCTCGAACATCCCAACTCCGAAACGCCTAAAGTGAGTCTTTACCCTAAACCGTAAGCCCTAAACCCTAAACCCAAAAGCCCAACAACCCTAAACCTAAAGTGTCTTTAAGCCTTAAAGCACCCTAAATCCAACTCCTAGACCGACACCCTACGCGAAGCCTGTGGAAACCCTACAACCCTAGGTTCCTGAGTAGTACCCTTAAAGGGTTCCTTGAAGGGCTCCTTAAAGGGTTCTATGCGAGTTTAGGGTCTACTAGGTTCCTGAGTAGTACCCTTTTGCCCTTTTTATTTTGGGGTCCCCTTACTAAAGCCGAGCAGTAGGAAAAAGGGTCCCCTGAACCCTCAAGTACCAAAGCGTTTCCCGAAGCCTTGAGGTGGGGCAGGGCTTCGGGTTGTTGGTTTTGGGCTTTACAGTGTGGGTTTGCGGGTCAGACAGAGCTTTTTGAGGGTTCAGGGTTGAGGGTCTAGGGTTCGTGTTTACGTAGCTTTTGCAGCGCTAGGGTTTAGAACTGTGCGGTTGGAGGCTCCGTCGCAGGTCGCATGCAGCCGAATATCCTTGACTCTAAACGCCCACCTAGAATCTAAACGAAGAACCCTAGGCTGCTATGTGCGATGGAATTCTTCTATATGAGAGTTTCCGAAATTCAGGGGTAGCTTATTTTGGGGTCCTTCAAATAAGGATCCGACTATTTAGGATACTATACCAGCGTCCCCCATTTTCGGAAACTCCCATATTCCGGTTCTTTGTTAATGTCTAGACTGGGAGGACTGCCTGGCACAACAGATGCGTGGAGAGTCGACACCGCAGCGGTTCCTCGCCTTGGCTTTTTTTGACCTTTTTTTATGGGGTCAGAGTTTTTTGAATTTAGGCTTTCGGGCTTTGGGCTTTGTTGGGTTCAGGGTTTCGGGGTTTAATCTGGTGTGTCCTTAAATCAGGTTCAGCGGTGCAGCTTCTTGAGGCTTGGGTGTTTTAAGGTGTTTATGTGCAGAGATTTTGGGTTTACCTTCAAAGGTAATTATGTATTATAGGAGCCTGAACCATGGCAGAAGTATTCAGTCCTTCGTCTATTGAAAGCATGATGTACCCCAAACTTTATTCTGATAGCAAAGACTCCAAGGCCTTGTTTTTCTCAATAATACCGCTTGCTGCAACAGCGGCACTCAAATGCCCTCACCTTCCACAAGCGAGGTATGTAGTGTGCTCATGTCGAATCCTAAGGACGCAGACGCCTCTTGTGCGTCTGCAACCGCCAGAGTTGCATGAAGAAGAGGCAGTGGAGGAGCTTTTCTGGGTCTTGGTCTTGGGTTTAGGTTCAGGGTTTACGGTTTTAGGGTTCAGGGTTTACGGTATAGGGTTTAGGGTTTTACGGCATCTTTGCATTCCATGGTTTTGGGACCTGCCTGCTCATCAGCATGCACAGCTGGCCCCAGCAGTGGGAATTTGGCAAGTGCCAAGTCCTGGAAGTCTTCAGACACTGTTGTCGCATCTTCGTCTGTAGGGGGTTAGACAAGCTTTTTCGGGCTGACTCCAGAGTCTCGCATATGAAAGTGTTGTGAGTTTGGATGGTGGCGTCTGGCAGGATTTCCTCGTTTCACCTAATCTGCGAGTTAAGCAGAGCTTCAAGCACTAAATAGTGTCTAAACCTCCCCCTAAACCCTAAACCCTAAACCCGTAATCTCTGAGCTCAGGCTGTATGCCTTCGGGCTGTGGGGTATAGGGTCGGTTTGGGGCCGTTTGGTTTCGAACTGGGGGTTTTGTGTTCAACATCCGGCACCGCCGCGAGAAAAAGCGTTCAGGGTTAAAGATTTAGGATTCGGGCCCGGCAACCCGAAACCAAATGGCAGACGATCTTTGGTGGTTTAGGGTTTGGTTTGAGGGTAAACCTCAAACCCTATAAGCCCGAAGCACCAAAACCTAAACCCTGAACCCGAAATCCTTAACCCCGAACTTGGAAACCCTAAACCCCAAAACCGTAAACCCTGAACCCCGAACGCCGAAAACCTAAACCCCAAAACCGTAAACCCTCAACCCCGAAATTCGAAACCCTAAACCCCAAACCCCGAAACCGAAATTTCTAAACCCTAGACCTGAAACTCGAAACCCTAAACTGAAACTCCTAAAGGACTCCTAATAACCCCTATGGAACCCTGTAGATCCCTTAAACGAACCTTTAAAGGAACCCTAAACCCTAAACCCTAAACCGCATGCCAGGAGCATCCGCTGCCCCGGGCGAAGGACGCCCCAGATCAACCCTTGCCAATGAGCCATGCGCCGCGGCAGCGCACGGCAAAATGTTCCGGTCCCAATTGTACACACATACCTATATGTATATATGTATATATATATAATTTGTATATGTGTGCTTATATGTGTATATATGTTATATTTATACAGAGATATACATTCCTTCATACATACATACATACATACCTATATACATACATACACACATACATATACACATAATTATATACATATTAAACTTATCCGCCCCACACACTAGGATGATTTGTTCGGTTTTGGCTTGGCCGTGATGAGAAGCGGTGAGGGCTCAGATTCAACATGAGGTCGTCGTTGGAGTTTGCAGTGCCGCGCGAAAGAGAGAAGACGTGCTTGCTTAAGGCTTTGATGATGTTGATGGTGGTTGATGAAACACCGTGAGCCCCATTTTTGGGAAGAATCTCAAATCCTGATGATGAGTGCCAAGCAACGCGAGCCCCATTTGGGAATCCCAAGCCCCGAAACTCCAAGCTCCTGAACCCAGGCAATGGCTCATGGTGCCTATTTGTCGCCTGTCCCGGAGCAGGCGCTGCCTTAGTCGGCTGAATAAACCCTAAACCCTAAATCCGAAACTCTAAACCCTAAACCCTAAACCCTAAATCCTAAACCCTAAACCCTAAACCCGAAACCATTCGGCTTGAAGGCTTTCTGTGCGGTTCTGGGTGCTGTTGTGACGGGCTGGCAGGGTTCGCCGGGCTGGAAGGGTCTAGGGTTTCGAGACCTTAAACTCTAGACCTTCTGTTTTGTGAGGATAATGTAGGAACCTGATTGAGAAACCCTGGGCCGATAACCCCAAAATAGTAGGATTCATAGTTTCATATAAGGAACCCTAATGAAGGCCCAAGGTTTCTTAATCAGGTTCCTACATTACTCTATCTTGATCTGCCCATACTTGGAGGCCCTTTTGACTTAGTAAGTCTACTTAGTATCCCCTAGAAACCCTGTTATAATCCCCCATAACCCACCTTACTAACCCTACTTACTAAGTCAAAAGAGCCTCCAAGTACCCAACTTAGGGCTCCACGGTTCAAGCACCTGCTAGCAAGACTCCAAGACCTTAAGGATTGGCCTGATTTTCGGAAACTCTATAAACCCTTATAGAGCCCTTTAAAGGAACCCTTATAGTAACCCTTTAAAACCCTAAGGGCAGTCCATGCAAACGAACTTTTGTGGAAGCGTCAGATGAAAAGAAGGCAAGAAACGTAGACTGTGGCCATCTCAGTGAAATTCGCTGATGGAAAGAGCGGGCTATGCAAGAGCAACGCGAGGAGCAATGGCATCATTCATTTAACATTCAGGTTCTGCACCTTCATCTCTACATAAACCTCAGTTCGAAACCCTACACCTGCACGCTAAATCCTAGCCCGACGCCCTACACGCGGAACCTTAAAATAGGGATCCTTATTAGGGCGAAATTAGGCAGATCAGGGGGCTTAACAAGTGGAGCTGGCAGTTGCCTGTATCCTGATTTAGTACACTTGCAAGTCTACTTCCATGAACCCTAGACCCTACATCCCAAACCCTAAACCCTAAAACCCTTAGCCCCTAAATCCCAAACTCTTTGCGCTTGCTGCGTGGTGAGGTACCGAAGTATGCAGCCCTGTCCGAGTCGCTGGGACGTCTCTGGTTAACGGGTTGGGGCTTGGGTTGGAGGCTACAGGGGAGTACTGGGGGTCTCTCGGGCTTCAAGATTCACCCACATGTCTGGACTCTGGGTTGTTATTGCTATGGCCGTGGTCATGGGACCCTCAACCCTAAACACTAAGTTGAACCCTAAACCCTAAACCCTGGACTCTAAGTTGAAGCATTCTGATTTACACTTCGGGTCTTCAGGTTGCAGGGTTTTGATATGATAAGAACAGCAACAGTAGTATAGTAATAGAAGTAATAGCAATGATGCTGATAGCGATACTCATAATTCAGGCAAATAGTGCTGGGCTCGAGCGGCTCGACTTCAAGTGTTCTGGGCTCAGCATGGCGGGCTGTCGTTTGTAGGCTTGCCCGTGCCTGGCAGACTGCAGCTCGAGGGACTGTGACGTCCGACTGGGGTTCTTTGGGTTAGTGAGCCGTCGTCGTCATCTCACCACGGTGCTTTCACTCCCTGGTGCTTAGTAGGGAATGGGGGAATGGATTATGGGGACTACTATTGGGGATTATATAGGGGCTACTATGGGGATCCATTCCCCCAGTCCCCCGGGCCTCTCCTTGGAGTTGAGCGGCTCGTCAAGGTCGTTGGGGGCCCACTTGGAGGCCCTTTTGACTTAGTAAGTCTACTTAGTATCCCCTAGAAGCCCTCATATAATCCCCATAACCCACCTTACTAACCCTACTTACTAAGTCAAAAGGGCCTCCAAGCAAAGGCTGGGCCTTGGACCAGCCTGCGGATGCCTTAGTGCATTTGTTGATTCTCACGGCTTACTGGGCAGCATGGAAGCGGCCGGGCGGGCTAATGCCGCTCTGGTCAGCCAGTGCTACGAGTACTACTACTACTACTACTACTACTACTACTACTGCTACTACTACTAGTAACAACAATCATTCAGAAGAAGTCTCGCAATACCAGTAATGATAGGGAATGACCAGCAGCCCAGGCACGAAGTGCGATTCTAGATCCTACACCTTACGAGCCACTGGAGAAGTGAAACCCTAAGCTCGAAACGTCAAGATCAGGAAACGCAATGTTTAAAGATGTCCCTCCCCTGTTCGTAATTTCCTACCTTCGATCCCCAAGTTCATATGGTTTAGGGTTTAGGGTTCAGGGTTTAGGGTCAGCATGCAAAGCATTTGGGCTGGAAGAGGCTTCGGGTGGAGCGCTTGAAGGCGTAACAATCAGAAAGCCCTGAACCTCAAGTGCCCAGGTCTTGAAGGCCTAAACTCAAAACCCAAAGCCCTAAACCAGGAGACCCCAAGCCTCTGGGTTTAGGGTTTAGGGTTTAGGGTTCCATGCCCGCCCGAAACTCGAAACTCAGCCCAACTCCGAAATCCATGAGGGTGGTTGTCAAAATTATGGCCCCTTTTTGGGTACCCTAAATATTAGGTGCCGTACTATGATAAGGACCCAAAAAGGGACCATAATTTTGACAACCACCCATAAGAATAACCCTTAAACCCCAATTGCCCAACCTCAAAAACCTGCAAATCCCTGACCGGAGGCCCGCGACCCTTGAACAAGGAAGACACCTTACGGTATAGGGGGCTTAGCAGCATGTTTTAAGGTATATTCCTTTTCGGATTGAGGGCTTAGGGGTATGTTCTTTTTAGGGTTTAGGGTTTAAGGTATATTCCTTTTATGGTTTAGGGTTTAGGAGTATATTCCTTATTTTCGGCGTGACCCTAAACCCTAAACCCCGAAACCCGAACCCCTGAACACCGAAACCCCTAAACCCTAAACCCCAAACCCCAAAACCTAAACCCCTAGAGTACACCTAGAGATCCCTTAAAGGGGCCCTAAACCCCTAAACCCTAAACCGCTCGACCGAAGGCCCGAGATCATGTACTCGAGCCTTTCGGAAGACCTCAACAGACCCAGCTGGCCCCGTGGGGCGCTGAGTTACTGCTGCTTAAGGGCCCCTTTAAAGGGATCTGTAGGGGTATTATAGGGGTTGAAAGGTCCCTTTGAAGGGATCTATAGGGGTACTCTATGTGTTTAGGGTCTAGGGTTCAGGGTCACTTTTCAGGGATCTATAGGGGCACTTTAAGGGTTTAGTAAGGGTGCCTTGAGGGTTCTATAGGGGTACTACAGGGGTTTGGGGTTTAGGGTTTACTTGAAGGATCATGGGACTTAGTAAGTACGGTTATGAGTCGCCTAATTGTAGGTAGTTATAAGCAAAGTTCGCCTAATGATCACCTTAGTTACTAAGTCCCATGATCCTTTAGGTAGTCGTGCTTAAGGGGGAGCCGGAGAGGGAATCCGAAGGGTAGTCCCTATAAAAGAAATGGTACCCCTACTATTTTGGCGTTTCCTGACCAAAACTATGCTGCAATATATACCCAAAGCATCCAAAAGCCCTCTTTTACATCTTGAGGTCCCTTTATAGTAGAAGCTAGAAACTTGGAACATCATTAGCCTCATGCCCTTAAAGTAAAGTAAAGGGAATTTAAGCATGAATCATCCTAAATCGATGTTCCAACTCTCTGGGGTTCACTATGTAGTACCTTCATAGAGTCCTTATCTGCCTTCCTCCATTGTTCTTGAAGCACGAGTAAGGTTCGGGACGAGCAATACCCAAGTTGCCAACGGCATAGGCATCTCTTTGAACAGGGGTCATGCCGCCACGGTGTGTCGATTTTCGGACGCCTGATTTTGCAGAAGACAGCCCAGTACTTCACTAAGTTATACTTGACGCCATAAGCGATATAGAGGCCGGAATGGTTACTCATAGCATTCCCTCGTAGTCCCATAATAGTCCTTACTTAAGTCTAGAGTAGCAATATAGCCCCAGACCCTATGGACCCGTATTTGTGAGGGCTTCTTGCGTCAGAGATGTGCATGCTGAGAGTTCAGTCTTCGCTGAGGAACCCAATATCCTGATAAGCCTTACGTTCTACAGGCCAACTGGGTCTACGACCTAGGCTGTAGGGTTTAGTTTCTCCTTGCATCTCAGCCCTCAAGCGGTAGAGCTATGAACAAGCACACCCCGATAACATTTTCAAAAGCGCAAAAACAGCTTGAACCCCTTGAGCAAAAATCAGAGATCCATAAGCCGAAGCATAGCCCAAACCCTAAAGCCCTAACCCCAAATCCCTAAACCCCTAAACCTAAACCGCATACGCCAAACCCGCATTCGACTGCTCAGGCCGCACGAGCGGGCCCTGCAGCGGGCGCATCCGCGACCTCCGCACGGAGACCGCTTGCGCCAGCCAGGCTAAGGGTTCTCAGAAGATTTTTTTGGGAGGGCTGTTCGGGGTTTTAAGGCTTCGGGTTTGGGGTGTGGGGTTTACAGCTTACGGTTTAGGGTTTAAGAGGTTCTGAGGGGTTTGGGGAGGTTTTACTCGCGTTCCATGAAAGTTTTAAGTTGTTCTCAGGGATTTGGGGTTACATAAGGGGCTTTTGTAGTGTAGGCTTTTTTTGGAGATAGTGCAGGCATTGGGTTTAGATTTTTGTTTCGATTTGAGGGTTTGGGAGTTTACCGGATCAGGGCTCAGGGGTTTGTCTTGGGCGTTTTGGGGTTTTGGGGCTGAGGGTGGAATGTGAATGGTGTGCTTATATGTGAGTAGGTCTAGACGTCTTGTGCCAGGCCAAGCCAGTTCCTTATCAAGGGCAGGGGGATTCATATGCGCTCTTTTGTGCAACCTTATGCAGTTTTTTGTCGGGTAGTTGGACAAATCCAAGCTCGACGAACCTTTTGCGATCTGAAGCTATATCTGGCTCTTTTGGTTCCTGAAGATAGAGGCAGCTTTTCTGTCCACATAGAGGCGTGAATAATCTGTAATGGTGTCGCTCGCCCTACTGGCCCAAATGCCCCTACATTATCGAACCAAGCTCTTCAAAAGAAGCCTGTAAAACACCTACAAATGAAGGCCCTTCTTAAACCTTTCTGAAACCATCAAAACCCTAAACCCAAAACCCTAAAACCCAAACCTTAAACCCTAAACCCGAAAACCTAAAACTCTAAAACACAAAGCCCTAAACCCTAAGCCCAAAACCCTAAAACTTAAACCCTGAAACCTAAACCCTGAAGCCTTGGGGAGGAGCCGGCCAAGAGCTCGGAGTCTCCAGGGCGAAGCTTGCTCCAGGCCTAGAGCTTGGGTTTGGTGGGGTTCAGGGTTTAGGGTTCCGGTTTAGGGTTTAGGGTTCCGATTTAGGGTTTAGGGTTCCGGTTTAGGGTTTAGGGTTCCGGTTTAGGGTTTATGCTTCCGATTTAGGGTTTAGGGTTTAGGGTTCCGATTTGGGGTTTAGGGTTTACGGGTTTCAGTTTTGGGGTTTTTAAGGTTTGGGGAGCCGGGTTTGGGGTTTGGGCTTCAGGGTTTAGGGATCTCGCGCCGTTAGGGTTTAGGGGCTGAGGGTCCCTTTAAGGGATCTAAAGGGGTTCCTCTAGGGGTTTAGGGGTCAGGCTTTGGGCTTTTGGGTTCAGGGTTTAGGGTTTGGGGTTCAGGGGTGCGGATTAGGGTTTAGGGTTCAGGGTTTAGGGTTTAGGGTTTGGGCTTTCGGGTTTGGGCTTTAGGGTCTAGGGGTTAGGGATGAGGGTTTAGGCTTCAGGGTTTGGGGTCGAGGGTTTGAGACTTGGGTTTCAGGGCTTTGGGTTTGGGTTTAGGGATGGGGTTTGGGTTCTGGAGTTCTTTCAGGTTTTTATTTAAAATGGTTGGTTATCGGGTTCTAATGGGTTGAATGTATGGGCTACACACCATGGCGACAGCAGACCCACAGCAGCACAGCATGATGTAGCATACTGCAGCAGAGAGCAAGGGTTTCCTTCAAGGGTTGTTTAAACGCGACTACAAGGGTTCTATCTTATAGGGGCCTTAATATTTTGAAAAGGGCTGTAGTGTATCTTATACCATAATTATACCTGCGGCACCAACATGTTAGAGACACCAGCCACAGTCATGTGATGTGAGTCCAGGTTCCTGAGTAGTACCCTTTTGCACCTTTTCTTTAGGCCCCCTTATAAGCCCGAATAGACGCAAAAGGGTACCCTTGTTATAAGGGGGGGCTACTCAGGAACTTAATGATGATCACCAGCTGCATCGTCATCATCACCAGTCCAAGCCGTGGCAACCCAAGCTCAAAATCCCAAGCCCTGGAAGGCTAAACCCTGAATCATCTTAGCGAGCCCGGTAGTACCCTTTTTGACCTTTCTGACCCTTTTGGGTTTTTTTTTTGCGAAGCCACAGTTCGGAAAGCGGCTACTCTGGCACCCTAACCTCCGAAACCGTAAATCGTCATTTTGACCATCACAGACGGGAAGCTCGGGTCGCAGGCGGCTGCAAACTGGTCGCTGGAGCACCAAACCCAGCTTGGTCCAGGCTTTAGGGCTGTTTTGTGGTTGAAGGAGATATTTGCATGTTTTGCTTTTGTTTCTTTCGTTTAGGAGTATACAGTATTGGCTTGTTTTTGGGCTTTTGTTAGGGTTGCAGGATGTTTGCGCTTTTGGTTTGTGTGTCAAGAGTTAAGGTTTAAGGCTTCAGGGTTTTGGTGCTGCAAGGTTTAGGGCTTCGGGGGTCGATGAAGGGGTGGGGATGCAGGCTCTGGACGGTTTCATGGCTTTATACATCGAGTTTTGGGCTGTACAGTTTTGGGTTTCAGGATTTTTGGAGTTTTGGAGTTTGTCGGGCTTATATGTTTCATTCCTGCCGAGAAGACCGGCCGTAAGCCTACTCCAATACCCAAGGCCTGAAACCATCAGCCCCGGGAATGCTCCTAGCGGCCTGGCGCCTCCTGTGAATGACCACTAAGTCGTAAAGCACTGAAAAACAAATGCCCAATGGTTGGTTGTTGATTTGTTTGCAGATTTTGGAGTTCTTTTGTTCGCGTTCTCTGAAAATGTACTTTGGTTTGCATGCTGAGGGGAGCTGTCTGAGCTTCGAGAAGTTGAGATGCATGGCTTGGGACTAGGAGTAGGCAGGACTGGACTAATATAGGGGCTCAAATAATTAACAATACTATTCCGGGGGTTCCTTATTATGATTATAGTATAATGGGCGTCAAAACCTTATTCCCTATTCTGATTTTTAAAGCCCCTGTGTTATTGTTCTTTTTTACTTCGGTGTTTCGGGAAAGGGTTTACATCTACCTGGAGATTGGGCTTAACCCTAAACCCTAAACCTTAAACCCTAAACCCTAAACCCTAAAGAGTTGAAGGGCGCGGGCGTTCGGCTTTCGGGTCGAAGGTTTACCCACATGCCCCGATGCTCACATCGCTGCCAACCTGATTAGGCCAACTTTGTGCCGCCGGGGCGGGGGGGGTTAGGGTTTAGGAGCTTAGGGGTTTAGGGTTTAGGGTTTGGGAGCTTAGGGGTTTAGGGTTTAGGGTATGGGCAGCGAACTCAAAGCAGCCGCAATGCAACTGCCAACACCCAAGTCAAAATCGATGTAATCACCCCCAAAACCCTGCCCTAAACCCTTGAACCCGTAAACCCTAAACCCGAAACCTCAAACCCTTAAACCCTAACCCCTAGCCCTTTAAACCCTGAAGCCCTAAACCCTAAACCCTAAGCCCTAAACACCGAAACCTTAAACTTTAAACCTTGTCAAAGACGCAAGTCACCAACTGTTGATCCGATCTCTTTTCCGAGGCACCTTCCCACGCTGTTGCTGGGCCTGCATGAGGGTAGTTCTCGAAACTAGGGCCAGTCCCTGTTTAGTGCTCCTTAGAGGGATGTATAAGGGCTTCCCAGAGCCTCCAAAACCCCTTAATTAAGGAATATGCCTTAAATTATAATAGGATCCGTAATATGATTTAAGGTATATTCCTTAATCGAGGGATTTTGGAGGCTCTGGGTTCTATAAGGTTTCTATAAGGGTACTATACTAAGGGGTAGTTCCCGAAACAGGGTACCCAGTAGTACGGCACCCTGCTGAAAAGGACCTAAACAGGGACCCTAGCTATACCCCATGAGTTTCGGGTTGGAAGGACTATCGAAGTTTCAAGGTTCGGTGTTCAGAGGTAAAGTGGGGTTTAGGGTCTGGGGTTCTAGGGTTTCAGGGCAAGTCGGGTTTAGTAGGGGGGCTTATCCAAGAATGTAAAGTAATCCTATAAACGTACTTGCGATCCTGCTTGCGGAGTTTACCTAACCTTTCTTTTTCATCTGTTTCTTTGATCGGGTCTAGGATTCAAGGGTTTGCACCTAAACCCTAAACGTCTATCTATCTCTCTTTCTTTCCCTCCAATTATGAAAGACGTCCGCAACTCTGCGCAAGAGGCTTCCGCGCATGTCAAACGAAGATTTACTTCGTCTTTCAGCAAATGACACTGCTCGACAGAATCAGACGGAGTTGGGAGTGCTGAGCTTGCGTGGAATGCCAGATGATCGCAAAGATCGACATGCAGGTGAGTACGCTTGAGACTAAGGTTTCACTGATTAAAGCTTGCGCGATGCTACGAGGCCAGAGAAGTACCAGCCCACTGGCCCCATAACGAGCTGAAAGCCGCTTTAGGGTTTACTTGGAGGCCCTTTTGACTTAGTAAGTCTACTTAGTATCCCCTAGAAACCCTATTATAATCCCCATAACCCACCTTACTAACCCTACTTACTAAGTCAAAAGGGCCTCCAAGTAGGCTTGCGGAGGAGTTCCCAGGAGCTGTTTCCGCCCTGGTCCAGGCAGTGTCGGCTCTGAGGAGACGGCGTCTCCGTCGTTTCTTGCCAAGCCCAGGCTCATCTTGGCCTTAAGAGCTCTTCGAGCTCCGGAGGCTTCTGAGGGTTTAGGGTTTCGGGTTTAGGGTTTAGGGACCCTAAACCCTAAACCCTAAACCCTAAACCCTAAACCGACGCCTAAACCCTGCGGTCCCAAGCTCCCCGCGGATAGCTGGTTTAGGGATTATGGGTCGCGACCCGAGGAGTGGGTTTATGCCCTACTCATGACCCTCCTTACGGCGATACTCCGCCCGTCGAGTGAACCCCCAAACCCTAAACTAAACCCTGATTAATAAGAAACCCTGGACCTATAACCCCCAATATAGTAGGATTCATAAAAGGAACCCTAATAAAGGCCCCATGGTTCTTAATCAGGTTCCTACATTAACGCCTTTGGAAGATGTGGGTTCTTGCTGCAGTTATTGAGTGGGGGATTTCGAGAATTTCGCACCTCGGAACCGTGGGGTTTTGGGGAGCTGGGTCAAGGAAAGCTAAGGGCTCATAGTATAGAAGGGCTTGTAAAAACAGGGTCTCAGAAGGTCTTTAGAGGCGTCTTCTTCTACCTAAATTCCCACCCAGGCCTCTAGGGTGCCTGGACCCAGAGGACGTCCGGCAGTGATTGACACCATTACTTGGATGGACAATGGGTGGAGCCATTGGAGAGTGGTCAAATTCAGCCCCTAGGGCTGAGCCATGCCATT
>BGNK01000286.1:99848-145040 GCA_003297005.1 Symbiodinium sp. clade A Y106 | reverse complement strand
GGGAGGTGGCCTGTGTAAGAAATCGAAACCAATTTGTAATTGTTTTCTCAGGCGGTTGCAACCTTTGTGTCTGGACGTGGACATGCCGCCCCCTCACACCCCTGGGAGTGTAGGGGCGCCATCCTACAAAGAAAATACTGCCGCTGCGCGGCGAGACGCCCTAAACCCTAAACCCAAAACCCAAAACCCTAAACCCTAGGGTTTAGGGCATGTTCGGAGGTCCCAGGGCTCGAGGATGCGGAAACCCGAGATCCCGAAGCCTGAGCCGGAAAATCGAAGAACCTAGACCCCTGATCGGCAATCCCCCTTTGGAGTTTAGGGTTTAGGGTTTAGGGTCCCCTTGTACGGAAGATAGTCGGGATCCTTTTAGCGCAGCTTCAAGAATGGGAGTTTGTGAGTCAACGGTCTATGACAACCCACAGCCTACACCAGCCCATGAACCACAACATACCGTGGCCCCTGAACCCCCAAAAAAACCTTAAACGCTAAACCCTAGCCCCAAAACCCGGCGCCGACACTCCCCAGAGACTCCAATATCCCTAAATTAAGCAATATACCTTAAATCATATTGGGGAGCCTACCATAATTTAATGTATATTCCTTAATTACGGGATATTGGAGTCTCTGGGTCCACTAAAAGGCAACCCCCGAAGGATCAACTCCTGAAGGGACAGGTTCCAATATGTGGGGTTTCCGAAGATTAAGTGTACCTTATGTTGGGATCCTTATACTAAGGATCCTACTATTTTGGGTATTGTTTGTCATAAGGATCCTACTATTTAGGGTGTATTTTCTGGTCCTTATAATAAGGATCCTACTGTTTAGGGTACTATATTAGGGTCCCCTACTTTCTGAAACTCCCATATCAAGAAACAGAAACCCCCACATGGAGCAAAGCTTCAACCATGACCAAGTGGCCGTGCTCTAGATCTTGGGTGGTTCTCTGCCCTAAACCCTACACCCTAAACCCTAAACCCTCAACCCTAAACCCTAAACCGGGGGTCCTCTTTCGGGAGCCCGGCGGGGGGCGCCTTTTGGGGCGGGCAGTTTTCTAAATAAGGGTCCCCCCCCAGGAACCCAAAAGAAGCACCCGTTCAAGCGGACACCGAACGGAACCCTAATTCAGACGACTATCCAAATCTAGATGTGATCCCAAAGCCCAAGCCACAGGCTCAGCAATATGCAAACTCCAGAGAAGTCCTCCAAAGTTTGACGAAGGACGGGGGTTTGTCTGAGTTCCCCAAACCCTAAACCCCTAAACCCTGAACCCCTAAACCCTCTACATAAATTTTACACCCTAAACCCCTAGACCCTGAACCCCTAAACCCTAAACCCCTGAACCGTCTGAGTTCTTGCGAACAGAGGGCTTGAAAGGGTGGTGCTCAGAGGAGGCCCGACTCGAAACCAATGAAAAGTTGTTGGGGAGGGGGGCAGTAATATAGGGGGCTTAATAATTAGAATAGGGCTTTGGCCCATTGTACTATAACTATAATGAGGCCCCCCCCCATCATAGTATAGATAACTATGAAGGCCCCTATAGTAGGGTGTTAATCAGCCTAGTTGGGGGGTTTGGGTTGAATTGAGGGTTGAGAGTTTGTCGATGCCACAACCTCTACACCTCCCTGAACCACAAAATGCTTAACCTAGCTACGAGACCTTGAGCAGCTGGAAGCCAAACAATCCGTAATTTACCCTCAACCGCTACTTGGGGGTTCATGGGACTTAGTAAGTAAGCTTACAAGTACCTTAGTTGGGGTTGTAAGTAATTATACGAAAAGTTAACCGGGTAATAACCCTAGTCACTAAGTCCCATGATCCATTAAGTAGCCCCTGATCCGTCGGTGCGGATCCCGAAGACCTGCTGCTGTCGTCTTTCCTTCTGCAAATACTGGAAAAGGTTTTGAGGACTGGTGCCGCCAAGCCTTTGAGGTCGTGGATTCTTCATGTGTAATTAGTCTTGAAGATGGGCGCTTGAAGGGTTTTGTGTGGCTTCCTCCAGCTACTGCCCGCAATGCTGGTACCTAAACCCTAAACCCTACTAAACCTTAAACCCTAAACCCAAAACCCTAAACCCTAAACCCTAACCCCTAAACCCTAAACCCCTAAACCCTAAACCCCTAAACCCTACTAGTCAGGGTTGCCGACTTTTTGCTTTTTTTCGGCTTTTCCAGGAGCTGGAAAAGACACGGAGCGCTTTCCACCGCCATGCTGGGCCCGAAAAGGGTTCCTTCCATCCATCAAAGATCGGGTGTCTAATATAGGGGCCTTATTAATGTTGAAAGGGTTTTGGGGGCCATTATACTATCATTGTAGTCAGGAGCCCCCAAAATAGTATTGGTAATTATTTGGGTGGTTGTCAAAATTATGGTCCCTTTTTGGGTCCCCAATATAATACGGCACCTAATATTTAGGGTACCCGAAAAGGGACCATAATTTTGACAACTGCCCATCGGAGGTTTGTGTTCGGGGTTGAGGGTTTAGGGGTTCGCCCTGCAACGAAGGGGCTTAGAACCTGAAAGGGGCTTCAAGCTAGCCATACTAGGTTTAGGGTTTATGCCCTTTGCAGAACATGCAGAGGGAGCCCGCAGAAGGGTCTCCTAATGACGCCTTTCCCGCGCCACACGAGCGACAATGGGGGGTTGTTCGAACGAGGGGCTCCTTTTCAAAACCCTGAAGCCTGACCTAAACCCTAAACCCGAAGCCCTGAACCCTGAACCCTGAACTTTAAACCTAAACCCTAGACCGTAAACCCCAAACCCCTCAGAAGGAGGCTACGCTTTCAGCCTACTTAAGTAGTTCGCAGAGTGTTATGCAGCTATGGCGAGGATGAGCCTGTCGATGGCAATGATCGTGAATGTCATTTGAAGCTGCGAGATTGAACTGCCCAAACGCAACCCTGAACTTACCTAAAGCCTAATACCCGAAACCCTAAACACCCTGAACTCCATAAACTCCCTCACCCTAAACCCTAAACCTAACCCTACCCTTCTTTCGAACAACCTCCCCCATAGATTTTTTCCAGCTTGGCTGTGGCGACTCGAGCTTCAAGGAGCACAATCTAGGGGCCGTAAGAATAAGAATAAGGGTTCCTCAAACGGGATCCTATAAAGGGTTCCTGAAAGGGATCCTTTAACCTTTAAAGCGTTCCTTAAAGAGATCCTGTGAAGGGCTCTATGAGGCTTCTGGAGGAGTTTAAGGGCTTTTAAGGGCCCGAACGATTGACTTAAAAGCAGTTTTGAAGGATTCCTATAAATGGTGCCATAGGGTTCTATAACGGAGTCCCCTTAAAGAGTACTATACGGTTCTATAACAGGGTTTCTGTGAAAGTACTTTGCTGAGAGGGCTTCGTTGGCTGGAGGGCATGGGAAACTTCCTCAGGCCGAACATGGAGGGCCCGACCCGAAGGATCATTGTTGCTGCACAGGCACCCGCAGGACCGAATCAACAGGTAGCCGTTCTCTCTGACTCAATGAGACAAGCGCCCTTAAGCCCCTTGTTGCATCTTTTTGCAGGAACTTTGGCTCTACACTTGCAGTCGGAGTCGGACCTGGCTCTAACCCCGATAGAGAAATTCTAAGATGATGCAGCTCACGGCAACTGCCTGTTAACTACTGTACTGGTCACTATAGCTTTACCTTCTCTAGCTGCGCTTGAATTGCCCTTCACCTGGTCCGCAACGCGACGGCCTGAAGAAAGCCTGCTTCGCGGATCCCCAGCAACCTGAGGATGACATTAAAAGAGTTTGAGTTGCTATATGGCATGCAAACAGCGCACGACCGGAGGACATGTCTGCAAGTGCCTTCTTAATGCTAGATTTCGGGAGTGTAGGTACTTGTTCTGGCAAGGCTCGACTGGAACATGGGCGAGGTCTCTGCAGCTCCTAGGATGATGATGCACGAAACCGGGCGGGAGGTAGGCAAAGGCTTCGAGTCTTGGGAGCTGGGTTGCTCGCTGGTTTTGCTTGAGCCTGGGTCCTAAATAGCTTTAGAGGCTCCATTGTCGCAAGATTACGAGGACTGAGTCGGGCAGTTTTGACTTCTCACAACTCGTGCGGCTGCGGCTCACTCAGAAGAAAACAATGACAGACTACATATCGCAGACATGCAGCACAGTTTGTAATTGTGATCGGCGTATTCGGCCTGGCTCCCGGCATCGTGTCTCTGTCACGAGCACCATGCCGATGAAGCATCCAGCAGCCATGATGAATGAGCTTCAGGTCTTCGAAGCGCATTTGAAGAAATGCTCATGCGGAGGGAACCTGTCGCCGTCTCACGAGATCGAAGCCACATTCTATGACATGCTCGACCAGACTAAGATCAAGGTCCGAATATGGAGATCTACCTCTTATGCCTGTCGTCGAACTTCCGGGCCAAACTTCTCAGTCCAAGGCTCCCAGACTCGCGCTTAATTCGTTTCCAGGAAGGTTGGCTTCAGCTCGGTTTTCTTGGAATACCATGCACCCTACCTCGACGGTGTCATGGTTGACCGGGCCTGCTCCTTCCTTCCCCATGCTCGTTCGCTCGAAGTTATGATCCAAGGCAAGTACTGGTCGGTAGACACTTTTCACGCTCAGGGGAAATCCTGTGAATGCAATCCGCTGTATCAGAAGCGTCCGAGCCGAAGGTTCAAGCTCACCAACAGCAGTGCAGCCGAACAGGTCTTCGGTGGGTTCCGAAGTCACGCTCGTGCCCTACACGGTTGCACTCCGTCCAGACATGCTCTTTTACGGACTCGTATTTCTGCAGACTTCATGATGCAGCTGTGGAGTCCATTAACATCGACACTTGGCCTCTTGTGTAAAAAGGGCAAGAAGTCCAGTAGACCGTGCTCCTGTGCGAAGAAGCCGGCAAGCAAGATCTTGAAAAGGCCGAGCTCTAAGCACTAGAACGGTAGATGTGCAGTGCGAGCATTAAAAACCATCGCACGCGTGTCAGCTTGCATGTGCAAGTAAACTGGTCGTTTATATATCCGGCAAACATCGCTGGCTTAAGTTCTTTGTTCCCTTCCAGCCAACCCGCGGCCGAGGTATATTGCAAAGACGGAGCAGCAACTTGGATGTATGTGTATATGTATATACATATGCGGACGTATACTATATGTTCACATGCTAAATGGGTCGCAGTGTCGTATAAAGATCAGAAACACGATATGCAAAAACCCAGGCCCCATGACAGCCCGTAAGCACAATGTCGAACCTGAGGGACCTAAACTTGACCGCATTCCCTAAACCCCAAAGTTGTGCACTGCGTAGGTCGTTTTTGGCCCGAAGAGGGAGTCTAATCCAGGGAACTACCCGCATCGCTTACATGTTCAATCGGGCATTTGGGGTTTTAGGGCTCGGGGCTTATAGGCATGTTGAGGATTTGCAAGCAACTGAGTTCTGTGTCTGCGACAGCGCCATGTGCCAAGAGGTTTCACGCAAGACGACCCTTTGCACTGGTCGGCGGGCAACAACTTTTTGTTTCTTGCGACCGGTGAGGCTTGGGCAATAAGAGCCCAGTCGTAAGCCTAACCCTAAACTATAAACACGACATCCTAAACCCTTAGCGTAGGACTGGAGGTAGAAAAAAGTTGGGTTGCCCGCCAACCCTGCCCGAAGCCTTAGAGCTGCAATCAGACAGCTGGCGACTGCATGCTTCAGGCGCCTCGGGAGGGACGACGACGGGTGAGTATTGGGTTTCGGCTACCGGATCGCGGATTAGGCTTGATAATGTGATTTTAGTTTTGAATGACTTAAATCGAGGGAGCAGGACGGTTGACAAACAGCCATGCTTCCAGCGTTCCCAGAATACCAGAATCATCAGGCTTAGCCCCCCGCCACTGCCCGATATTGTAGCCGCTAATGTAGCATCTCGTAACCACGAATATGAAACTCTTTGATAACTATTGCCTTAAACCCAAAATGCTCAACCCTCGGCCCTGCAGTAAAGGGTGCACTATGTAGAGTCCCTTGAAGCTCAACCAACAGTTCGGAGCCGAACCAGCCGACCCCAAACGCTAAACTTTAGACTACACTTACTGAGATCCATGAGCATTTGAAACCCCAGCTTTATACTCTTAACCCATAGCCATAGCCTGATACCACAAACCCGGTTTTTTTCCTAATTTTCTTTAACAAACTTCCAGGGTCCTGTCAACAGCGTTCTTTTTGTTTCGGTTCTAAGGGCGCTAAAGATCCTTCCAGAAACCAATCCATAGAGAATAAGCTTTGGGGGTTTAGGTCGCCTGTGGTTCAAGGTCTACGTAATTTCTGATACCCTAAATCATATAAGCCCTAAAACGACAAAAACTATAAACCTAACACTTAAAGTTTTTGGTCGTCCTGTTCTTCCTGTCCTCCATGAGCCTGGTCTGCCTGGGGTCCCTTCTCGGGACCAAATTTCCAAATTGAGCTCAGAGCGCGTTCCATAATGGGCCCGCTTCCCATAACGACACAAGCGCCTTGGCCTAAACTTAGGGATCGCAACATAAGCCTGACGTGTTGAATTCTGCCGCCTTCTAGCAGAAGTGCGTCAGGGGGGGGTGCTCCAAAAACACCGTAAAGAGGGAGGTATTGGGGTCAGAGCTTTGGGGTTTAGGGCTGCAGGATTCAGGACCCAACATCCTGCATCCTTTGAAGGCCCGTTACGACCTGCAATATTGTTTTAAAGTTTGAGAGCTGCCGGACCCCACAGAACATGTTAGCCTCTCCCGGCACCTTAAATTTTCAAATCTAATAAGTGCCATAATACTGTAAACTTTCACAGCACAAAAGAAAGTTATCACACTGTTTGTGAGGACGTTCATGAAAGTCAAGAGGTCATGTAATCGGCTGATGAGGAGGCTCATGAATCCAGCGGTGATGTAACATAGAGGCCCTGACAATTAGAATAGGGTTCTGGGATATACAATATTTTTTTGTAGTACAGAACCCTCAGAATAGTCTAGGTAAATTAGGGCCCCTATATATAGGGGACTTAATAATTACCAACATTATTTTGTAGGGCTATGCATTGTACTTATACGGGGCCCCCAAACTCGACTCTCATTATTTAGGCCCCTACATTAACCGCTTGTTCAGAGCGTTTAGGCCACTGCGGACAAGGCTCGTGGGAAACGGGACCTGGCGAGGAGGACGCCTACACGCCTCGGCTAGTCCGTGCCCTAGCCCTAAGTTTCAAACCCGAAAGCCCGGAGCCCAAAGCCCCAAAGCTGTTGCCTTAAACCTTAAGCCCTACCCAGAGACTCCAATATCCCTTAGTTAAGGAATATACCTTAAACTATACTAGGATCCTAATATAGTTTCAGATATATTCCTTAATTGAGGGATATTGGAGTCTCTGGGTAACCATTGGGCTTCGGGCTCTCAGTCCCAAAGAGAGCTGCCCTACGCCCTCGGAACCCTAGCCAGGCTCGGTTTAAGGTTTACGGTGGGCGGGCGAGCCTATCGTGGAACGGGCATCAGAAAATTGACCCGCACCCAAGACCTTCATAACCGTCATAACCCTCGTGATCTTAGGAAGCGCTACACCCTAAAGCTTTAAATCACATGTTCAAATCCTATAAGCACCAATGCCCTACCTACACCTTGAGCCTTCTATACCTCATGCGGAAATGGAGACGAGTCTCCTCGCCGAACTTCCCGTTTCCGGTAGGCCTTTTGCAGAGCTGCGGGCCTTCATGGCTTATGTTCACCTAAATCTAAACTCTATCGACCCCAGGCCCGAAACCCGGCCTTCAAAAACAGCCCAAACCCAAAGCTCTAACCACTTCGGCTCCGGGCCAGCAAGAAGGTGCTGGGCCGCAAGGGAGCATTCCAGTATTTTGAAAGTCGTGGCTTCAGGTCGTTGCTCAGAGTTTACCATTTCACTTTGGCCCTGAACCCTAAGCCATAGTTTGCTGCGTTGAGATGTTGTTGTGCTTCTTTTCTGGGCTGAGTCCTGCAAACCATAAATGCATAAACCCTAAGCCCTTCAGACTTCTGGACGCCTGGAGCTCGTGCAGACGAAAAAAAGCGCCTTAAAAACCTAAACCCCTAGCAGCCCAATTCCTTAGTCCCTTTAAATCTCCAAGCTCTTGACAACCCTAACCCTAAATCCTAAACTTCTTCACTTCACTGCGTGGAGGTGCTTCTCCTGTCCTGAAGCCTAAACCCCAAACCCTAAACCCCAAACCCTAAACCCTCAACAACCCCAAGCCCTAAGTTAGCTCTCATATGAGGGGCCCAGCTCGAAGCGTTTCGACGGCGGTGAGACCAAAGCGCGCCCCAGACTCAAAAAAGGTGACTCTGCGGTTTCGTAGAACTTCGGCGATCTGAGGGCCTAACCTCTAAGCGTTAAACCCTGAACCACCCTAAATCCTAAATCCTAAGCCTTTTTGGTGGTTTACGGGTGTGACCAAAACTTGTAGGGTGAGGGTTTAGCGTCAGACGGCCGAGTTTTGAAACCTGCGAGCACGCACACCTCATGGTAGAGTCTATATAAGCCTCCTTAGCATGCCGGGGGAGTACATTTTCTTGGTCTCAGTTTTTGGACATGCGAATACAAGCCCTGCTTCACCTAAACGCCAAGTTCCTAAAACCGAAAACCCCGAAGCCTGAAACTTGCTTGCTCAACCCGAAGATCGGGGCTGTTCTCTCGAACACATGTGGATAGTTCTGAAGATTAGGGTCCCTTTCAGGGTCCCGTTTCATAAGGTGCCGTACAATTAAGGGATCTGAAGAGGGATCCCAATTTATTAGGGACCCAAAAAGCACATAAGCATAAGCATTTTGTAGGGATATCCCTACCTTATTGGGCTTCATTATAAGGGGGTTTATATGGGATATCCCTATCCTTATTTTTGCTTATGTGCTTTTTGGGGGCCCTAATTTAGAGAACCTTTGGTCATCGTCAAAATCTTGTGCCCTCAGGAAGGACCCTAAACCCTAAACCCTTAACCTTCAACCTTAGACCCTAAACCCTGAACCCGAAATCCTCAACCCGAAACCCTAAGCCTAAGCTCTAAATCGACGATAGAGACGATAGTGTGTAAAGGGGCGCCCAAAGCTGCTATAGGGGCCTAAATAATTACCTGTACTATTATAATGGGCCGGAATCTAACGGCCTCCAACAGCGCTCCTAAAGCTCGCTACAGGCTGAAGCCTTAAACCCGGAAGAAACTCCAAAGCTCAAAGGGTTTAGGGTTTAGGATTTAGGGTTCAGGGTTTATGAATCCTAAGCCCACGTCCTGAACCCCAAATCCTAAGCTCTACATGCGCTGTCGGCCAGGCCAAGCGCGAGGAGGTGCTGAAGGAGATGGGTGTGACGCAACAAGACCTTGCACAGGCTTACCGCTGCGCCACAGCATTGATTTGGTAGAAGATTCTCGCCTCAGTGCCGGGTCTGTATCTGTACCAAAAACCCTGCATCCAATACGTAAGCCCTCAGCCCTATGCCCTAACCCGAATTCAAGCCTTGACTCTAAATCTTAAACTTTACATCCCAGAAACTCTACAGCCCAAACCTCGGTTAAGCCTTCAGTTCTCAGCCTCCGCCAGACGGTGGGGATCGACAAAGATGTGCCCTACCTCCTAAACATGAACGAGGACCGAGGGTTTCGGTTTAGGGTTTACATGAACGAGGACAACCCTAAACCCTAAATTAAACTTTAAAGGCTTCGTGGCATTTGATCAAAACTCGTGGCATTTGATCAAAACTCGTGGCATTTGATCAAAACTCGTGGCATTTGATCAAAAACTCGTGGCATTTGATCAAAAACTCGTGGCATTTGATCAAAACTCGTGGCATTTGATCAAAACTCGTGGCATTTGATCAAAACGCGTGGCATTTGATCAAAACTCGTGGCATTTGATCAAAACTCGTGGCATTTGATCAAAACTCGTGGCATTTGATCAAAACTAACTCGTGGCATTTGATCAAAACTCGTGGTTTAGGCCCTAGGGTTAGGCCCTACGGTTTAGGGCCCTAGGGTTTAGGCCCTACGGTTTAGGCTCTAGGGTTTAGGGTTTAGGCCTATGGTTTAGGCCTAGGGTTTAGGCCCTACGGTTTAGGCTTGAGGGTTTAGGCCGTAGGGTTTAGGCCCTACGGTTTAGGCTCTAGGGTTTGGGCCCTAGGGTTTAGGCCCTAGGGTTTAGGCCCGACGGTTCAGGGTTTACGGTTTAGGCTCTAGGGTTTAGGGCCTTAGGGTTTAGGCCCCACGGTTCAGGCGATAGGGTTTAGGCCCTAGGGTTTAGGCATGGTTTGGGCGCTGGGGTTTAGGCCGGGTTTCAGGGTCCAGGGTTTCGGCCCCAGGGTTTAGGTTCTAGGGGTTTCAGGGTCTAGGGTTTAGGCTCCAGGGTTTAGGCTCTACGGTTTGGGGCCTGGGGTTTAGGCCCTGGGGTTTAGGCCCTAGGGTTTAGGCGCTACGGTTTAGGCTCTAGGTTTAGGCCCTGCGGTAGGCTTAGGCGCTAGGGTTTATGCACTACGGTTTAGGGCTGGGGCTTCGACCTTAGGGTTTAGGCCCTACGGTTTAGGCTCGCGGCCTAGGGGCGTGACCGTCACTTGCAATTGTTTTCAACAGCTTTTGTAAGTTCGAATTTCTACCTGTCAACTTGTGAACTCTGATTTTTTACTGGCCGAGAAATTATGCTGCCTCAGGTGTCTGTTGTGTAGTTTCTGTCTGAAATGTATAATATGTTCTGCCAACCGCCTTTGCTGTTAGACATTCAAGCCCTTACCCTTCAAATTCTCCGCCTTTGTGGTTAGACACTCAAGCCCTTACTCTTCAAGTTCTCCGCCATTGCGGTTAGACATTCAAGCCCTTACCCGTTGGAGTTCTCCGCCTTTGGCTTGAGTTCTTCAGCCTCGTGCAGGAAGCTCATAGCTGATGGCTGTCGTTGCTATCATGAAACGCTGTCGTGATCGTCAATTTCAATTGTCTAGAACAGTTTTTGTAAGCTCTAATTTCTACCTGTCGGATCTTGTGAACTCTGGATTTTTTGCTTGCCGAGTTTCAGCTTGTGAACTATGCTGCCTCAGATGTCTGTTGTTTCTGTCTGAAATATATAGTATGTTCTGTCAAGCTTTAGCGTCAATATGTAGCTCAACAGTTGTTTAGTACTTACTTCAAACTAATGGGTAAGATCATAATTTCATTGTTCATGGTANCTGTCTGAAATATATAGTATGTTCTGTCAAGCTTTAGCGTCAATATGTAGCTCAACAGTTGTTTAGTACTTACTTCAAACTAATGGGTAAGATCATAATTTCATTGTTCATGGTATGTAAAAGATGGTCGGTTGAATTCAAGCTGAAATAAATAAGACCGTTATTCCTAATGTGAGGGGATTCTATGGGCGGGTGGGTTTTTTTCTGGAAGATAGCTTGACAAGAAATAGCTTGACAAGAAATTTCCAAAGTCAGAGCTGCTGAACCCTAAACCCTAACCCTAAACCCTAAACCTTAAACCTTAAACCCTAAAGTCTTCATGTTCAGGGTTGGATTCGGGACTGCGTGGATTTGAGGCTGAGGGTGAGAGATTTCAGCTTCTGGGTCTGCCTTGGATTCTGGATCCAGGGTTTTAGGTCAGGGGTTCGGGGTTGATAGGAGTCTGGGTTTCGAAAGTTGGATTTTGGTTTTGTGGCTCAGGTGTAGCAGTTTCAGTGTTTACGGTTGCAGGTTTAGGGTACTCCTCCTAAACTAAACCTTGGGACAGAGCCCTTGACCTGCATGAGTTTAGAGCCTAGTGCCCCAAGTCAAGCGATGAGCTGGAATGGTTTTAACTGCTGGCGAACGCCGCTGTAAGGTCGTCGTTGGACCCTGAACCCTAAACCAAAAGAGCACTAAAAGCCCTCAAGCCCTCAACCCTAAACCCCAAAACCTAACAGAAACAACGGAATTCCAGCCGCTAACCTTGGTTTAGTGCCGACGGGCTTAGAGTGAATTGGAGTGTAGGGTTTAGGATTCAGAGGCTTGGAGGTTCATGGGTGGTGATAAGCGGGGTTGTTTGTAGGTTACTTAGAGCTATAGCCCATATCAGGGGACCTGTAACTGCGCTTATAACTACCCATAAACCTTCAAGTAACGTCTTGCAGACTTGACTTGGGAGTCCAGAAGAACTAACCCCTGAAATGAGGAAGGTTGGAATTTGTTGGGGTTCAGGGTTCAGGGTTTTCGGGTTTGGGAACCATCGGCATCCTTGTTTCCAAGCTGGCAACCCTCCCTGAAGCGCTTAAAAGCTGCTTTTTGTCCCACCCAAACCGTAACCCCAATTAGGATCCTTTTTAGTGTACTTTATGGCTCTACTTATTGCTGTCCCACCCAAACCGTAACCCAATTGTACTTTATGGCTCTACTTATTGCTGTCCCACCCAAACCGTAACCCCAATTAGGATCCTTTTTAGTGTACTGTATGGCTCTACTTATTGCCTACTTGTTAAGTCACCCCCACCCTCCAGCCTTCGGCTTTGGGGCTTAAAAAAGGGGCCTTAGTAATTAGAAGAGGGTTCCCTTGAAAGGGTTCCTTATAAAGGGATCTATAGTAGGGTTCTCTAATGTAGGGGCCTTAACAGGGTCTCGGGGCCCAAACCCTAAACCCTAAACCCTAAACCAGAAACTCTGGGATGTCAGGACCCCGCCCTTTCTGGTAAGATGATGTACTTCCTCCCGCCCGGGCGGGGAGCTGAAAGATCGTTCTTCGCTCCTTCAATACATAGATAGACAGATAGGTAGATAGAAAGATGCGTAGATAGATAGGTAGATAGTATTTAGGTAGGTAGGGCGATAGATAGCTATTTCGGTGGACCGTTCGTCAATAAGTGAGTCTGATTGTTTTTGTGTCGTCTTGGGCTCTGTTGGGTTGTGTTCTGTCTGCTCTTGCCCGTTGTGTGTCGTTTCACCGCTTATTTTGGGGTTCCCCTCTTGAACCTCGTATCATCATGAGTTCCTGGGAAATCAGTTAGCCTGGCGAATGCCCATACTCGTGATTTGGATCAAGTCTTTGAGTTGAAGGGGTGCTGAGGTGTTTAAGGCTTAGGGTTTAGTGGTTTGCAGCGGCTTAGGAAGGGATCCAACGACACCTGCATATTGGAGTTTCAGCTGGAACTTACGAGGTGGCTCTGCAGGGCTTGACGATTTTGGACGGTTCACAGACCCGTAAACCTCAAAGCCAAAACTCCCAAGGCACAGCAGCAAACCCCGAAACCCCAAACACTCCTATGCGACTTTGATGGTTGTGCGATCCTTGGACGTCCGGCTTTTACCTTGAAATGCCCAATGCTACTCTTCGACAGAAGAAGTAGGGTATGATAGCTCTGGGTAGGGATGAATGCTAGCGCCCGGGGGTTGCACCTAAACCCTATACCCCAGGCCCTTAACTCCAAAGCCCTAAATTTTCCTAAACCCTAAATCCTAAACCCCAAACCCCAGACCCTAAACCTAAACCCCAAGCCCTAAACTCTAAACCCCTTTAAAAAACCCTAGAAACTTCCCAGGCAGCCCATCAAGATCGGCGCCCATGCGGACAACAAGATCGTCCTCCAGGCTCGCACCCAGAAACTCCAAAAACACTTTAAGGAATACCTAGGGTTCCTAAAAGGGATCCTTAGGGTTTAGAATAACTAGGGTTCCGTTAAGGGATCTATAGGGGTTTAGGGTATGGGATTTAGGAGACTCCAATATCCCTTAATCAAGGAAGATACCTAGGGTTCCTTTAAGGGATCTATAAGGGATCTATAGTATAGGGTTTAGGGTTTAGAGGACTCCAATGTCCCTGAATATGCCTTCAATCTTGCTAGGGAATTAGTTTATGGGATTAGCTCCCAAAAGACCATCCTTATTATGGTTTTAGGGACCTAATTCCATAATGATAGTATATGAGGAGCCTCTAGAAATAGGCGACACTGCGTCAGGGTTTTGGGTTTAGCTTTTTGGGGTTTGGGTTTGGGGTTTAGGGCTTTGGGGTTTAGGGTTTTGGGGTTTGGGGTTGAGGGGATGTTTATTGGGGTTTAGGCTTTAGGATTTTGGTGTTTGGGGTTTAGGGGATTATTGCTGGGGTTTAGGCTTTAGGATTTTGAGGTTTAGGCTTCAGGGTTTAGGCTTTGGGTACAGGACGCCTCATCAGGCTCTGCAGCTAAACCCTGAAACCCTGCCAAACGCGAAGAGCTGAGAAGCTATGTAGCAAGACCCCAACACAGGAGCCCCGTCCATACCTACCAGGATCTCGAGGCTAAAGATCTCAACTCAGGACGCTTTAAAGCAAAAAACAGACCGCCTTTTTATCTCGAGAATCCCCAACCCAACGAGCTTGGTCAGGGCCTGGGCGTTCCCGACTACCTCTGTGAGATTGAGAACCTCGGGGAGCAGGGGGTCGTGGTGGCTCGGCGTAATATGGGGGGTCGAAGAATTGTTTCCTTGGGGTTCCTTGTCACAGTCATAGTCATAGTATACTATACCCCCAAATCTTGCTCAGAGAATTTCGGGATGTGGAGCTGAGTTCCGGAGCCTAGGTTCTAGGCTCTACCTGGACCCTAGGCAAACCTACCTTCAGGGTTCCTTTATAGGGTTTCCTTATATAAGTCATGAAAAAGGTAGGTTATTCGGCGTTAGGGTCTAGGTTTCAGTGCTTGAAGCCCGAACTGGAGCCTCTCCGATCAAGGTCCCAAGAATGCCACTCACCCTAAAGCTTGAGCCCTAAACCCTCAACCCCTAAACCCTCAACCTAAAGCCAGACCCGCTTTCATAGCACCCGCATGCTGATGTTTATAGAGCCTCTTCAAGCCTACAAAGGCCTTAACCCGTCGAGCCTATGAAGGCTTAAGTCCTGTACCCTAAACCTACTTGAAGGGACGGGGGACTTAGTAAGTAGGTTATAAGTAGAGTTATAAGTGCCCTAAGTGGAGTTACCCTAATTATAACCCTACCCCTGCCCCTTCAAGTAGGCTTGGGTTTAGGGTTAGAACTCGAAGCCCCTCGTCCCTCGTCCCGGAAACCCGGAACCCTCGAAGCCCTGTCGCCATTTACGCTACAAAGTTGCAAAGCCACATTAAAACGACCCACCCCAAGCCCTAAACCCTAAAGCTAGAAAGCCCCACTACACCCCTAAACCCTAAACCCTGAACCCTAAACCCTAAACCTTAAACCCTAAACCCTAAACTGACTCCCCAGGTGCGGACGTGTCAGCAACCCCATACCTCGAGGTTGAGCATGAAGGCCCAAAGCTCGTTTTTTTTTTTCCGTGAGATGGAGGGGCTGGCTTAGGGTTCAGGGTTTTTAGGGGTTTAGAGTTTAGGGGTTTAGGGGTTTAGGGTTTTGGGGCCTAGGGTCTGGTGCTCGGGTATGTATTCAACAGCGTTCCCAAGTTGTGTCTTTATTTTATTAATTAAGGGCACGAATGCAGTTTCTGAGATGTGTGCCCATACGAGGTTTGAGGTGCTGCTCGTATTTGCAGGGAAAGATGCTTTCGCGTGAATGTACATATCATGTCTGGTTCATGCTTGCATATATATATATCTCGACAGCTACCGGGGTTATGTACTTCTTCTACACATAAACCCTAAACCCTAAACCCTAAAAGCATATTGTGTGAATCGATCCAGATGTGGGAGGTCTGAAAGGCCCTAGTGCTCAACCTGTGTGTAGCATGGGTTTCAGGGGAACGCTTGGATGTAGGGTCTGGGGTTTTGGAGGTTGTGTATCCAGTGCGATGCCTTTCGAGTTGCGTGATCGGAGATTTGAACATCTTGCAAACCTTAGGGCGGCGATTTTGGGGTCGGCTCGGTCGAGGAAGTTGTCAGGTTGTGGCTGAGCTGCGGGCCGCCCCAACTCTGAACCTTCGACCCTCGTCCTTGCACCACAAACCAGACCTAACCAGAAGCTAAACCTAAACCCTAAACCCTAAACCCTAAACCCTAAAGTTCTATCATGGCCTCGTCGGGCCCGTAGCACTGGCCGAGTTCGCCTTCGAAGGGGGTTGAAATGGAGTTTTAGGGCCCCCAATTTTCGGAAACTCCCATGTAACAAATCACCAATACCATGCCTTGGGGGTTCGTTGGGTTCTATAAGGGATCCAGAATACGGTCCGATAGTATACAGACTCATATAGAAGCTAACACAGGTGCCAGTTGCGTGGTGTTCAGTTTAGAGGTTTTGGGTTTAACATCTGCAAAAGGGTTTACAGTAGAAGCCAGAAAGTTGGAACATCAATATCCTCATGGCCTTAAGGTAAAGTATAGGGGATCCCAGCATTAATCCTCCAAAAACCATGTTCCAACTTTCCGGGGTTCACNCAGTAGAAGCCAGAAAGTTGGAACATCAATATCCTCATGGCCTTAAGGTAAAGTATAGGGGATCCCAGCATTAATCCTCCAAAAACCATGTTCCAACTTTCCGGGGTTCACTTTAAGTTCCGCAGTTCGGGCCTTTCAGGTAGAGGCAAGCAGTTTCGGGCGAAGGGTTTAGCCCAAAGAGTAAAGTCGATGTTGCCGCCGACCCAAATCAGAGCTTCAGGGGCAGAGCAGGCCCTTTGCCCTTAAATCGATACCTAGGGCCCTGCCTTGAGGTTCGTAGGTAGTTACACATTTGGGTTTATAAGTAGGATAACTATAGTTACAACCCAGGCTAGGGGACTTATAACCCTGCTTATAACTACCCATGAACCTCCAAAGAGAGCCCTTGGCAAAGCGCCAAGTCCTGCCTAGAACCGAACTGCAAGAGTTGATTCAGGCGCGTGTTTGCGTCAACGGCTCAGCCATGACCGGGGATGAGCAGCGGAAGCTGAAGGTGCTCCAAACCCCTCCTCCCAGATGCAGTCTTGGGGTTCTGGGCTTCGGGTTTTAGAAAATTCGCTTATGACAGAGGATACTTGTAAGTCCTAAACCCCAAACCCTAAACCCTAAAAGTGTTTACGTATGGGTTCGGGTTTTAGTGTTTTGGCTCTGGGGGTTCATGCTTCGGGTTTCTGGAGGAAAGTATTTTCCGGAAAGTTTGCGCTGGATGCAGGGTTGAGCGTGGTGGCAGTTTTTTTGTAGCATGTGGTAGCAGGTAGCATTGTACAGGAACTGCTTTTGCAACACTGTAACGTCTCTACACTCCCTGTAAATACGTGCCTGACCTAACCACATGAAACCTTAAACTCTAAACCTGAGGCACGAGTTCCATAGCTGCTCGGCCTGCAGCATCGACGATGCTGCATCGTACGAAGTCTTGCCATGCTGTCATAAGAGCTCAACGAAGGTTCCCAAACCTTGTTCTAATTAAATCTGATTGCGCGAGTTTATGCAGCCTCCGTGAGAAGACCCTATTACCCTAGTATCAAAACCTAAACCCTAAGCCCTAAACCATAGACCTTAAGCCCTAAACCCTAAACCCTAAGCCCTAAACCCTAAACCCTAAGCCCTAAGCCCTAAACCCTCAAGGCCCTAAGCCCCTAAACCCTCAAGGCCCCTGTATTTGGGCTTCCCTTGATGGAGCCCTGATGGTCCTTCATAGTGGGTATGTGGGCTATAGTAGAAGGTAGTTGGGGGGTTGCTGGTAGGTTGTAGGTTTGAGAGGTCCTGCTGCCTACAACCCCTGAAGCCCCAAGCCCTAAACCCTTAAACCCTTACAAGTAAAGCCAGAAACCCCAAACCCCCAACCCTGAAAGCCATAAAGCCCAAAGCCCTGAACCCCAAACCCCGTGCCCTGAGCCAGAGCCTCACATGCTCCGCTTTGTTGCTACATCTTCGGCTCAAAGCTCGAGGGGCTCCGTGCCCTTTAGGGTTTAGGCTTCAGGGGTCGTGGGCTTAGGATTTGGTTTAGGGCTTGCCCTGAAACCCTGAAACTTTGAACCCTAAAACCTAAACGGCCCTAAACCTCAGACCCCTTAAAACTTGTTCGGCCTGTACCCTTGAGGCGGTTTGCGACACGGGATTTGACGGTTCGCAGGTCTGGAGCAGACTAGTTCGGGAACCTCGGTACCACGAAAGAAAATCTGTGGTGCAGTGTACTCGTCGTGGTATTTCTCTTGGGCTCTTTTGTCGAACACGGCTTACGGCTTAGGACTAGCACTTCCTGTTTTGGTTGCTTCCCGACAAGCAGTCCCATCACGAGCACCTCGCTCTGCCGACGACTGTGCGCAGCGACTTGGTCAAGGCCATCCTAGCTGCCATGGGGGTTCGGGACTTTACTGGTAGTCGTCTAGTCCCTAGAACTTGTATGTAATGGTAGCGCAACAACCCGAACCACTTTTCGGTCATCCAAGTCCTTTCTGTGGGCTGAAGTGCAAGGTTTGGCGATGGACAATTTGTAGCTTCACGTCTTCCTCAAGTCGGAGCTACATTTGGGGCGACTAAGAATTTTGTAGATGCTGG
Organism: Symbiodinium sp. clade A Y106; assembly: GCA_003297005.1. Taxonomy (NCBI): domain Eukaryota; class Dinophyceae; order Suessiales; family Symbiodiniaceae; genus Symbiodinium; species Symbiodinium sp. clade A. The sequence goes on along the minus strand of BGNK01000286.1, from coordinate 126,736 downwards.
GCCAACTGAAGGGCTATCTCGGATCTCGTGGTGAGAGGTCGCGACTGCTAGGCCTGAGGTGGATTCCGGTTCTAGCGATCTTCCATATGGATCGACAAAAGTTCTGGGTTTCGTCTTGGAGGACGGTTTGGTTCTCCAGCCTAAAATCACGTCTTGTTGCCATTTTAAGACCCAGACTCCAGACCCCCACTAAACCCTAAACCCTAAACCCTAAACCCTAAACCCCTAAACCCTAAACCCCTAAACCCTAAACCGAGACCATTGGGTTCATGAAGGCATTTCTAGAAGCGCCGACTTGGGAGTTCGGACCCTACAGAGCCCTAGCCTTAGAATCCAAGGAAACCGAAACCCTACTTTCAGGCCCTTTTGACTTAGTAAGTCCTCCCCTAGAAGCCCTATTATAATCCCCATAACCCACCTTACTAACCCTACTTACTAAGTCAAAAGGGCCTCCAAGTACACCTCCAAAAGGGTTTAGTGGCAGGCCCTAAAGATCCCTTATGGGTTGAAGGGTTTAGGATTTGGAGCCAAACAAAGCAGAAACTCGCCCCCTTAACGGTTCAGGTGAGGAACCAAATTCCAGCATGGTTGCCAGGATTCTAGCAGGGTCTCCTTTGCAAGGCTCCGAGAAAGAGTGCGGCAAAGGTGATGGCAAATTTCACAAGTAAGCTACGCCCTAAGGAAAAAACGTGGACCCTCAACTCAAACCCCTTTGGGCATAGTATGTACGATTCTTAAACCCTGAGCAGAATGATGAGGAAACTCCCAGTTCTTGCCATTCCGGCTTGTCTCTCAAGCAGATCATCTCACATCAAGTGCAGGCAGGCACCTGATAACAGAAATGAGGATGCCCTAAACTGGGCTATGGTCTTCTCTGGCCAACTAAGAAAACCTCAGCAGACACGAGCTAGGTGAAGCCTTGAACCCTAAACCCTGAACCGCTAGAGAGCGAGCCCCGAAAACAGCAGAAGTCGAAACCGTACGGAAACGAAAACCCCCAAAGCCAACGACCCTAATCCCCAGAGACTCCAATATCCCTTAATTAAGGAATATACCTTAAATCACATTAGGGATCCTACTATGATTTAAGGGTATATTCCTCAAGTAAGGGATACTGGAGTCTCTGTGGCCCCAGACTCCCAAGCCCGATCCCTAAATCTTTACACCCCACACCCTCAACCAAAAAACCCCCGAAGCCACCTAAGCCTCAAACCTTCGACTCTCAACCCACTTAACCGCCGAAACCCTGAAACCCTATAGGAGACCTGATAAAAATCTAGGGTTTAGGGTTTAGGGTTTAGGCCCGCCAAACCCCACCTCTTTCTTCACGCCGATTGGGGCGGGGCGGCCGCCCGGCGAAATGTCCTCGGAGAAGGCCGGGGCTGAGGGAGTTCCAAGGGTAGGGTTTAGGGTTTAGGGTTTAAGGGCGGTGAAAGGATCTTTCTTTCAGGGCAAAAGAGGGTTTTAGGTGAAGGGTTGAGGCTCTGTTCGGGCTAAGTGCCCGAATTCCCGTGCAAAAAAGCATGAATTAAAGTCAAAGTTAGCCAATTGCCCAATCGGAGGGCTTCGTGAGTTTTGTTTCGTGCATAAGGGAACAGGATGCTTCAATGTACCTTAAACTACCATAACCTACTTTTTTGTAGGTTCTTATTACGAATCCTAATATGGATTTTATAGGGACCCTACATCAAAGCAGGTTTTGGTAGGTTGAGATAGCACTGAAATAAGGAGTCAGGGTTGGGGTCTAGGAAATGGGTTTTAGAAGGCAGTAGAATTTAGGAACGGGGGTTGGGGCTTAAACACCCAAACGCTCAATCTTGCACCCTAAACCCCAAATCCTACCAGGTACACCAGTTTACCATAGTCTCTTTTCAAATTCGAAGTGGGGCAGAGAAGGGAGGTGGGCATTATGGAGGAACCCTTTTGAGATCGGCTCCAGGATGTGAGTCCGAGGTTTTGAGATGTTGGGGAAAGGATTTTGACTGTTCGGCTAGGCCATGAATCTTCAGGAATTTTGTTTTCGGTTTGGGGCTGATGTAGGGCTATTATCTTCTGCCCAAGGATGAGGGGTTTAGAGTTTAGGGTTCAGGGTTTAGGGTTTAGTTTAGTGTTTAGGCGAATCCAAACACCTTCATCCTGTCTGAAGCTCGAGTTGTATGCGAGGGCTTGTAAACGCCTGAAGCCATCAAACCCGCCATGCCGCAAACCTTCAAGCCCTTAGCTACACTGCCGGGAATCCCTACTCAACCTGTCCTGCCACCCTCTGCGATGCAACGCTATCAGCTACACCAGGTCGGAGGACGAAACCCGCGGTAAGCAGCTCAAAGCTAGTCGATTGGACTCAGGAACGCCTGAGGAAGGCGACCGCTCTACTACAGACTTAGATAGCAAATGGGAGAACTTTAAACTTTTTGGCCGTATATATTAGCTCTATCTGACTCTATCTTAGAAAGTTTGAACTTTATGGGACCCGGTTGTTGAAGAAGAGAACAGAGCCCTGGGAGCTCTCGACCGCGAGCGGGCCCAGCGGGGAAAGCCCAAGGCTACGGCCAGCAGCCTCAAGCCACGGGGCTGCAGAACCAAGGGCCACCATTTACTGGCGGTGCGATAAACAGCACCGTTCGAAATTCGCAGTTTGTTACGACCTATTTCGGTTGTCCTGACCCTAAAGCCTAAACCCTTGGAGCACGATGGGTGGAGGCTCAGTTCCCCCCTCGACGGTGCGTCCTGCAGCGCCCTTCTGCCCAGCCCCTGCTATTCCGAGGGCAACGCCGATCCCCAAGGCAGCTGTGGACTGATAGACGTGAGTCATGTCGGAGTTTCCGAGATGTCCACATTGACCGCTATCAGCCAGCAGTCAAGCCTTTGCTCTTTGAGGAGACGGTTTAGGGTTTAGGGTTTAGGGTTTAGGGGCCATGCTGTCATCTTTGTCATTGTCCGCATTGCATCGGTGTCTTGTCCGAGTTTGCAGACCAAACTCACGACTCCTCCAATTTCGGTGGCCTACCATCAACGTCTACAGCCTCTCTGGCTCCTATGGATCACGGCCTACATGTCCCTAGCTGGTCTGCATGTAATGTTCAAAGTCCATTGAGCACCGAATATAGTTTATGAACACTTTCCAACGCTGTGCAGTAGGGCTCCTTAAATTATAATGATAATGAGACTATAATAAGCCCAAACCCTATTCCAATTATTAAGGCCCCTATGCATACTAAGCAGGCACTTCCTCCAGTTCAAAGCGCATCACCCTAGACCTCAAGCCGAAAACCCGGGCAGACTCTTTGCATCCCTGGCAAGCCGACCTTAATAATCAGAATGGGGTTCTCGGGTTCCTTATATATTTATAGTATAATATACCCTAAAACCATATTCTAATTGTGAAGGCCCTATATACTGTATGACCCTACTATAAATCCCTTCTAGGCCCCCTTTAAAGAAACCCTTTAAAGGAGCCCTATGCTAATTTTTGAGGCCCTCATATGACTCTGAGTGGTTCACCTGTTTATGGCCCCTTGATAAATCCGGAGCCCGACCTCCTCCGACCTCCTCCACCCCTAACCCCACCTTCAGACCCATATCAACACCCTAGACCCCCAAACCCTAAAACCTAAACCCCTAAACCCTAAGCCCAAAGCCCAAAAGCCAATCCTCAGCCCCAAACCCCAGCTTCGGACACAAAACAAACGAGGCCTCAGCGCCCTCAGAAGTGCCAACGAGGGAGGAGCAGGCTCTTCCTAAGAGTTGAGGGGTTCAGGGGTTTTGGGGTTTAGGGCTTTGGGTTCGAAGTGGGGGCCTGGCTTTCAAGGATAAATGCCTTCCGAAGGGTTGAGGGGTTTAGGGGGCACATGATGGAGGCTTAGTAGGTGAGTGGATACACTTTACACTTTTTGGGATAATAGTACCCACTATAAAACTGAAAGTGTAAACTTTTTGGGACTTATGAACTCAGCAACTAGGGAGGGTTCTAGAACAGCCTGAGCCTCAACTGATCTACGCCTCCTCATGTCATGCCGGCATAGGCCAGGATGCCAAATGAGCTTAAAACCTCACTATAGGTGGAATAACTACAAATAGTATCCCCTTGTAGATCCCAATATGGTTATTTTCCAAAATACCCCCCCCCCCCCCCCCCAACAAACAACCCCCATCCAGTTCAGTAAGGCGCTTGTGCTACACAGTGAGATCCCTTGACGAAACTCCCTGCGCGTGAGGCGGCGGCGGCGTCAGCTTCCGGGGAGGCCTGGGATCCGAGTAGCCGGAGAAAGTGGTGCATTCAGGCATCCGGAAAGTTTACAGTTCCTGGAAGGGTAAAGGTTCTTTCAAGCATCAGGGGTAATATCTGGGCGTTAACAAAGAGCGTCGTGAAAAGTTACACGGTTCTCGTAGCGGTCTGCAATGATACCCTTATGCTCAAGTTGGTTGGAAGGGAGGCAGCCTCCGAAAGAAAGGACACTGAATAATTGGAAGAAATGGTATCTGAATTGACAAGGATATCTGGGCAAACTGCACGAAACAGTATCCCGGGTATGCCGATGTGGGGTTTCAGAAGATTGCGGGTCCCTTATTTGGTGTTCCTTTACGACGGATCCTAGCGAATTTGGAACTGCAGATGAGATGATCCAGCTGCGCTGCAGTCTACAACGGCAGCATATCGGATTGGAAAGTAGTACTATCATTCCGTCCTGTCCCAGAATGCTTTTAGAACACCGCTCCACCACCTCGGGCCCCTGGCGAAATCTATGGTTCCTTTCAAAGTTATTTAAGATCCTTTTTCGGCCCTCACAAGTAGGGTTTTAAGTCCCCTAATATGGGTTATAACTATAGCTAGTTATCCTACTTATAACCCCAGTTACAACCACCCATGAACCTCCAAGCCCAAACCCGAAACCCTAAATCCTAAACTGGAGCGAGCTGCGGGCACTGCGATTGCCAGCAGCGAGTGTGCCGAGACGTCGGCGAGGCTGGCTCTGCAGCTGGCGCGACAGGCGCAGCGAAGGAGCCCCACCACCGGCTCAGGTGCTGGCGCATGCGACAGGCATGCTGGAACAAGAGAAGTATCTGACCCTAAACCTCCAACCTCGGGGCGCCGCGCCCTTTAGGATTTAGGATTCAGTTTTTAGGATTTAGGATATGGGGTTTAGGAATTAGGATTTAGGGTTTAAGAACTAGGGTTTAGGATTCAAGTTTAGGATTTGGGCTTGGAGGCTTAGGGTTCGGGTGGTCCAAAAGCCATCAAATTCCTTTTTAAAGAAACACTTTTACATTGCGCCGGGGGCCGATGGCAAGGTTCCCCCAAGCGTTAGGATTTAGGAGCCGGGGTTTAGGATGTAGGAACCAGAGTTCAGGATTCAGGAAAAAAGGTTTAGGATTTAGGAACCGGCGTCTATGATTTAGGAACCGTGTTTAGGATTTATGGAACCAGGGTTTAGGATTCAGGAACCGCGTTTACGATTTAGGAACCACGGTTCAGGATTGAGGAACCAGGGTTTAGGATTTAGGAAACGTGTTTAGGAAAGTTTAGGATTTAGGAACCAGGCTTTGGGATTTAGAAACATTTAGGATTTAGGAATCAAGGTTTAGGATTTAGGAACCGCGTTTAGGATTTTGGATCCAGGGTTTAGGATTTAGGATCCAGGGTTCAGGATTTTGGACAAGGGTTTAGGATTGAGGAACCGTGTTCAGGATTTAGGATCCAGGGTTTAGGATTTCGAATCCAGGGTTTAGGATTAGGAACTAAGGTTTAGGATTTAGTGAGACGCGATGCCCCCCAGACCCGGCCACAAATCTCAAATTTAGGAACCAGGGTGTAGGATATAGGAACCAAGGTTTGGGATTTAGGAACCGGCGTTTAGGATTTAGAAGCCGCGTTTGGGATTTATGGAACCAGGGTTTGAGATTTATATAGGGACCGAGTTTAGGATTTAGGAACCACGGTTCAGGATTGAGGAACCAGGGTTTAGGATTTTGGAACCGTGTTTAGGATTTCGGATCCAGGGTTTAGGATTTCGAATCCAGGGTTTAGCATTTAGGATCCAGGGTTTAGGATTAGGAACTAAGGTTTAGGATTTTGTGAGAAGCGATGCCCCCCAGACCTGGCCACAAATCTCAATGAAAACCCTAAACCCGACAAAGATCATAGACTGGGTGGGCGGGTTGGAGGGCACGTGAACCAAAGCGCACACCACAACACACGTATCGCGTGGTGGTGTGTGCGGAGCATTGACACACCCCAAACCCGAAATCCTAAACCCTAAGCCCGAAACCCTAAACCCTAAACCCGAAACTCAAGGCCTAGGCCGCCCACCTCCGTGCATGGGCGGCGCTTGAGCCCCTCGACCTCGATGGCGCAGAGCGACTCGGTACGCTCGCCCGCCTCTCCACCGACGTGGTACCCGGTGCCGGAACACGTTTTCCTCGGAAGGTCATTGCCCTAAACCCTGAGGTTGAAGTTGTGGGGGTGGCTGCTTTCTGCAGGGGCCCTCCAAAAGGAACCGGGGTCTGGCACCTCCTGCGAACGGACTTGACGAATGGAAAAGAGACCAAAAAATAGAATGACTTTAGGCCTCAACCCTACAAGGAATAGGTTTGGGTAAAGAGCCATCCACAATCAGGCTCCAACGGCGAGTCCGTCATTTTACGACTCACTCGACATTACACTGTCGCAAGATACTTCCGCTTATGCACCACTTTACGGCAAAGCCTAAACCACCCGAAACCCTAAACCTCTAAACCCCAAGTCTCCTGCCGTCAGGAAGCCAGAGACAAGGAAGGCCGGGAGCCTTGGGAAAAGGGTTTCCTGATGTGCGCTCTGCCGCTGGAAGTCGTCCTATGTCTATCTCTATCTATCTGTCTATCCATGTATCCATCTACATGTGCATGGGTAGATGTGGCTTGTATATATAAATATGTATACATGCAAATGCTAGTCCATATGTGTATATGTATATCGTACTAGTATGGTTGTCTTGGCATGGCGTGGGACACGGTCCCTGGAAAATCAGACCCATGCCCTCAGTTCCACGAACGGCATGGCTTGAGCTGCGCTGAGGTAAGACGCCTCTTCGCTGGACCATCAGCCCCGGGATCACCTCTCTCCTGGGTGTGCAGGCCACCGCCATCGACTGGTCGTTGTAGCGGTTGTGGCAATTCTCATGGTGACTATCACGTTGGTGAGCATAGTTCATGATGATGATGACGACGGCGATGATGCTGTTGCTCTTGCTGCTGATGATGATGAGGATGACCATGAGCATGATGATCATGATCAGCGTCGCAAGCCCCAAGCATAAGGTTTCAACCCCAAACCCAACAGTCCAACATCCTAAACCATGCAAGTCCAAAAGCCTTAAACAGCCTGAAACTCCACATCCACATACCCCTACGTCTCTCACAAGTCAACCGACAAACCCCTTTGTTCAGGCTGTAGACAAAACCCTGCAGCCCAAGTGCCCCAAACCCTAAGCCCTTGCAATAACCGAAAGTGCCCAGGCCTCAAGTTTCAGAAAGTATATCACCGAGCCCTCTTCATGGGAAGTCTTTACAACTATACCTATCCCTAACACAGCATTTTTGGTAAGTGTTTTTCAGGCACCTCCGGTGGTTGCCGCGGCTGCTGCGGCCGCCGACCGGGTCGGTGCGGCATTGGAGGAGTCGCTAGAGCTGCAGGAGCTCCGCTGCATTTTCGGCTTGGCTTGTGTTCTGCTGATGACTAGTATACGTTGTCTCCGATTTACTAGGTTGAATGGTGAGATTAGTGCTGTGAGTACTAATATGATTCATCTCATGGGTATTGTTATCATTAGTTGGTAGTAGTTGTAGTAGTGTTAGTTGGTAGTAGTGTTATTGCGTTCTTTCCTCGTTGGCATTTTTCAATAAGCCCACAACATGAACATTTACCCGCCCATAAGGCTCCATGAAGCAACAGGAAACCCCTATGAGAGACACCAAAACGAAACCTTCAAAACCCCAAGACACGCGTTAACGGTCTTTCATGCCGGGGTTATCTATGTGAACATATCTATATGAACTATTCTGGTTTGGTGTTGCTTTAGGCGTCTCGCAGATGGTTCACACGGACCTGATACGGTTGATGGACAAAATCCTGCATGACCCTAAGGACCCTAAACTATGGGAATTATGGTATATTCCTGAACATGGGTAATGCAGGATTTTGTCCATCAGCCGTAGCTTATCGTGGGGTTCAGGTCAAGGGGGCTCTGAGGGTGTATATTATCGCTGTCACCGCGGTTTGGAGCAGTTCTCCAATTGCGAATCTTTAACGAACTTTTCGGGCTCTCATACTTTCGCATCCTTCTGGAAGTTTGCCATTGAAGTTCTTCGGCATCATGTACCTCACATAACCTCTTACTCTAACCTTCGTACGCTCTGTTCTTTGGGGTGGTTCGCGAAGCAAGACTGCGTTGTTTTTGTTTTTGTGTTTTTGAGGGGCTGAGTTACGATTGTAGGCTTGAGCCCAACAGGGATTGACGGGTTTAGCGTGCGTGTAAGGATGTTTTTTCAGCAGGGCTAAGGCGTTTTTTCTATTTTATGGTTTCGGGATTTTGCAGCTTATCGTTCGTGTTTTGGGTTTAGGGCTGCAGAGGTTTTAGGCCTTTCTGATGTTTCGGAATTTAGGGGGGGATTTAGGGCCTGGAGGATATGACGTCTAGGAGTCTGCAGCAGGGTCTGTAGTTGCGGATGAACATCTCTACACCGTAATCTCCTAAACCCTACACTTCCAACCCTAAACCTTCAACCCTAAACCCTCAACCCTGCCTGACTTCGAAATGAGGTTTGAGTGTTGGTGGCCCTTTAGTGCAGGCCTCTTAAGAGGCAGACCTGTCGCTGCGGAGAAAGGTCATTGCATTAAAACAAACCCTCAACCCCCTACCATCCCTGGGTCCCAAACCCTAAACTCGAAGCCCAGACCCTAGAGCCCTCAACCCTAAACCCTAAACCCTAGACCCTAAAACCTAAACCCTCAACCCCTAAACCCCACTCCCTAAACCACGAAAGTCAAGACGTCAAGGGATTTGGAGTATTTGGAGTATTTCCAGGACCTCGACTCAGGGCCCTTGCAGCGCAAATGCCGGCCCGACGTCCGGGATCCCAGGCCACTATGTCAGAGGGTCTATTTTCTCCTACCGTTATGGAATTAGGTCCCAAAAGATCATCCCTGTTATGGCTTTTGGGACTTAATTCCATAATAGTCGTGTGTGTGGACCCTCTTGGTATTATAAGGGTACTCAATACTCTCAAGGTGATTATATGGTTTCCTACGGCGATTATTCAGCTTACTGCAAGCCTATAAGGGTTTCGAAACGGGTTACTATAAAGGGTAGTTGGATTGCTATGAGGGTTACTATGAAGGTTCCGGGGTTACTATAAGGGCTACCGTAATGGCACGTTTAAGGGTGTCCTTTCAGGCTTGTTTTCAGGGTTCCTTCAATTACTATAGGGGGGGCTGGTGGTTCGGTTGATGGACAAAATCCTGCATGACCCTAAGGACTCTAAACTATGGGAATTATGGTATATTCCTTATAATGGGTAATGCAGGATTTTGTCCATCAACAGTTGTTTCAATAGAGGGCTTGGGGGCGAAGGGTGCAGGAATGCTAGGTGGGGGGGGGGGGGGTTACTGCCCAAATTCCCAAGGCCGCCAGGAGGGTTCCGAGGTGCCTCCCTTGGGAGGGTAACGGGCATTCTTGATTTTCCTCAAAAGGACAACCCTGGCTTTATCCTGAGTTTATGTCTACATTGCCTTGATCGCAGTAGTTGAGGGACACGTTTTGGGGGTGTAAAGATCCAAAATCTTGCAGCAGCTCATGGTCTTTTGGGTTTACGCTATGGTTGCTGTTAGGCTCTAGCATGCTGGGTTGACGGTTCGGGATGCTTGAGTCCAGCGACGAAAACAATGTTTCGGAGGCCCCAGGACGGTCATGTTCCTGCTTCGGCTTTGCAGAAGTTCCCAACAGCCTGAACCCTGCAAACTCCAGGACGTGCGACCGGACTTGCGACCGCAGAGTAATTGCATGTGGCTTAAACTAGCACAAAATAACCTTCAGTCGATGTTCCAAATTTTTGGAGTTTTGCAACAAAAAATGCGGGTTAAGATCGTTGGCAAAGCCAATCTCTCAAAGTCCAAACCCATTGGCATGATACTCCTCTTCATATTAGTAGCACGCCCGGTTTACCCTAAATTATAGCTGATGCAGTATATAGTCCCGTCATAGAACTTGTACAAGAACCTCTGACAAACCTTATAGTGCAAGTACATCTTTCTGTACTACTCCTATGCAAGACTTACAGTAGCTTTATACTACCCTTACCCTTGCAGAACTCTGAGGACCCAGCCGACTTCCTCCAGCGCGGCACCCTCGGCTTTGGGTTTCCGGTTTTGGGTCTCTGTGTGCGGTGGGTGCGCCTTTTACTTTAGGAATAGGGGCGCGCCCATTCATCGCGCGCTTGCGTCAGCATGTGGTCAATGTAGTCCCGCCGCAACGACCCTAATCATTCTTAGTTAGGGTTTTTCATCGACCCCCCAACCCTAAACCCTAAACCGTGGCCTTCCTGCTTTCTGCTTCCCCTGCGCAGTTCGAAAATCCTCCCAGCGCCTCCAAACCCTCAGAGTCCCAGAGTTCCCAAAATCCTCAACAGATGTGAAGATGAAGTCGGTTTAGGGTTTAGGGCTTAGCTACAGCCGCTCACACTTACCACGAAAATCCCTTATTCTGGTAGTATCTTTTTTCTTTAGACTTTAGACGCCTGCCCAAACTCCCCCAAATCCTAGAACCTTAACGCCCGAAGCCCTAAACTTACGAAAACCTGAACCCTGAATCCTAAACCCCACTTTTAAACCTCAAGCCCTACCCCCTTTTTCAAGGGCTGCAGAGCTTCCGGCCTGCTTGGTGGTTTCACAAGCCCGCGGGCATCTCACCCTTGGATTGTGCGCGCCGAGGCCCGCCGTGAAAGCTCAAGGGCCTTGTCGTGGGTTCTTCAAGGGTTCTATAGGGCCTTACAAGTTCCTTCAATGGGGACTTGTGTTTTGGGGCGTTTAGGGGAATCTATGTGGCGTCGCCAACGGGAGGGAGGTTGTATAGTCCGCGCCCAGGGCAGCTAAACGGGGTTCTACAAAGGTTTCATGAGGTGTTTAAAGGGGTTTCAAAGGGTTAGAATACAAGGGTTGCAGCGGTTCCATGTTTTGAGGGGTGCGATCACCAGACTATGAAATGGAGCCCCCATCCAAGCCCGACCCTCCAAGTAGGCATTCGGATTGGTTTATGATTCAGGCGTTTAGGGTTCAAACGGCTTTGAAGGCGCCTTGTTTTCCTTGAGGACTTGTTTATTGCAGGCTCAAGGAGCTTCAATATCTGGTCTGCCCGTGTGCGATCTCTCTGCAGACGTGAAGCGACATACTGAAACCTGAATCCGTGAGGCTACTTGTAGGCTCATGGGTAGTTAGAACTCCCTTAATACGGGTTAGAACTATAGTTCTGCTATTGATTACCCTGCATATAACTACCCATGAACAAGTGCCTTACTATATGGGTTAGAACTATAGTTCTGCTACTGATGACCCTGCATAAATTTTAAAACTACCCATGAACAAGTGCCTCAATATAGGGGTTGGAACTATAGTTGCACAGACTCTGCACCCGCAAGTCACCGCAAAGACGACCGAAACCTCCGACAACCACACTAAACCCTGAAACGCTAGACCCTATAAACCCTACACCCAAAGTCCTAAACCCTAAACTTGTTAGTTTTAAGAAGAACACGGCCCTTCCCTTGGCCCTCTGCCTGCAGGCTGGGTCAACACAGGCGCATGCTGGAAAGTACCCAGACCTTCCAATATCCCTTAATGCAGGAATATACCTTAAACAGGGATCCTACTATAATTTAAGGAATTTTCCTTAATCAGGAATATACCTTGGTTTGGGGGTGGGATCACGTTTTTGGGGTTTAGGGGTTTAGGGTTTAGGGCTTCGGGAAAGGTTTTGGGAGAAAAAGGCTTAGGGCCTAGGGCTTAGGTAAATGACTTTTGGAAGGAGGTCTCTTAACAAGGTCCATGTTGATTACAGGATCGAGTAGGGGTTTAGGCTTTGAGGGTTTCGTGCGTTCGGTGTAAAGGTTTACGGCGTGTATCTCTTCGGTTTTTGGTCCGCATGCCCCGTATAGAAACACAACCCCATGTTATGGACTTCACGGGGTGGCTCTACGGTCGAAGCTCTTTCGTCTATAGAGTCTTTATGCGATTCTTGCGGTTAGGTTTCCAAGGTACGGCGCAGCTGTTAATTTCTGAGCCTCCGGCAATCTGAATACTCAGGTGCCGATTGAAAAAGGCTGCATTCCAGCAGTTTGTTCGATAATTTAGGCCACTGTACCCTGAACCCTAAACCGCCCTTTCGGAGTCATCGTGAGCAGTGAACGAAGCTTCCAGCCCAGCAACCCTCAACCCCAATAGTGACCTTCGTAAGTCATAGTGTCCGTTCTCTAGTATCTCTGCAGCAACCCTTCACCCTAAACCCTGTACCCTAAACCCTAAACCCTGAACCCGCAACCCTAAACCCTAAACCCTCAATAAATAGAAATTGTTTAGCGGGTCCAATCCCCACCAAAATCAACCGAGCAAAAGCAAAAGGCGAAACCCGCCCAAAACCGCACAAAACTCCGGACCTGAACTCTAAACAATTTCTATATACCCTAAGCCCGAAGTACAAAACCCCTACATCTCCACAGCGCTTCAGCAGAGCTTCCAGGCCTCGACATGCTTCGCTGCATCGGCCTCAACTCCCTGGTTCTTTGTATCATAGGGACCCTTCGGGTGGTAGGGGGGAGGGGGGTAGGGGATCCCCCGTATCCCCCTAAGGGTCCTTATGACTATAGGGAATGGGGGAATGGATCCCAATGATAGTCCCTTAACTTGGCGTTCTTCTGGTTGACTCTTAGGACTTTAACTTTTTGGGTTTCTGTATGAACCATAATAAGGAGGCTAAACGTTTAACTTTTAGGAGGGGTTCAGAAGTCAGCCAAGTTAAGGTCCCTGTAGCCCCTACTAAGATTCGATCTGTTTTGAGTGGTTTGAGGATGGGCCTTTCTTGAAGCTAGCCGTTTTTTCGGGTTTCATGGAGGGCGAGGCGTGAGGTTACAGGTGTTTGGGCTTCGTAGAGGCGAGGGGTCATGGTAATATTATAGTATCCTTATGAGAGGGGGGTTCCAAAAGGGGGGTAGATAACCTACTAATCCCGAGGTTCCCTTAAGGTTCCCTTAAGGTTCCCTATCCCTTGTACCCTCCCCCCTTGTACCACCCTCCCTTAAGGACCCTATAGTAATAGGGTTGTTTTTAATGAACGACCCCTAAATTTCTACAATGCAGAGCAGCGCCTGGGTTGGACGTCGACCCCGTCTTGGGATCATTTTGTGGCCCCGTTTAAGGTCTATAGCAAGGAGGCAAGTCCTTTTCGGTGTTTTATCAAGGGGCAAGATTTGGGCTCTATTCAAGAGAGAGAAGGTTCGCTTCAGTTTACGGTGAATGTATGTATAGAAAAACTCGAAAAGTTGGAAACCGGGTTAAGGACAAAAGTGCTGGGCTGGGATTCTCTGTAAATTACTCTTAAGGACTGAGGCTATTGGGTTTCCAACTATTTGGGCTTCTACTATAGGTCCCCCTACAGCATGACACCCGCCCTCCTCCAGCGATCGTTTGCTTCAGCTCAGGCGAATGCTGCGGAGAAGAGCTCAAGATTGAGCCAAGACCTCAGTCGGCATCAGTTGGGGAGTTCTCTAGATTAGGGTCCCTTTTTGGGTCCCTTTTTGGGTCCTCAACATAGTACGGCAGCATTATAAACAAGGACCCTTCATGGGATCCTAACTTCAAGAACTATCCACTTATCATCAGGGGTGTGGATCCTGGAATGACAAATGAGACGATGCAGTCCGCTTCTACAGGCAAATGTATGGGCATGCACCCCGGGATACCCTGCATTTAAGTAAAACCCTAAACCCTGACCTAACCCTAAGCCCTAAGCAGTAAACCCTAAACCCTAAACCGTCTGTTCTTCCAGCTTCTTCTCTTTCCATTTATCACGGGACTGGGACGGAGGTGGAGTAGCACTGCAGCCCCTCACCCCTCACCCCTCAAGCTCCGCCCCCCTACTTGGAGGTTCATGGGGAGTTATAAGTGGGGTTCTCAGTCCCGTAATATGGGATATAGCTTATACGTATCTTACTTATAACCGTAACCCCACTCATAACCCATGAAGCTCCAAGTAAATCCTGATATCACAACCCCTCAAACTCTCAACCCTGAACCCTCAACCCCTCAACCCTAGACCTCCAAACTCCACACGAAGGCGTGTCGAGGGCACCTGGCTTTGCAATGGAAAGCCGATGGGATCCGAGTCAGAGGCTGGCAAAGGGGGCGCCCCGAGACGAGACCTTCGGGTTTCAAGGTTGGATGCCGTTAGGGTTTAGGGTTTCGGGTTTAGGGTTTAGGGTTTAGGAGTTCGGGTTGATGATGACGATGGGCATGATGATGATATTGAGGAGGAGGAGGAGGATGGGAAAGAGAAGGAGGATGGTGATGATCGTGGTGATGGGCTGGGGTCTCGTCCCTGGGCAACGTAGTTAGGCAGCCGGAGAGTTCCGACAAACCCTAATCGCTAAGCTCAAGTTCCAGACCATGTGTTCGCCCTCGGAACAGCCCCTGCCAGAAGGATTTAGGCTTTAGCCCTTCAGGAGGGTTTAGGGTTTAGGGTTCAGGTTTTAGGGTCCGTTTTTTAGGGGTTAGATGGAAGTCCAGCAGTCAAACTAACTGGCACCCGAAACCCTCAACACTTAGACTTCAAGCCCCTCCGCTTCCGCTACTTAAAGGATCATGGGGCTCCGTGACTAGGGTTATTATTAGGGTGGTTATACTTATAACTATACTTATAACCCCAGTTAGGGTACCTAACTCATAACCTTACTTACTAGTTACTAAGTCCCATGATCCTCCAAGTGCGCTTCCACATCCCCAACTCTGCACACCTAGGATTCTAATTCCATGACAGTCGGGATTCGGTGTTAAAGAAGCCGCAGTGTTATCCAATCAAGAACTCTTATCAAGAGGGTCTATGTATACTACTATTACCCAGACCCCCGGGAGGATATAGAAAGTAGATCCCCCAATTTGGGGCCCTATACTACTAAGGGTACTTTATAGGAACCCCCATTAAGGGATCTACTTTTTGGATCCTCCCGGGGGTCTGGGTATGGAATATGGCGAGAATGGTCTTCTGGGACCTCATTCCATACTCGATGTGGACCCCCTGAGTGGGAGACTGGAGGTCTAAGCCCCCTTGCAAGTCGTTCTAGGTTTAGGGTTTAGGGTTTAGGGTTTTGCCCTCAGACACACCACTCCGCAGCCCATTCAAAACTCTGTCGGCATGCCAGAGTCACTAGAACTTCGCACGAATCCCCACCGAACCTTCGGTGCCGGGATTTCGCTTTCAGCCAGGTTCCGAGTGCGGCTGCCTTTGCAGAGGTGTTGGAGCAGCCCGGCGGTTTCTACTTGGAGGTTCATGGGTTTAGGGTTCAGGGTTTAGGGTTTAGGGTTATAAGTGGGGTTTAGGGTTTAGGGTTTAGGGTTATAAGTGGGGTTTAGGGTTTAGGGTTTAGGGCTATATTGGTAGTTCTCAAAATTAGGATCCCTTTTTAGGTAGGGTGCTTTGTATAAGGGTGCCGTACCATTCTGGGGACCTAACAAGGGGGCCCACATGTTTTTAAGGCTTTAGCAGGTTTTAGGGATGTTTTGTTGTGGGTATTAAAGGTTTAGGGTTTAGGGTTTAGGATTTTAGCCTGCTTTTGAGGTTCATTGGGTTCTTGTTTTCGTGAAGAGGCCCTCTTTAAGCACCCTGCGAATTCTGGAGCGCAGAATTACTTCAGAACGCAGCTCTTGGGATTGAGTTTTTTTTTTTTTTTTTGCGGGGGCTTGGGGTGTTGGAGTTTTCTAGTAATTTTGCTGCTTTCGGGGGCAACTCGCAGTGCCATTCGAATCAGCAAAGGTGGTGTATTTTTTCTTCAGCCGAATGATGATGCCTGAGAGTCACAGGCTTTCCATGCACCGGAATCTGCATCCCGAAACTCTAAAGCCCTGAGCTCCACTTCGCGTCCCAGGCAGGGCCACAGCGGATTCTGTCCATGGAGAAGCTCCCAGGCAGTTCAACCAGTGGTGTCAGGTTTCGTTCAGGTTTCGTTCAGGGTTCAGCTTTAAAGCAATTACTGAATGGCTTGCCACTTCAGAGCCATTGGTAATTTTTCTTAACGGTTTCAATGTACAATGTAAAAGGTACCTTTCCTTCAGGTTTGGACAGAGGACGGGCACCCCAGATTAGGATGCAGGGCTTAAGATGAAAGCTTCTGGCCTTGCGGCCTATTGCGTCTTGGTAAACTGGTTAAAAGTAGGATTGCTATAGTCATTACCCATATTGGGGAACGTACAACCCTACTCATAATGCCTCATGAACTTCGAGGTAGGGCTTAGATTTAAAGGCTGTGGGCAGGGTGATTATGCTCACTCGTCAGGACACTCGCTTCAGCAGGCAGTTGAGAGCACCCATACCACTTAAACACCCATGAAAAGTAGCCCTTCAGAGCAACAGAAGTCTGGGACAGCTTAGACATTGGCGGCTAACAGTTATTTCTGAGCACTATGAACACATACTGCATCAGATATATCTCTCAAAGCTTAATAAGCCTTACAAGCCCTACCCGTCGCTCTAACAGCCCTGCACAGGTCGTGCTGAACGATCCTCTTCGTGAGTGCGACCAGGACCNCACATACTGCATCAGATATATCTCTCAAAGCTTAATAAGCCTTACAAGCCCTACCCGTCGCTCTAACAGCCCTGCACAGGTCGTGCTGAACGATCCTCTTCGTGAGTGCGACCAGGACCCTGCTACTTACTGCTTAGCTTAGATCCCTTCGTCAAGGAATATTTACGGTCCCCACAGACTCCCCTAAATCATATTAGGGATCCTACTATGATTTAAGGTATATTCCTTAATTTTGGGATATTGGAGTCTCTGGGTCTAGGGTTTAGGGATGTTTAGGGTTCGGGTGGGCTGGGTGGGGCTGGGGGCGGCCTAAAGCTGGGGCTGGGCTGGGGCCAGGTGGGGCGGGCTGGGCTGGGCTTGACGGTTTAGGGNGGTCTAGGGTTTAGGGATGTTTAGGGTTCGGGTGGGCTGGGTGGGGCTGGGGGCGGCCTAAAGCTGGGGCTGGGCTGGGGCCAGGTGGGGCGGGCTGGGCTGGGCTTGACGGTTTAGGGGCAGAGACTGAGAAGTCACAAGCGACACCGGCACAGAAGTCACAAGTGACACCCGACAGAAGTCACAAGCGACCCCTCTACCGTCTTTGGAGGCAGCGCATGGCAGCGCACTCCAGACATGTTTGCTGCCCCCGTTGCGCGTGTTCCCAAACACCTCAAGGTTGGCACCACCACCACGGCTTCCCTGTTCAAGGGGGGGAGGTGCTGTGAACCTGCCAGGACTGAGGAAATTACGGCGAAATCGTTCGGCGTGGCCACAGTCTTCGTCGGAAGCGAAAGGCAGCCGGCTTTATTTATCGACCGCGCAAAAAAGTCCAGGTCCCCAGGCGGCTCGGGGTGGTGGGCCCGAGCGCTCGGAGCTGGGAACCAGACATGGCTCCAGCAATGTATGGCGTGCCGAAGGGGGTTGCAGCAAGGGTGCTTTGCAGAGCAACACCAGCGGCGCAGCCAGCCCTGGCTGTGGTGCTGCGCCGGGCGGCAGGAGCGTGTTGAGGCGGAGCGATTCGGCGCTCCAGCGCCCGCCAGCCTCGCATGCAAGGATGCAGAGGCGCTGCGGCGCCGGTCGCAACAGCTCGGGGTATGCTGCGCGCTTGCGCCTGTCAGCGACAGCGATCGCGGCACCGTCACGCGATGCGGCAGATGCCGAGGGCGCTCATGCCGTGTGAGCCGCACGAGCGTGACATCGCAGCACAAGGCCTATCCAGGCCTCCCGAGCGAAGTAGCCCCGTACGCCGTACGCTACAAAGACCTACAAAGTCAAGGCTTCGGCGATCGGCCGGATCCACGTCGACTCCGACAGGCTGGACTGTAGTATCCCACCAGTAATTAAGTGGATTGCTGCCCGTA
Organism: Symbiodinium sp. clade A Y106; assembly: GCA_003297005.1. Lineage (NCBI taxonomy): Eukaryota > Dinophyceae > Suessiales > Symbiodiniaceae > Symbiodinium > Symbiodinium sp. clade A. Next base: position 108,581 of record BGNK01000286.1, on the reverse strand, counting down.
CCACATGCGCAGATAGGGGACGAAGGTAGGCACGACGTTGCGCAGCTTCTCCGCAGGAACGCAGAACGCGAGATCGTATCGTTTCTAGGCACTGCGGCCGCCAAGTGATACCATGGTTGCCGCAAAGTCGAGATCGACAGCGGAGCATGCCCGAAAATGCGTCGGTGCCCGCACACGGGCCTGCAGCACGAGCTGGTACGGACGGGTGGCTTTATCAAAAAATTCAGCGAACATCCGTGCAAGACCGCGCGACACCAGACGGTGGCGATGCGGCGCACTCCGCCGCCGGGCTTGCGGACCCTTCAAAACCCCAAAGAACCCTGAACCAACCCAAGAAAATCCTTTGCTTGGGACCACCCTGAGACTCGAATACCCCTTCATTAAGCAAGGTTCCTTAAATCATATATATATATATAGGAGTTTCCGAAAATAGGGGACCCTAAGATAGTACCCTAAATAGTAGGACCCTTATTATAAGAACCCCAAAATACGGTTGGTAGTTGCGGAGGTCTACAGGCACGTGTTGCCGGGGCGCCGGCGGGCGCCGTGCCGGATCGGAAAAGGCGGCGAAAGTTTCCTGTTAGGCCAACACGGTTCTTCCGCTTTGGAAAGGGATATCGTTGCGCTCCGTCAGTCGGGCGTGCTACAGAACCCAGCACCCTTGCCCGGCGCACCTCCGGAGCTGCCTGCCCAGTCTATGCGTGCCAAGGCGTCCGCTCCACAGGCCGTGCTTGACGCCTCGACACCACATGGAGGCACCTCGCGACCGCGGGTTTCATCGACAAGCGTGCCAGGAACTCCAGCAGCTGACGACTGCCTAGACGAAGCGCCGCCGCCAACCGCCCCTGCCGGAGCTTCGCCAGGAGGCGCAAACAACTCAGCCCTTGCGAGGATCGTGGCTCCTGCGTGGTCCAGCCTCGATGCTGTTCACCTGGCGGCCGAGTTCGGCACGCCCGTGTCTACTATCCAAAACGTATACCGGCCTTTCTGCGAGCTGGCGTGCGACAAGCGTTCACAGCACCCTCAGCAGACTCGCGTTTGGAAATTGTTCCGGCTGGACCCGCGGTTGCTTCTCCCCCGCACGCGCGAACCGCGTACGGTCGGATGCGAAGCCCTCTTGCAGCGCACGCGCGAGTTCCTCTCTGGACGATGAGATGGCAGCGCAGCTGCAGGATGCTGCAGGCGCGCCAACCCTTCTTGTACAGCCGCTGGCCCTCCTCCGGCAAGGCGACGGCGCGCAACGTCACGCTGATCGATTCGGCGCCTGAGGAGCGAACCGCCGCCCATGCCGATTGGCTGAAGTTTTTAATTTTTTTCACGCGCATTTTTAACGACTGCAAAACAGGAGGTCCGGGTCCCCGCGAGCTGACGCTGCTTCGACCTGGCGTCGCCACCACGCCCAGTAGAAGCTTCGGCGGTCCATGCAGCTCGAATCTCGGGTAAACCATACCAGTTGCGTGGAGTAGCAAAGGCACGTAAACGCGCGAGTTGGTATGCTGGGTGAACGGCAATGACGGAGGAGGCGTATATGGGCGAAGTCAGCGATGGCATGCGGGGGTAGGGGTGGGTGCAGTGCGGGGTGGGTGCCGTTGGCCTCGGATTGGCAGCTGGCTGAGCAGCACAGCCGGGCAAACACTGCACACCCAGCGTTCAATGCATTGGCTCATGTCCACCTCCCACAGCGTCGGGCACGTTGCACACCTGAACGCGCTCCCGCTCCAGCCTTGAGCCAAAATGGCTTGACCGTAACGAGTCGAAGATCCGGTCTAAACACAGGCGCATGGAAAAAATAGTTCACACAGTGCAACCATGTTCGGTTCCCTGATGATATCGACATCATCGTGCAGCCTGAGCGTATGTGGCCGCTGTATGATGTTTCTACGCCCACATGATCAGTCGTAGACACCCCCCGCCCCTTTGTATAAGCCAAGGCAGTCAGATGCGTTGCCCTTCCCCGGATGCCTTCCCATTCCCTTGTCTAGGACAACAGTCAAATCCGTGTAGCTGCTTGTGGCCACGCAAAGTGCGTGCACTGAAGGGCAGATTACATGCTCATACTCAATGATGTGCTGCCGAGGCTTTCGCACCGGGTACGCTAAGGCGGTGCAAACCTTGAAATCCGAACCAAAGCCAAATCCCGGACAGTGACAGTGACCTCGTCCATGCTTCGGATGTGTGGATCGCCGTGGATGGACAAAAATTATTGGAAGCTAGGTCGCTGCCACTTTTTGGAAATGACTGCCCCGCTGCCTCCAGAAGAAGTAATGCGCAAGTGTTCCGAAATGCTGCCATGCAATGCGCAATGGATGGCACGCCAGGGTGGTTCAAGAATTTTCCTTTTGGAGCTTTGATGATCGATTCTAGCGAAGAGCTTCAGGGCGTCTGACAAGCTCAAAGCATCAGTGAAGCTGCGATATTTCAGTCCGGAGCTTCGAGGTGTCCGCGAAGCTCTGACGCTCAGACCCGGGTTTACAGGAACGTCAATGCGTCATCGAAGCTCTTTTCTTTTTCGACCGCGGAAGGCTCTTCTAAGCGAGCCCATCACCACCCACCTATCCCAATTCAGTTACTGGTGGCTCAAATTATGCACGGCGGAGGTTTATGTACTACTTGTGTCCAAAATTGACGGTCTTCGCAGCGAGGATGTACTTTGCGAAAAGGAGATGTGTTATCCATCCATGCCAAGCCGGAGGAAATGTGCGCACGAGTGATATCTTGGTGAGAAGGAATACCGTAAAATGCGTGCGTGATCTGATCATGAGTTGGGGCAGCGTCAGCTGCGTGTGTCATGCAGGATTCAGCCCAGTGTATCTTGGGCCGCCCTGGCCGATTAGGAGCTCTGATATGTCTGTAGGCGTGAGAGCTCATATAAGTACACTGGCTTTCGACCGACTCGGGATGTCAGTGAAGATGCCCGGTTTCCATGTCGTTTGCGCCAACTCCATTGTTCACGAAAAAAATTAGCGCCCGGCCGAAGTTACATGGTGCGGCGCGGTGGGCGGTCCCGGCATGGGTGAAGTGCGCATAGTGGAAGGGCAGACACAGCTTGGAAGGTGCTGGCGCATCGCATGTGCGGTCTGTCGACAGGCCTCGTCTACAGACACCGTCATACCGCCGCAGAGCGCATGCGAAAACAGTCCGTCTGCACGTAGTGGCCCCATACTTTTGTCAATTGCTTATCGACTCTGGGCATATATCTCAGGAGAGGTGGTTTACCGGCGTCGTCAAAACCGAATCAACCATCCGCCCCGATTGTCTCGCAGAGAAAATGTGACGCTGTGAAACTCCAAAAAGCTCGAATTCCCGAGCTTCGTTAACGCTCCTCATGTCCTGAGGACTGGAGCGTCAGATCTCCGCTGACGTTCTGGAGCTCTTGACAACTGCAGCGTCAACGCTTCGCCGACGGGTTGAAGCTCCTGAAGACTCGAGCTTGGAATCTTCGCTGACGAGTTGAAGCTCCGGAAGATTCGAGCTTCAAAGTTTCGATGTTGAAGGACTGAGGCATTTCACTATCCAGGCTTAACCTCTTGAAACATGGAATTTAGAAGATTCGGGCTTCAAAGCGTGAGTGATGCTCTGAAGCTCTTGATGACTCGAGCTTCCGAGCGGGTGAAGAAGCTTGTGTGTTACTGGACGGTAAGTGCCAGCTTTAGACCTCGGCCCCGGCGGGCCGTGAGCCATCACAACGCTGCAGGCTGCACTCGGCTTCCGCACGTCATGCGCCTTTCGCTGCTTACGGCCGGCAACCGGCTCGGTTCCGCTGCTTCGGCGAAATCGACACACAGTCAACGCGGTCAAACTGTTGGGCACACCCCCTTAAACTGACCCCGCGAAGCTACTCGTCGAACATCAAGCATCAGTGGATACTTGGGCGCGGCGATCCAGTGCGCAGTAGGGCATGCAGCTCTGGGACGTGCATGCGCGTGACCTCGTTGCCTCCCTTGGACGAGGTCTTCGTGGACACCGCTGCGAACAACGTGGAAATATCTGAAAACAGAACAAGTTTTTCATTGGACTTGACGTTTTTCACCAAGACCGCTGATGGCACACACTTTCAAGCTTGCGACGTTGAGTGGGGAACATTGGCGACGTGTTCACCCAACCTGGTTGTTCAAGGATGTCAATTCCAGCTTCAATGGCATCGTGCTGAGACGATGCCCAATGCAGAAAGCTGGTTCACGGGCCCGCCTGTTGAATTTGATCGAATTTGCCGCCAGATGGTTTCGTAGGACAATGCTCCGGGACGATGCCACGTTCATTCTACCATCGGATGTATGAGGCATTCACACGCCAATTCAATGCCAATATGCAATAAAGTGATCCAATCACACTCCCGGGCTGTTGCCACCCCTTGCAGAATCCGTTATGTTACGAATGTACACATCAGCTTGGTGGCGGAGTGTGCGTGATGCTGTCGCCATGCAAGCGACGCGTGAAATGCATCAACAACGACATCGCAGCATTGCATCACGGTACTGCGGCATCGGTATGCATCGGTAATTCTAGGGTCGTGTTGAAAGCACTAAACTTTGAGTCCTGGCGAACGAACCAAATCTCAGCGGCGAACCCATGACCAGGCAAATCGGCAGCCACTATTCGATGTCCGCTTTCACGAAGTAGGGACCACACCATGGACCACGTTTCCTCCGAAAGCTGCGGATGTTGCTAAACATACGGGCGCCGAAACTGCAGTCACCTAAATTACCTCCAAAGCAGGCGCATGTGCCGCCGGGACACTGTCCTCAACCTCCGCGAGTAACCGCAAGTATTGCCCCAAAATGCAACACACCCTTTCGCCGACGATTGTAAGGGCAAAACCTTGCATCATGCATGAGCACTGCCGTTTTGCCAGACCAACTCGGTGGCGTCGCCATTGCATTGATTTTTCGCCTGCACTCTGTGATGATTGCGTTTCGCGTCGATCGCTTTCCCAAGCGGCAGGCATAGCTGTAAGCACGGTGCTCTGCAGCCGATGTTGCTTGCAAGGTGTACCTGCATTTCAATGACATGCCATCGCAACAATGCATTAAGTCTCCCAAGAACCTGGTCGCATCCAGCAGTGGCGCTGCAAGCTCCTGTTCGACCACGGGGCTCAGAAGCAAAATCAATCACAAAACGCTCCTCGTAAGACGCCCCTTCAAGTTTGTCCACAATCTTTCGGTGTGATCGCCACAGGTGCACGTACCTTTACCAGCGCAAACCATTGAATTTTGTCCGGTTTTTGCACGGACTGATCTGAGTAGCGTGCAGAGCAACACAAACTCCTAACCAACTCCGTCGTGGAAGCATGTCGGCTGGATGAACACGCTGCAAATGATCCACATATTGGGTGTAAATCATTGTGTGGGATCTAACATACACTCGACAAATACATGGGAGATGCACGGACCGAGGATGTCCCGGAGATGGCATGTACTGACCACAAAGACAAGCACGCTCGCTGTATCATGTATCCACACTGCTAATTGACCGACACTGTCGTGAGGAGAATGCCTGATTTCTCGATTGGCCACGTGCGTTGACATCGAAGCGCACATAACTATAATCACTAACACAAAAATCTGCCACAATTGTACACCAAATCTTGGCAATTGTGAGACGACTTTGTTGAAAATCGACGGCCAGCAAGCCAAAGCTCCACAAAGCCAAAAACCGCCCTTCCACACGATACATGCGGCTTGCGATTTAGTTTACACTACGCATCACAGTGGCATTCTTTTTGGCCGTTTGGGTGGATGAAACTTGTCTCGCTTTGCTGCTGTTTCGCGCTTTCGCAGATGTGCTGGCGCTGCATACTCTTCGGCCACTTAGGACTTCGGAACACCGCTGTCTGTGTAGATGTGAACCAGGGGCTGTCCAAAGCATCCGTCTTACATCGGATGTGAAAGTTCTGAATCTAGAAGCACTTCAATTCATTTCCTAAACAATGCAATGAGTGTACTCCTGATGAAATCGCACTCAGGCTAGAAGTTGGCAATATGTCTTGCTGTATTGCTACATTGTCCTTCCAATTTTTGCTGTGTATGTTTTTTCATTGTAGTGCAGCTGGTAATATGGTTCTGATTGTCTTCGAGAGTTACTCTCCGAGCAAAACAATACAATTGGTTTCGATTCGGCACATTCTCCCTCTAAGGACAGGAGGAAATGCCTTAAGAGCGAAGTTTGCAAAGAAGTCTTTACCCTTTTCGAGGTCTTTCAACTCAAATTCCGAAGGGAGCTTGAAGTCCCTTTTCAAGCCATTGGCGGGGGACTCAATTGAAGTTATTCAAACAACCGCCTTCAAGAAATTCAAAGAAACCCCTACTAGTGCTGAGCTTTGCAACAAATCTTGCAGACAGTCCAAGCGCAGAGCTGATAGAAGCTGAAAAAAAGTTGACACAATCTGGAATTGACAGAAACACTCGACTCGACTGTTGCGACAAGAAATAGGTTGTAGGTGATGAAAAAACCTTAAAGTGCTTGAAATGGAATTGCTAAAAGATGCAGTGGTTCAGCGAGGTTCAACAAAGGCAAAGCGATGCCGAGCGGTTCGCCAAGCATAGAGGGTAGATGAAACTTTCAAAAACTGTCTGCAGTGCGAGAACATGTTGTGAGTTGCAGTGCGAAAAGCAGCGCGGAGCGAATACCTTTCAACACTAGGTAGAAAACACAGTTGACAAAAACTACACTACAACTAGCGTTTTCTACACCATCAAGAAAGACAGTGCAGTGCGAACTGGGACACTCTTCTTTTTACAAAGCGATGCTAAGCGGTTCCATCTCTTCAGGTGCATCCGCACTGCTTTTGCACATGAACAATTCCGCTCACTACGTGGGAGCTTTGCGCAGCAAACGTGTTCGCATCGTGCTTTCCACCACATCGGAAGCACCAGCGCAGATCAGAACTTTCCAATGGCCAGTTGTCCTGTGGGAACACACCACCCACAGACAAAAAACTATTGCAGGCAATAGCGATGCAGACAGCAATGTCATCGCAGGAGAGAGACAGTTTCCACATGCAGGACACACTGACTGCCTCTTGCAGGCTCAAGCGTGGAGCAAGAAAAGAAGATGCTCTGCTTTTTCACATGGTAGCCGAGCGCTGAGTGCGTTTCCAGCAAAGACCTAGACCTCCAGCGAAAGAACCGAGAAGTGTAAAGTGGAGTGGACCATGTACTCGAGTCGCAGATGTTTTTGGCGCAGGTTTGAGCTCGCTGAGCCTTTTCTATCTCAAGCAGAGCTTCGCTATGGCATAGACAGCAGCTTCCACATCCAGGCCCTGTGCAGTTAGAAGTTCTTCTTACACATCAATGCGGGACCCCACGATGTCCCCAAGCCGTTGATTCATAAAGTGGAACGAGCTCCGCGATCAGATGAAAGTCGAGTGCAGTCTCAAGTCCAAGCTCTTCCGCCTGATAACCAGGAAAACAGCGCGAATGGAAGTTCGAGCAGACGCCAGAAAGCATCGCAGCAGCAGAGAAGGCCAAATGGGTGACCAATTAGCTCTCTGGCTCTGGAATCTGGAGGCACCTCCTCATCCATGATCCGAGTGGGCCGGAAATGTCGCATCAGGATGTCAAGACTCTGTTGGAGGCATGAGCGAAGCCTTGAAGCAGGATCCAGCTGTTTTAAACCAGTTTTCGGTGAAGCGGAAACTGACAGAGTCCATGAGTGTGATCTCAGTGGCATTCAAGACGGGACTTCGGGAGCCACCTACGAACATGAGAAAGCACGTGCGGGACGAGGAAATTGGAAAGTGGCGCGCTCAAGGTTTAAAGAAGCGGACCTACAGCCGAACGGAGACGGTAATCCTGTGAAAAGTTTGCTCCTTTTAGGTTTGCCCTTGAGTGCTTGACATGTTTCTTTTGGTGGCTTGAACAAGCTTTTACATGGCGAACACATGTTTTGTGGCATGTTGCAGTTGTCTTGTGAAGAGGATGAGCGCTTACAGCACTAGAGATGCTTTTGAGCATCCTTGAAGAAGTGCGTGTTGCTCTGACTGCACCTNTGGCGAACACATGTTTTGTGGCATGTTGCAGTTGTCTTGTGAAGAGGATGAGCGCTTACAGCACTAGAGATGCTTTTGAGCATCCTTGAAGAAGTGCGTGTTGCTCTGACTGCACCTGCAGCTGTTTCCGCCCACCCTCGCTTCGCTCCGGTAGGAACAGGCCAAGGGCAGAGTGGCTGTGCACTTGCTGTTTGAGTGCGTACAGAAGTCCTGAGAAGTGTTAGGACGGTTGCATGTCATTCCTCCTTTGTTTAGCAAAGTTGAGANGAAGTCCTGAGAAGTGTTAGGACGGTTGCATGTCATTCCTCCTTTGTTTAGCAAAGTTGAGATGGAATTTGGTACTGCGCAAGACTCCGCAAGAGACCTTGCTGAACACTTCGGTGTTTAGCTCAAGCGTGGAGTGAAAAAGAACTTGCTCTGCGTTTTTCACATGGTAGCGGAGCACTGAGTGCGTTCCTAGTAAAGCCATGGCCGACGTGCCCGTACCGGACACCACTGCAGAAGAGNCTGCAGCTTTGTATTCCTGTGAAGACAGAGATTTTGCAAGCCAGCCTGAACCCCGAGACGGCTGCTCGGAGCTCGAAGTTGTTTTACTACTTGACTCAGTCCCTTGCCAAGTGGGAGCGGGGAATCGAGCTCTTGAAGTCTTGCTCGAAGCGGCAAGCTCAGAGTGCCTGTGGGTACGAGGTGATTCGGACGATCACCTCTCAGTACAGCATTGTCTCCCGGATGGAAGCTGTCTTTGT
>BGNK01000286.1:80754-96801 GCA_003297005.1 Symbiodinium sp. clade A Y106 | reverse complement strand
GGGCATCGACCAGTCGACCCAGACGCAAGAGGATCAAGATCGTTGGAACCTCTGGCTTCATCGGTGCCTGATTGGGAAAGGTTTGACGGAGTACGGGGTGACCCAGGCGGACCTTACTCAGCAAAGGGTGCTGGTGGTGTCGCCTAATGGTGACAGCTGCCTGTGCACCTCCAAGGCCTCGGCTTTTGAGAACCGGGACTGGAATCTCCTGCACCTGGGAATGCCCAGGTAAAGGGACAACCTCCTCCAAGGGAGACCGTCTTTAAAGGGGGCAGCCCACCCAGGGGAAACCCAAAGGGGGGAGCCACCTGCGGGGCAACCCACCAATAAAGGGGGTCACTACCCACCTTGGGGGATAGGCCAGCCGGGAGGAGTCGCTCCTGGCGTCTCACAGTTCACCTCCGTGAACTTCACCGGCAAAGGCCGGGAGGCGGGGGTCCTAGGGCTTAGGACCAATGGAGGTGAGTCCATAAACATGGACTGTGAGGGCCGTAGCGTTTTGTTGTCACTGCACAGCCCAAACCAAGACTTGCCGCTTAGGCGGCCGCGACTCAGAGCGCTTGAGGAATGATTTTCAATCCTTTCGTTGTCCCCGTGTCTCGCCGAGGTCAGGAACACTTTTGTGTTTTCTTCCTTGTACCTTTTAAAAGAACCTTAGGTGTAGGCTTGAAAGTTAGGTAGTGGGGAAAAGTTGTTTGTCTGTCGGTCGTCGCACTCACGCATCCTGTTTCACCCTCACTGGAAGCTGTTTGAGTGCAGAAGCGTACCCCGCCGGAGTTTTTCCTCACGAGTTTTCACGGAAAGAGTGTTTCCCAAGTTCTCTTTGAAGCATGATTGTGATCAGCATGTTTGGAGAGTCTTAGCTGTCTGTTTTGGACTTCGAGAAGAAGTCCGGGAAGCACCAGGGCTGCAGAGCAGAGTTACCAGTGCAGAGAAGCCGTTAGGAGTCCCTAGGACCCTTCTGGAAGAGAGTGTGCTGAAGTCTCTGTCCGCACCCGTTTCACTTTGGCTCAAGCTTGCACTGCGTGACAAGCGCGTGGTGTAACAGTCGGTTGTGGAGAACCGTGAAAAGAAGAGAGCTGTTGAGTTCACTGCTGTGTGCACGTCCCGCACGGAACAGAGGAAACCTTGAGCACTTGTAGGTGCGTTCGGGTTTGAACGAACTAGGTAAGATGTCTTAATTGATTCGGTTTGTGCAGCTTGATTGTAAGTCGATACAAACGAAATTGTTGCATTTTTTGTAAACTTTGAGAACACTTAGATTGGAAGACGCAGCCGATCTCCGCACTGAAAGCAGCAATGCCGCACAAGTAAAAGCCATAAGACTTGATGTTCGGCAAGCATGACATAAAACAAACAAACTAGCATTCCAGTTTGGCAAGTCTCCGTTTTGAATCTCTGGAACAAGATTCTGCCGTGTTTTGGATCTGTTGCGGGCTGTATGTGTCTAATAGAAGGCAACGATCTTTGTTTGCATTTTGCATGGCGGTCAAGCATGCCACTGTGATTTGATCTGTTTGACATTTCACTTGTTTGTTAATGGCTGGCCAATGTGCAAGGCAACATGTGAAAGTCTCGTGCATCCGGGTACGACAAAAATTCAAATTTCCACCGTCGGCATCGATCAAGCAGCCTCTCCACCACCTACACCACCCCGACAGTGGAAGAACAGCCCTCTGATCCAATTCGAAGACTTAGACAGGTTCAAGAAGCCTTTGAAGCTCCCTTTAAACCCTCTTGAAGCTCCTTTAACTCCTTCAAAGGGGGTTTTTGCCTCCCTTAAAGTCCCCCAAAGGAGCTTGGAAGGTCCATAGAGCTGCAAGTATACATATGTATGGGGGCACTGAAGGTAATCTTTTCCAAAAACGCACAATAATGTCACAAAAACCGCTTTTTCACCATTAAAAGAATTTAAGAATGATTCAATAATGATTCAATAATGATTCAACATTGACTCAATAATGAATCAACTGGGAAGTAAAGATGCCACAACAATGACTGAAGACTCGACAAAGATTCACTGTGAAAGACTCCACAAAGACTGAATGTTCTATTCGAGTCTATGAGGTCACTACGCGGTCACTGCGCGGTCACTGCGCGGTCACTACGCCGTCACTACGCGGTCACTACGCGGTCACTCATGGTTACTACGGTCTTTTTTGTCACGAAATGCAGTCGCAAACGAACTCGAGATCGCTTCGAAGTTGAACGACGGAGGTACGTCTTCGAGATTTTTGGTCGCGAAATGCAGTCGAAACAGAGCCAAAAATCGCTTCGAAGTTATACGTCGAGAAACGTCTTCGAGTTTTTCGTTGCAAAATGCTGTCGAAACAGGGCTAAAGATCGCTTTGAGTTTCGCGTTGAGGAACGTCTTCGAGCTAATTTTCGTCGCGAAATGCATCACAGATTTGATTCAACATAGACTCAATAATGCATCAACGTTGATGAAGTAACTTTGCTACAATGATGTCAAAAAAATGCTCGACAAAGACTCTACAAAGACTGCAATCTTCACCATAAAAGATTCCACAAAGACAAAGTCTCTGTTTGAGTCCCTACATGGTCACTACGCGGTCACTACGCGTTCACTACGCGGTTACTACGGTCACTACGCGGTCACTACGCGATGCTGCAAAACTGTTAGAGCGGCGGAATGGGAAAGCCGAGTTTCTCAAGCATGTGATATTTCCGAGCATTGAACGAAACGGGCTTGTCATGCATGTCAACCCACGTTCCGCGTAGCAGCTTCTGAGCGCTTTTTTCGTTTCCAGCAATGCCGTTGCTTGTCTGTTTTCATCTTCGATCCAGACTCGACCTTCCATGAAATTACCCAAAGTGATAGCGTGGTTCGCATGTCCTATCATGTTCAGGATGTCTCGATGCAACGGCATTGACGGATTGTACAGCANACTCGACCTTCCATGAAATTACCCAAAGTGATAGCGTGGTTCGCATGTCCTATCATGTTCAGGATGTCTCGATGCAACGGCATTGACGGATTGTACAGCACGGCGATGGAAGTCCATGTTTGAGTCGGAAAGCGCTCTCTGAGAAAATGGTTGACGGCGTTGCATGCTTTTTTCATTTGAGAAGCTCTTGAAATGCCAAAGACACCGCCGTGTCCAAAGAAGCCGAGAGTGCTGTATTTTTCATAAGCATACGGACCGATGGCTCGAGTGCGTCCACGATGCTTCCAGCGCGTTGACCATGTGTCGAGCAGCGCGACCAAGTTATGTTCGGATGCTCGCTTCATGACAGCCTCGCATGCAAAGTCGAGCTCGGTGTTGTCTTCTGTGCGAGACATGTTTATTTATGATGCAGCATCAATCCGAGTCGCCCTTGCGGTTCTTCTTTTTCTCGAGCCTCTCCAAGGCTTCGACCCGTTTCTGCAGTTTCTTCACCACGCCCCACAAAACCACGGAGAGCTTCTGATAATCGAGAGCCATGAGCTCCCGTCCGTCCAGATTCTTCGTCTTGCACATCGTCGCGCCCAGCTTCCCGCTGGCCTGCACGTCCTGGGCTACGAAGCCGATCTGCTCCTTGCCACCATCGATGCGCTCCTAAAGCTGCGGCTCCACGGCGTCGACGGCCTTTTGTTTCACTCAGTCTTCCTGTCGTACAGGATCTGTCTCCCTGGTCGGGTTGAGAGCGGGGTGGACGAGTCGTTCGCCTGCCTTCCGACCAGTGGTCGGCGTAGTGCAGAAGCCTGTGGCTTCTGCTGTTCAGACTGCCGAAGATCGGGCCCGAACTCACCCCCGCTGACCGCTAGGAGGAAAAAGAGAGTGACCGCACAGTTAGGGTTGCCCGCTACCAGTGCGTACGAAAGTTTCGTTGGGGAAATAAAGCAGGAGCATAAACAAGGCTTGTGAAAAGACTCCGTTCCCAGGAGTATAAGCAAGGGGTTTGTTTTCGTTTCACAGAGCACGAGAAAAGTGCGAGAAAGGTTTGGGTTTAACGCACCCAAAAAGAGCTGAAAATGAAAAGCCACGAAAGTTGCAAGCAGAGGAACAGAAGGCTGTACAACAGCTACTGCTATGCGACACACGACAAAGCACTACGAGCTTTTGGTTCGCTATGGCAAACTGCCAAAGCGCAAGTTTAAAGCTGGTATCAGCTCAAGCCCACGGACCACAACGACTACCGCGACTGCCGCGAAAAAGTGAGCGTGCAAGCGTTTAGCTTTGGAAGCCGTAAAGCTTGTAGTCGAGTGTTTCACGAACAATTTTCTGTTACAGGACTTGAAGTCAACTACATCCACGACAAGCAGAGAAAGAAAGATCAAGCCAAAGTCAAGATTGCTCAAAGGAGCATGCGAGAAATGAAAATTGCTCCTTGCGTGGAGTGTAGTGGAATGTTTGAAGATCGAATCAAGTGGCAAAGCACAACTTGAATCGATGAGGGCGTAACAATCATTTCAATTTACTGTGTATGCCCAGTAAAGCGTTTCACTGCGTATTCTCCGTAGGTCGTACCACGGCTCAAGACAGGAGTCTTAGCGGGAAAATCCAAGTGCGCCCGTGCCGTGTGTTTAAGAAGGTAAGTGGGTAAGAGGTTTTAAACTTTCACAAGAGCTTGTGCATTCTTTTCCGGAGTGCCAGATCGACGATCCTTGCTGCCCTTTGACCGGTCTGAAGTTGCAGCGTTTCTCACAGAGCACGCGTGTCAACTCCGCTCAGTGAGGCGATGTGCCTCGTGTGTGGCAAAGGGCCACATTGACTTTGGCGGTGGGCCATTTCTTACATGTGTGCGGCATGTACTGTCAACCCCGTTTCACGCCTTGAGCGAAAAAAAGATGGAGTGCGCTCCAATGCCTCATTACAATATTTGATTGAACATCTTCTACATCGAAACATTTGTAGAATGTCCCTAAGTGGACTTTGAGATATTCGATCATTTGTAAACCGAATCAGCCTCAACCGCAAATCGTAAGAGCTTCTTTCTAACGCTTGTGGGACTATGTCCGTTATCGGTGCAATTTTGGCTCTGTGCAGGGCAATGGCCTGAGCATAGATAAGCCCATTTCCATCAAAGCGCTGCTGTAGGCAGTCGCTTGATTTACCTTAATCTTAACATCCTCGCTGAGCCCCTAAATGCAGATGTGCGATGGCGCAGATGCAACGCATATTTCCATGTCAGCAGGATTGTGCACTGGGATCTGGTGAGAAGAAAAGGACGCTTGGGCTCGATCAGTGCAGCAACCGCGAATGACCCCACATGCAAAGGCATGAGACACCTGGTCCCATTCCTGCGAGGTACTTCCGTTGGCTCCTCATGACGACGCCGGTGGATGGCCGGAGTCGGCCTTTTTCTACGCGTCATGGGCCCAAGGCTTTGAGTTTGTGAAGGTCCGTGAGCTAAGGCTACTAGACTAACGACATGGATGGCGTCGATGACAACATTCATGATGCTGATGATGGCTTCATGCGCGATGCGTGCGTTCATTCTCTAGGTTAATTAAATGCAAAGCCCCGAACCCTAGCGGGCCATGCTGCGTAAGACCTGCCGCGCAGGCATTCTTTAAAAGAGATTCGAACGCAAGATTTTGAAACTCACTGCTGAGAATCTGCAGCCAGCTACGAAATTCCCTCCCTCAATCCCTCCCTACCTCCCTCGGTTCCTACCTGGGCCCCGACACCGACGCAGTCACTATGCTCACTTGCAGAAGGTTGTAGACTGCAGCGAGAACCACTGGTGCATCGCTGCGTCGTGCTAGAAGAACTTATGCCGTCTTCTGCGCCGTTGGCACGCTACCAGGAGCCGGCCAGCGATGATGGCCGATTCGGGAACACTTACCTTCGCTGGACTCTCCTTCACACCCTGATCGTGATTACATTGTGCTCCATGCCTGTGTGGTCGCATTTTGCTTTTCCAAACCAGGTCGCCTACATCAATCTAGGTGGAATGGTATTCTTCAGCATGATTTGGGTGATGATCGCTATAAATGCCATATTAAACTATGTCCGGATGACGAGAAGTCAAATCCCGGCAAATCTGTCACATTCTGCTGTGGTCGTGTCACAAGAAGAATGTGGGCGCCGGTTTGGGCACATTGTCATCGTGCCATGTTACCTTGACCCCATCAACGTGCTTTTCGACTGCCTTGGTTCGCTCCTGTCACAAAGGCACCCAGAGAGGTTGGTCGTCGTTGTTGCATTTGAGAAGAAGACCCCCGATCTGCAACAGAAAATCGAGACTGTGAGGACAGCTTTTCAGGGCCGCTTCGGCGAGTTGGTGTTCACCGTGCACACGATTCAGTGGGCCACGGAGATCCCAGGGGGATGCTCCAACAAGAACTTTGCCTTGCACACCGCCCAGCAACATGTCTCGATGGATCCCAGATATCACGAGACTTCCTATACAGTCACTACTTGCGATACCGACACCTTGTTTAGCCCACACTATTTCGAGGTGCTTGAGAAGGCGTACAATGAAGAGAACCCCGCCGGCTCGAGTCAACCGGTGAAGCTTTGCGTTTGGCAAGGTCCCTTGTTTTACAACTGGTGCCCTGAGCTGCAACTGGACACCCCTACCCTAGCGGAGACCCTAAGCCCACTTAAGCCCGAAACCCTTTATGAAGCGGTTTGGGATGTTTAGGGTTTAGGGTTTGGTGCTAGTTGAAGTGCCCTTTACCAGGAACTTGGACCAGCGTCCCTTCTTCAACCGCATCACGGGCATCATGCGCTCGCTGATGATGCTAGGGGGCTTGATCTCCTTTAACCTGAACCCCATGTCAGTCTTCTCCTATCCCTTGGAGTTGGGCTTGATGTCGGGTTTCATCAACCCAAGGTACAGCGTGGACGATACTAGGCCTTTCGGACATTTTTATAAATTTCCCCTTCTGGGGCTTAAGAGGATCTTAGTTACGAATATTGATCAAAGGCTTGAAAGGGCTTAATAAGCCCATAAACCCGTAAACCCTGAAGAATTCCGAAGAAGAGAAGGCTTGAAAGGGCCAACCCGGTATACTGTAACTTCGCGTTCCTTATTCAACCCATACAAGTCACATACTAATATGCGCCCAAGCTCTATGATAACTCTTATTCAAAGCCTAGGATATCATCTTCCTGGTTCGTGTGATGTGCAGCGCCCAGCGAGGGATTCCAGTGAAGCTGCTGAGAGCCCCAGTGATCTCGGGTCCTACCATCGGGACCACCTGGTGGGAGGACTATCTGGTGCTTAGTAGGGAATGGGGGAATGGGTTATTGGGACTACCAGAAAGGACCAAAAGGGGCTATCATAGGGATCCATTCCCCCATTCCCTACTAAGAACCAGACAGAGGAGGTGGATGAGTGGGCGAGACAGATTCGGCGCTGGATCATCGGATCCTCTGAGAGTTTCCACTACTTCCTGATTCACTATCGTGGCCGTCCCTTCTTGGCGGGGCTCCGGTGGTTCCTGATGTTCTTCGTCTACTATGCCATTCTTCTGTGTTGCGCAGGTCTCTTCACGGCGGCGGCTGCAATTCCGCTCCCTGGCACGGTCTGGCCGCACCCCTGGCTTCGATACACTGGAGTTGCTGCGCTGGCGATCCAGTATGTGGTTTTCGGCATCGCCTTTGGGATCGATCGGCGTGCCGTCAGCTACATGACAGTGAAGGAGAATGTGAGTTGCTGTCGCAATTTGCTCCACTGGCTGGTCGCACCGCTTGTGCTGCTGGTCTACAGCTTGGTGGCCTTCTACGCCGTGGTGAAGTTCACATTCCGGGGCAAGAAGGATGCAGGGCATGTCATGGCAGCCAAGGAGGGCTTTCAGGCCGTCACGGCCGTGCTCGACCAGGCGCCTGTGCCTTCCGGTCACAGCGAAAGCACCGAAGCTGTTGAGAGCTTCCACAGCCACTGTGAACAAGTCGGCCGGCAAAATCCTTTAGACCGGCGTTGCGCAGGCTTGAGAACCTGCACCGCGCCACCTTTGAGCTACGCCTCCTTGTCTTACCATGCCAACCATGAAAGAACACTGTCGTTTGAAGTCCGCCAGCGCCCCATGTCCTTTCCTATCCACGGAGGTCCAGACTTGGCCAGTGACGGAGTCAACCGCAGCGAGGGCGAGGGCAACGAGGGCAACGAGGGCAAAGACTTGCAAGTCGCTGACATGAACTTGCCCGAAGACGTCAAGGTGCTGTGCCACCTTCCAGACAGCTTCTACTTTGGCACCATGAGCTTCCCAACGGCACGCGAGAGTCAGGAGACAGCAGGCCAGCCAACGTCTCCCCCGCGAACGCATCTCTATGGACTGTGACCAATCAAGCTTCAGCCGCGGAAGTTTTTAAAGTCAAAGAGCCACATGCCGTCACATGTGTGCTGCATTGTTGGCACAGAAGCAGAGGGAAGCAGAGCCAAGCAGGCCACTTCCTGCACTCGAGATCGCCTGAACACTGAAATAGTGAAATTAGATAGAAGACCGGGGAGACTCCCACAACTATGCCCCGCCCTGAACTCTAAAACCTTTTCTCAATTGTTCCTCACCCTGTGATGTATAGAGCTTTGGCCCGAACCTTGCTTGGAGATTCGGCCAGGCGACACGAAGCCAGGCAATGCCAGGCATCGGGTCCATCCCACGGAAGCTCTGTCAGCGCGCAAGAGAAAACCAGCCGAACGCTTTCACCCCATACGCACATGGCGTCTTGCTGCAAGCACACGTGGTTCTAAGTTCACGATACTTTTAAATCCAGGGTTCCTTTCTGCTGCACTGCTAGATCCTAGTGCCCGCAACCGCGAAATCTCTACACCCTGGCCCCAGAGATGTCTATGTCCCGTATAGACGGTCTTTACTGCTAAATTAGCCACTCAAAGCAGCCCTTGAAGGACATTCTCAAAGGAACTCTTCAAGTTAGGGTTTTGAGGGTTTGGGGGTTCAGTGTTTAGGGGTTCAAGGTTTTAGGGTTTTAGGGTTTTAGGGGTTTTAGGGTTTTAGGGGTTTAGGGGTTTAGGGGTTTAGGGGACCCTGAGTCCGAAGACTTCTCGTCTGAGGCAACTTCCTGCGGGCGCAGCGCCCGCGCGGGCGTCGCTGGTAGTCCAAGAGCCCAATACCCCTGAAGAATGACTTCTGCATAGAGGGCTGTTTAGTCGGATTCTTCCGGAATGTTCGGGGTATGGGGTATTGGGCTGTCTGAGTATTTTCACGCGGCAAGAGAACTGACAGTTCTTGCAGGAGAAAGGAAGTCATTGCCAAAGCCGTTGCAGCGTTGGGCTCGGGGCTGACTGTTGAGTGACGTAAGAGATCAAGCTTGACATCGTGACGCTCAGAAATTAAGCTCCCTCAGAGTCCGGATTTCTGGCATGAAAGGATTGGATCTGAGTTTGGAGTTCTGTGAGTCTGTTCGCAACAACCGGCAAGTCCCTTCAGCCCGGTTTATGTTTTGAGCCAAAATCCGAAACGCTGAGCAGGCAAACCTTTCAGTGTCAGAATTGCACGTCGGCGTCAAGGCTAGGGTAGGATTCCCCCCTGAACCTTAAACCCTAAACCCCTAAACTCCTAAACTCCTAAACCCTAAACCCTAACACCCCATACCATCGCAGCAAAAAGCCACTGCTTTTGTTTGGACTTTGTCTCTGAACGGCGTGGAGGGCTCCAGCTAAAGAACGGCGAGTCTGCCCGGGTGCGTTTCGCCGTCCCAGCCGTCCGAGCATGATTTTGAAGCAGGTCGGGGCCAATTCTTCGAGATCCTTTTGTGTTTGAGGCTGTTGGGTTTCAGGGTGTGGTGTGGAGAAAACCTCATGTCACATTCCTGGACTTTCCGCCCTTCGGATTGAATTTCACCAGCCACGGTCCAGCAAGCCTCGCAGGTTACAGACGCACAGGTAGCGAGCCGTCGAGTCGACCACTTCGGGCACCTAGAACCCTAAAGACCCAAGCCCTAACCCTGAATACCAAAAAAACGTACATCCCTAAACTCTGACATCTTGGTCCTGCAGCCTAAACTCCTCCATCCTGAAAGCCAAATCTTAGTACTGCCTACGGTCGCAGGTGCACGGCTTTGGGTGGCAGAGGCAACGACGGGTGACCCGAAGTTTTACACTGTGAGCAGTGTTCAGGGTTAAGGGTTTAGGGAGTGCACGTGTGTGTGTGTGTGCGTGTGTGTGTGTGTGTCTGTGTGTCTGTGTGTGTGTGTGTTTGGAGTTTCGGGTTTAGGGTCTCCGAAGGTTTGTGCGTTTAGATGAGTTCGGTTTTGTGAATGAGAACTCTCGTTAAGGAGCTTCTTGTTGCTACCTGGCAGGATTATGACAACTTAGTGTGCGGGTGTACGGTCCTCTAATCCAGGTCTGAGAAGGCGGAGAGACACCCGCTATGACCAGAGCTAGCATCGTAAAAGCATGTAACGATGGTACTGTAGCCATCGTAGCAGGCATCACAGTGGCAAGGATCACAACAATGATGTTAGTCGATAGTCACGATCGTCGTCAACTTGACAATGGCACAAAGCCAGCCCTGGCAGAGAAAGGGTCACAGTAAGACCAGGATGTGGGTCATGAGCCGAAACCCTAAACCCCTAAACCCCAAACCCTAAACCCCTAAACCCCTAAACCCTCAACCCCAATGAGAAATACCTTGCAGTATTCCCGGCCTTGCAGGATGCAGGTGTTGTGCGATCGTCAGCAGCCGCTGTCCCGGACGGTTGGTTTTGGTCGTTGGGGGTGATTTTCGGGTTTCGGGTTTAGGGTTCACCATGATGATGGTGACGATGATGCTGATCATGATGGCGGCACTGTGCACCAACCACGTAGAACGATGTCCGTGATCTTGTCGGCACAAGCTGCGTCAAGGAAGCGAGCAGACCGTCTCAGGTCGGCATGATATAGAAGCCCAAATCATTCGTAGTAGTGTTTTTCCCTTAAAGTTCATATACATACTGTTATACTATAAGGCACCCCACAACCCTGTTCGAATGATTGAGGCCCGCAACCCTAGACCCTGTGCACCCTTCAACAAGAACCGTTGCCCACATTTCAGGCCCTCTCTTCGCCGTGAAGTTGCACGGCAGCGCAGTGAGCTGTGCAAATCAGAGAAGCCGGGATGCCAATAGGGTTGGGGCTTCCTTAGGGCTGCGGGTTTACGGCTTCGGGTTAAGCGGGTTTAGGTTTTCGGGTTTAGGCTGTAGGGCTTGGGGATGCTGAAGGGCCCTGCAATATCAATCGGAAAATCTGCAGACAAGTGGGCTTCCCAAGCTGGGTCGTCCTTCTTGTTCAAGGCCAGGTTGCGGGTTTGCAACGTAGGGGCCTTGATAATTAGAGCAGAGCAAAAAAAAACAGCAGGACAAGGGGGGGGTCAGGAGAGGAGGGCCGAAAAAGCAGGTAAAATGAAGGGGGGCCGGGCGGGGCGTGGGAAATGAACCCAAAAAGCGGGTGCGTCCAAACTTTCGGACCTGAACTGACCCCAAGGGCGGCCTGTGGCCTCGGCGGATCATTAAGGCCCCTACATTATGCCTTTGGAGGCAGAGGTCGTTGCGTGTATGTCGCCGTCAACTTCAAGCCAAGTTCAGTGCCAATACCCAAAAGCCCTGACCCCCCCAAAAGCCCTAAATCTAAACTCTAATGGCATCCTAACATCTACAGAACTTGAAAATACTTGAAGTCTTCCACTCTCGGACTCTGCGAGGGCAGGGCGAGACACAGCTGGCAACAGCAAAGAGCTTCTCAATCACGGACCCACTCGGGCAGCGTTCCGAGTTAGAAATTTGGTTGGCTTGGGTTTAGAGGTTTATAGTGTTGGGGTGTTGGGTTTGAGAGAGATGTTTTGGGTATTTGGGTTTCGGGTGCAGGGTCTTTGGGCTTGGGATGCAAAAGCGAGATAGCCACATCATTTTCAAAGTACTGAAGAGTAGCTACAGCAGCAAACATAACAAGTCATGACGACTGTTGTATCAAGTGTTCTGTGAAGAATTACGGTCAAAACGCGATCCTTGAACTTCGCACGCTTGCACGCTGAGGTTTTCTATGCGACGATGAGCATTGTCGAGAGACATCATGCCGCAGGCACCTTGACATCGCAATTATTTGTGCCAGCTTGACGTCCTTCTTTGTTGGCTGAGGTCAGCACGATTGGCTGACGAGTACCACACCCTGCGTGCGCTGCATCAGTGAGCAGAGGCTGGGACTTTGAAGGTTTCATCCAGTTGGGGCGGCCGCATGTGCGGGCAGTGGCAGCTGGACACCCGTTATCGCGGTTCGAGAATCCCGCCCGCGGCTGCAACTACTGCTGCCAGCCGTTCCATTCCGTTCCATACTATTCCAAGCCGAGGTCTTAATTAAGAGCGTGCCTATCTTCGCAAGCCGTCGGTGCCCAGTTTGTACGAAGGCTTGCTGTTGCATGGAGGTTGGTGCAGGCAGCCTCGTTCAGGTTTTGAGCTTGGTAAGTCTGTGGTTGCAGCAATGCTGCGCCTGGAGCTTTCGCGCTCGCAGCTTTGTAGCGATCACCACTCGGCTGGCCGCGGAGCCCACCTGCCATTCAGACCCTTTGAGAAACCGCAGTCGTGCGCCGAAGTTGACAACTTGCCTTTCAGTGCAAGCCCCACGTGCGGGCAAGAGCGGGCCACGTGTTTGCGGAATGCCCTCGTGTCCGCTTTGGGCACTGATTCGAGCTTCCCTGTTTCTGGCATGCAACATCGACCTTCTACCTCGAGGCCTTCGCTTCTCCCACGCCTGAGGCTACCTCTGAGCCAATCAGCCTCGACGTGACAAGCTCTCGAGCTTTCAGAGTGCCCTAAACCCTAAGTCCAAACCCGCAGCGAGGACCTCCAGGTAACAGGAGCTGCGGCCTGTAGCAAAAACAGCCTTTCCAGCGCCATGATTAGGAATCAAGGTAAGAGCGCGGCCTAGATGTTTGGCGGAGGAGAAGGGCACTGAACTCTAAAGACCATCCTGTATCACACCTAGCGGTTGAAATGCGTTTTGCAGCCCCCAGGCTTTCACAACAATCCTTGCAAAGCAGCCGATGCCGTCGACGTGGGAAACTTCCTGCTGCATGCAGACACCGTATCCAGGCTCTACGGCAGTTCCCAAGTTTCCTGTTGCGAACAGGGTTCCTTGCTCGGGCCATGCTCTCAATCTCTACTTCTCGAAACGAAGCTGATGTCCCAAACCGAATCTGTCAGAAACGCAGCCAATGACGCACCGCCAAGTTTGCCAGCCGTCTTGTGAGTCAAGTTGGACTCAGGCGAAGTTGCTGGAAGCCGGAGTTTGCTGGTGAAAGCCTGAGCCCCAAGCCCTAAATCCCGTATAGCTAATCTTATAGCTTATCTAGACAGCTTCAGGTTTCGCGAGTCTCTGCTGCGAGCCTCTGGTGCGAGGGCTCGTTTGGCGAGAGAGACTGGCTCTCGCCCATGGCCTCTACATCGGGTGCAGGGGCGCAGAAGGCGTCAGGCCTTGATGCGCAGCATCTGCTCGTCAATTTAGCAAGAGGAAACGGCGCGAAAAGCCCGGAAGCCGCGGATGCGGGCCGGAGTGCAGTCTCTTCCAGCAGGGTGAAGCCCAAGCGCTTTGCTGGTTCGACTCGGATTCTTCAATTTGTTTGCACTCGCTCAGCAACCAGGGACTAACTATAGTATAGAGGAGCCATGCTGACAGTCAGGCTACCAGATTGAAACCTTGAAAGCATCGACCGTAAACTCTGAAACTCTCTGGTGTGGAAGAAAGCCGGGTCCAGGCAAATGAAAGAAAGCTTTCGTGCTCAGGCAGGCGAGTGAGGACACCGTCCCCACGGCGCACCGAGAGTGCCAGAACGAGTTCTTCAAGCTCTGCGAAGCTTACGCACTCTGCAGGTACGACCCATCACGGCCGAGCGAACCCCAACAAAAGAGCCGCTGGTGCGTCGTGTCGTTGGATGGGCCTTTCCTTCCTCCACATTCGTTGTATAGGCAGAAGGCTTCGCACCTGCGCGACCCCAGTGTGGCTGTCAGGATGGCCCATTGACTCGGCCGTGAGCTTTGCTACGCCGAAAGCGATCAGAGAAGTCACTTAGTCAAAGTGGTACTGAAAGGACATGCTACCAAGATGCACTGCTGATAAAGCATCTGAGCTGGGCCCGAGAGCAGGCTGCGCAGTATGCTTCTGCAAATCATCAGCACTACAGCTTCGCTTAAGTAGGTAGCACCGCCCTCTTCTAAGTGGTTGGGGAAGCCGGTGTGGTGCCTTGATTTGTTGCACGGAGTTCTTTAGCAAGATCATGCCCTGTCGATAACACACATTGAGGGGTTTGCCAGATGTGCAATGTCCCATACCTTGGAGGGGGCTCCAAGATGTTGAAGAACCGTGATACTCTTCCAAGAGGGATCCAACATCAAGGCCCGCGAGGAAAGGAGGCTTATGATCGTCACCATTGTGCCGCAGGTCTTTAAGCTTCGCACGTCCCCCACCACCCCGTGCAAGGTCTGCTCGGGTCTGAGTTGCCTTTGCTAATGTAATGTGCGCCCGCGATTGCCATGCCACCACGTACGGAGATGATTTGGCGGTGCCATGAATAGAGCAGGCAAAGGTGGATACACTGTGCAGCGCGTTGGAGAGAACAAGACTGGCATGGTGATGAAGAACACTCAACACGTTCCAGCTTCGTCGAGAATGCGATCGATGTCCGCTTGATCGTGGCGGCCAACCTTCCACTACACGCTTTCGCTCGTGCGAGCGTTTTTGCTGGCCCCGGGCGCGGTAAGTAGACTTTCGTCCCTACCCCGCGCCCGTATCCCCTGCTTCCCCGCCAATTCGCCCAACGCCGGCGCCCGAAGGTAAATCAGGCTGCATGTGGCAATTGAGGCATTTCCTAAAGACGTTCGAGTTTGAAGCAGTCCAGACGGTGAGAACAGGAGGCGGCCCGATGTCGTGTTTTCTGGCCTAAGCATAGTCATCCGCGTCTCCCTTGCCGCTCTCAAAGTTCTGAACGCTGCGTGTTCTGGACCAGAGTCCGGGTTGTTGGGCCAACTGGTACATTGCGGGCCGTTGAAAGCCCCATGAAAGCCTCTCGCTTATAGGAACCCCTGCAGGAGCCCTGAAAGGGAGCCCTTGCTTTTTGCGCGGAGCCAAGCACGATGCAGGCAGGTTTTGTCCAAAAGCCCGAAACTTACTCCAGGCCGCAAGAAGAATCCTAAAATCAATTGAATCCCTTGCAAGATTCGCCTGGACGCATTGGTGCATTTACTTTTGCCCTTCCCTTCGCCACTTGGCCGGTGCCTCTGCTTTCCTGCTCTTGGCAGATTCCTGGTGCGCGGTAGTCCCNGAATCCCTTGCAAGATTCGCCTGGACGCATTGGTGCATTTACTTTTGCCCTTCCCTTCGCCACTTGGCCGGTGCCTCTGCTTTCCTGCTCTTGGCAGATTCCTGGTGCGCGGTAGTCCCCACCTGCAATCTCTTCGGAGTGCCTCCTCAAAGCTACGATGATAAATCGGTGTACGCTGAGTACTGTGCTTTCTTTGTTACTGTAAGTTAACCCAAGTTCATTGACGGAGGGCAAGACTACTTGCGNAATCTCTTCGGAGTGCCTCCTCAAAGCTACGATGATAAATCGGTGTACGCTGAGTACTGTGCTTTCTTTGTTACTGTAAGTTAACCCAAGTTCATTGACGGAGGGCAAGACTACTTGCGTCTTGTGCGTGCGCTCTCACGTGGCATGCACCCGGATTGTTGCAGGGTGCCTTGCGGTTGCTCCCGGCAGTCGCCAAAATCGGAGCGAAGCACGGCCGCGGTTCACCATGGGATCGATTTCCCCTTGCCGAGAGACGAGGGCATCTGAGGCTGCACAACTTGGGGTCATCCTCGGGCTGATAAAGCTGGCATTGCAGTGGAAGGTGCAGGACATAAGGTGTGCGGTTACCACAGTTGCATGTCTGAGTCTAGGGCCGTCGAGCCCTTTCACATCCGCACATGGTGGCAGCGCAAGAGCTCGTAACCTTTTCTTCGGGAGATCGAGGTTCATCAAGCCTGCGCTCGCCTGACAGGTGTGAGGAAGCCTTTTGTTGAAGCCTGGATTCGCAGCTGTAGCCAGGCTTCCTTAGACTTGCTGTCGCCGTTTCAGCTCGAACCTCGCCACCTTTGGCATCCTAAGCCTGAAACCTTGTATCCCAA